>ML660772.1:32587898-32765749 GCA_007570785.1 Antilocapra americana
ATTGACAAACCTTTAGCCAGACTCATCAAGAAAAAAAGAGAGAAGAAACAAATCAATAAAATTAGAAATGAAAAAGGAGAGGTTACAACAGCCAATGCAGAACTACAAAGGATTATAAGAGAGTATTATGAACAACTATATGGCAATAAAGTGAATAACGTGGAAGAAATGGACAGATTCTTAGAAAAGTTCAATCTTCCAAGACTGAACCAAGAAGAAATAGAAATTATGAGCAACCCAATTACAAGCACTGAAATTGAAGCTGTGATCAAAAATCTCCCCAAAAACAAAAGCCCAGGACCAGATAGCTTCACAGGAGAATTCTATCAAACATTTGGACAAGAGCTAATGCCTATCCTTCTAAAACACTTTCAAAAAATTGCAGAGGAAGGAATACTTCCAAACTCATTCTGTGAGGTCACCATCACCCTGATACCAAAACCAGATAAAGACAACACAAGAAAATAAAACTACAGGCCAATATCACTGATGAACATAGCTGCAAAAGCCTCAAAAAAATTTTAGCAAATAGAATTCAGCAACACATCAAAAAGCTCATATACCATGATCAAGTTGAATTTATTCCAGGAATACAAGGATTCTTCAGTATATGCAAATCAATCAATGTGATACACCATATGAACAAATTGAAAGATTAAAACCATATGATAATCTCAATAGATGCAGAAAAAGCCTTTGAAAAAATTCAGCACCCATTTATGTTTAAAACTCTTAAAATAATGGGCATAGAATGAACCTATCTCAACAACCTATCTCAACAAAGGCTATATATGGGAGCAAACATTATTCTCAATGGAGAAAACCTGGAAGCATTCCCCCTGAGATAAGGAAAAAGACAAGGGTGTCCACTTTCACCACTATTATTCAACACTATTGTGTTGAACAACACTATTATTCAGTATTTCTGGAAGTCCTAGCTACAGCAATCAAAGAAGAAATAGAAATAAAAGGAATCCAGATCAGAAAAGAAGAAGTAAAGCTCTCACTGTCTGCAGATGACATAATACTCCACATAGAAAACCCTAAGGATAGTATCAGAAAATTACTACAGCTAATCAGTGAATTTAGCAAAGTTGAAGAATACAAAATCAATACACAGAAATCAATTGTATTTCTATATATTAACAATGAAAAATCAGAAAGAGAAATTAAGGAATCAATCCCCTTCATCCTTGCAACAAAAAGAATTAAATATCTAGGAATAACCTTAGTTAAGGAGACAAAAGAACTGTACACATAAAATTATAAGATGCTAATGAAAGAAATCAAACATGACATAAACTGATGGAGAGATATTCCATGTTCCTGGGTAGGAAGAATCAATATTGTGAAAATGACTATACTACCAAATGCAATCTACAGATTCAATGTGATCCCTATCAAATTTTCAATGGCATTTTTCACAGAACTGGAACAAAATATTTCACAATTCATATGGAAACACAAAAGACTCTGAGTAGCCAAAGCAGTCTTGAGAAAGAAGAATGGAACTGGAGGAATCAACCTTCCTCACTTCAGATTACACTTCAAAGCTACAGTCATCAAGACAGTATGGTACTGGCACAAAAACAGAAATACAGACCAATGGAACAAGATAGAAAGCCAAGAAGTAAACCCATGCACATATGCACTTATTTTTTACAAAGGAGGTGAGAATACACAGTGGGGCAAAGACAGCCTCTTCAATAAATGGTGCTTGGAAAACTGGACAGCTACATGTAAAAGAATGAAATTATAACACTTCCTAACACCATACACAAAGGTAAACTCAAAAATGGATTAAAGACCTAAGTGCAAGACCAGAAACTATAAAATTCTTAGAGGAAAACATAGGCAGAACAGTCTATGACATAAATCAAAGCCAGATCCTGTAGAATCCACCTCCTAGATTACTAGAAATAAAAACAGAAGGAAACAAGTGAGTACTGGGGTTGGAGATATGATAGAGGGTAAAGTTTCACCTAATGCTATGAGTCTAAGACAAAAAGAGATGCATTTTCTACTTACTCTCAGGATCCCTGAGAGAAGGAACTCTCTCACAGTATTTTCTCTGCCTCTGGGGCACAGGAAGGGCAAACAGAGAGTGAGCTGAAGAGTAAGGTACAGGCAGAGACTCCATACTTACCAACTGTGTATCGTTGGCCCCAAGAACTGACTGTGCACAGAGTGGGCTGCCAATAAATGTTTGTTGAATAGACTATGGGGGGAAAAGGTGGTTGGAAGAAAGTCAAAATTAGTGTCAAAACAGAGGTATATAATACGATGTAATATTTCAACTGAAAGAACAGAAGAACATAGTAATCAGAATACTGATGAGAGGTAAAAGAAACAAGAGGACTACAAATCCCTTGAGAGGAGAAAATATGTTCGCCTGTATCCTGATTGCCAGGCCCCATGCTTCACACATTTTTATTATCTAATAAATGTTTGTTGAATGCAAAAAGAATGGCTGAACAAATAAAAAATAATGAATCAACAAATTAAAAAAAAAATCAAAACAAATCACCTCCTCCTCCATATCTACACTGCCATGTTTGTTTCTCAAGCTAGATGACTGCTGCTTCCCCGCCCAGGACACAGGTTTCCTCTCTGGAGACATTAAAACTGCAGTGTGCCAGAAACACTGAAGGGGTGGCTGATTTGCCACACCAAAAAAGGATGTGATGTCAGAACCCTAGGAGTAAAATGAAGATTTTAGACCTTGCCTGCAGAGAGAAAATACAGGACAAATACAGAGGGTAGGAAGATAGACATGTTAGATTTCTCAATAGCAACCCATGTAACTAGATCACAATGGAGCCATCTGAAAAATTCTGAGAGGATATTATTTCCAATTGAGCATGATGTAAAAAGCCAAACTGTTTGTCAGGTGTAGGAGTAAGTTAAACAAAATGCAAGGTCACCAAACTGTCCCATCCTTTACGCCCTGTTCTAGAAAACTACTGAAGAGAGTAATTCAAGAAAAAGAAAAAAAAAAACATGAAATTCCAGGCAACAGAGGGGCACAGGAAACTTTGGGTGATGAACATGAAGCTGGACTAGAGAGTGTACGGTTGAGATTGGTGTAGGAGGCTAGAGGTCCTGCAAGGGATGCCACCCGGAGAAGGAAGAAAAAATTCTATCCTGTGTGTTCGATCATATTGACAAGTTTTATAGCTCAGAATGGTTGGAGAATGAGTTAAAACCAAGTAAACAACAAAACAGAATAAAAAAAAAAAAACTTGTACGAGAAGGTAATAAACTATGAATAATAGTTCTATAGTGGCATGAGCAAAAACATCAACTACTGATTCTAATCGAAAATCATGTTATGTTTGAGAGGTAGAGTGGAGAGGAATTATATACCAGTTGGGGTGAGAAGTGCATAGGATAGCTAACTTCATAACAGTAAGTCAATAATAACTGAATTTAAAATGGTTTACATAGATATTTTAGCAGATTATTTAGAAATGTGGAAAAAAGTGGCAGATAACAGCTGAGAGAGATGACACTGAGTGCCTCGGAAAGAATAGAATTAGTGGTGGTCAGGTGTGAGCTGAGGACTGCTGCTGTTGTATTATTTTTATAATACTATGTGACTTTTAAAATTATGCATAGATTTATGATGATGGTGGTGCTCAGTCATGTCCAACTTATTGCAACCCTATGGACTGTAGCCCACCAGGCTTCTCTGTCCATGGAATTTTCCAGGCAAGAATACTGGAGTGGGTTGCCATTCTCTTCTCCAGGAGATCTTCCCAACCCAGGGATCATACTCGTGTCTCTTGCATCTTTTGCACTGGAAGGCAGATTCTTTACCACTTTGCCACCTGGGAATCCCAAAAACCAAGTTACTGAAAAAAATATGAATACAAGACATATCAAGTTCCTCCATGGGAAGAAAAAGTGCAGTAAAGATAACAAAGCTCAAATTAAGAAAGAAGAAAGATGGCCTAAATGATAAGAAAGTTTATCCTCACTAATAATCTGATGAGTATTGAAACTGTAAGACTTCCATTTCACCTATAAAATCAGGTAAGACTACAGAATTTCAGTGTTGGCAAGGGCCCATGAATACAGGAGCATTTAGACACATCCGAAAGCAGTGCAGGTGTTCTTGGGCAAGTCCACATCTAGGTAGGAATCCACCTGGAAGTAATTGTCACGAGGATATGTACAGATTTACTTACTGAGACATTTGTGAAAGAATTATCTTTATTAGGGAGAGAGAATTACAGGAACATGATTAAATTAGCTATAGCCTGTTTCCATGAAAAATTTATATAACTATTAGAGTAACCTTTTTCCCCAAAAGCTTACAAAGCCATAAGAAGATGCTTATAGGATGTTAAATACAATCTCAAAAGTTGCACATGCTCTTAGCTCCAGTTACATATAACATACACATTCAACACACTTCTACACAGAAAAAAAAATTGAAAAAATTTGTAAAATGTTAACAAATAATATCTTTACAGTTGTAGCATTACAAAGTATTTGGGAATTTCTTCTTTGTACTTTTTAGCATTTTCTAGGCTTTTTATACAATTGATAAGTGTGACCTCTAAAATTAAAACCTACATAAAGATTATGCTTTTTTTTTAAATTTTTATGAAAGATTTTGTTTTGTTTTTCACAAAGATAGCTCCTAGGTCGAAATCTGAGGACAGGTAAAGATGAAAGTCTTATGAAGAAAGAGAAACTGAAGGCATACAGTAGAAGATCCTACAATAGTCTGCCCAGTCTGGCAAAAGATATGAGCATCACTTTAACAGATTAAAAAGCCTGTCACAGAAAAAAGATATAACAATAACGGGGCACTTTCACTGTAAAGACTTCTGTTAGAAATCTCATTAGACTAAAAAGCTGAGCATCAGACAGATTCTTGACTTGTCTTGCTGACAATTTCATCTCTCAGACGGTAGTAGAAGCAAAACGTGGAACTGCCACTTAATTCTGACCAGAAAGGAAGAAGTGGTTGGTATTGTGAAGTAAGAGGAGCTATAGGCAGGGATAGTACAGAAACATGAATTCATACCTGCCTGAGCAACACTCCTAAAACTTGTGGATTAGTGTCCATGTAGATTGTGAAGTAGAAAAGAACTGGGAGTTCAATGACAGTAGACGGCCATAAATTCAACATGTACTCAGATTCTGTATTACTGTGAGAATGAGAGAAGAATATTTTGAACTGCTCATACCTCTGGACCAATAATTTCACTTTAGAAATATCTGCAAAATATATTCCTCAAAATTTTAAAAATATGCACAAAAAAGTGTTTGTGATAACCTTATTTGTCATTGCAGCAAGATGTTAAATATACTCTAGGTGTCCAAAATAGGACAGATTACGAGGATAGCATATTCACTCAATAGAATATTATACGTTAATTATATTATGAAAGTTGGAATTCATAACATAAAAATACTAATTCTATTCATATTATGAATAAAATGTTAAAATACAAAATTTAGTGGATTTTATTATATACTCAAAAATATAAATACATACACTTGAATATTTTATTCATTAGTCCAATAAATTTTAATTAAAATGCCAATAATATATGCCAAGCATTAAACTAGGCACAATAAATCCAAGTTCTGCTCCTGAAGTTCTTCCTTTCTGGTGGGAAAAAACACAAAATATTTAAAGAAATTATTTTGAGGTCAACGGACTATGGGTGATATATCCGTGATTTTTTATTTCTTTTTCTGTACTTAGCAAACATCATAGAGTGAATATATATGACATTCATAATGGGATATAAGACTATGTTAAAATTAGCCAAAAGGCATGCATGTTTAATAAAAGTGGCGTATCTTAATTTAACCCATGTGTGATGTACTAAGCAAGGAAGGTAATCCAGTCTATCATATTTTTTCAGATCACTCCTGAATATTACACACACTTCCAAATGCCTCATTTTAATTACAAAATTAACATATGGGAATGCATTCAGGGATGGATGACCTGAATTAGAGGAAGTCTGAGAATTATTTCAGAAATGACAGACCTGAGAAAACTAAGACATTTAGATTTAAAGAGTTCAAAATAAAAGATGTAGTGGGAGGAATAAGAGTTAGTAAATCTGATCTTAAATCTTGTTCCACCATTCCTAACCAACCTCAGAAAATCACTTTCAGAAAGTCATTTCATCCATCTGAGTTCCAGATATGTGTGTGTGCAGAACAAAGGTAACGTCTCCTCTATAATTCATTAAAAGGTGTTATGAAGATCAAGAACAAATAAATAGATAAAAGATCATATATTTGAAAGCACATGCTAGAGGGAAAAATCATTTAGTTTAGTATATAATTTTATTAAGAAAAAATATTTCTATAATATAAATGTGCAGTTAACTATTAAAATTTTATATAATTCTATCAAATTTAATATATTATACATGTATATGTCCATATATCTTTTAACAAAACAGAATCACATCACAATTTATATAATACTTAATATTCTGGCTTTAAAACTTGAATGACTATCGTTCTGTGTATTATTCTAAAGAATAACATTTAGAAGAATGGGTCACATATTTGGCTTAGCCTTAGGTGTACATAAGTAAAACATAAGAATAAGTAGAACATAAGTACATAAGAATCCATCACACACACACACACACAAATACATTAATTAAGCTTTCAGTCTCTAAGCAGTCTTCAGGCAGTAACTAAGTAACTGTCTGATGTGGACATTTTGAAAGGAACTCCCCAGGGTGACTGGACTAGATAGCTCTCAACCCTTTCCCACTATGAGACTCATTTTATTTTGATTCCATAAATTGTCTACCAGGGCCAAGATATGGTGAAAGCAAGAAAATTAACATTTATTGAGGCTCCCATGCCCTTTGAGCTTTGCATTGACACATTATGTCATCTGATGCTAACAAGCCCAAGAAGTAATTATATTTTATAGCTAAAGAACATAAGACTGAGAAAGCCTACGCAATCTGTCCAGACAGACAGCCAGCAAGCTGCAGAATCAGGGTTTAAACAGTTGTTCTCATAGAGTGCACACTGTTTACCTATAACAGTGATTTTCTAACTGCTCTGGTAAAACCCTAGGGTTCTAAGGAGATGCCTAAGGGGCTGTTACAGAAATAATAGGGCGTCTGAGTGAGCCTTGTTCTGGAATTAGAACAGCTTAGTTAGGACAACCCTGATTTATCTCTCATCTATTAGAGCTCATTTGAAATGACAATCCTACTGATTTTAAAAATAAAGACGTTTACAGACCACTGCATTCTACCATATGACTTTCCCTGTATTTGTCACAGAGGCCTAGGAACCTGGAAGACTGTCCACACATAGGAAATCAACATATTAAAGCCAGTAATTTGACAAATAAAGACATTATAAGTAGTATGGAGCCAAAGAGGCTGAGACTCTGTCTGGGATGTCTCTGCTGAACAGGAGCAACAACAGCATGCCCCGGGGGTACTTATACCCAAGGTCAGGGAGGCCAGTTAGATCAGGAGAAGCAGGCAGACAATCACCAAGTACAGACCGAGACTAAGTCAACCAAGGCAACAGTGAGCAAGGGCATCATGAGTGACACTTGCAAGCAGGCTGTGACCTCTCACCCTGCAGCCACTGACCCATAAACAGAGGTATTCCTATTTTGCCCTGCTCTTCTCTTTCTAAGCCTCTTTGAATGAATTCATTCTTTCTCATGCTTTTAAATATCATTAAAATCTTTATGCTTAATCACCAAATAGATGTCTGAAGCCCTGACATCTACTTAGAACTTCAGATATGCATATTCAATTGCTTATTTTCTGTAATCAAATAAATGTCCCACAGACACTTCAAGTGTAATTCATCTGATATGCTGTATTTTGCCTTAAATCTCCCTCTTATCCTAACATATTTCCAGTCTCTCTAAGACCACCTTCCACCTGATCAGTGAAGGCAGAATCATGAGACATCTTGAGTTCCCTTCGCCTCAATATCCAATGATAGGCTGTATGCTTAGTTGCTAAGTCAACTCTAGGGACCCCATGGACTATAGCCCACCAGGCTGCTCTGTCCATGGAGATTCTCCAGGCAAGAATACTGTTTCCTTCTCAAGGGGATCTTCCCAACCCAGGTCTCCCACATTACAAGCAGATTCTTTTCCATCTGAGCCACCAGGGAAGCCCAAGAATAAGTGGGTAGCTTATCCTTTCTCAGGGGGATTGTTCTGACCCAGGAATTGAATGGAGTCTCCTGCATTGCACTCTACACATGGACATTGCCAGATGGTCAATACCAAAATCAGATTGATTATATTCTTTGCAGCCAAAGATAGAGAAGCTCTATATAGTCAGCAAAAGCAAGATTGGGAGCTGATTGTGGCTTAGATCATGAACTCCTTATCACCAAATTCAGACTTAAATTGAAGAGGGTAGGGAAAACCACTAGACCATTCAGGTATGACCTAAATCAAATCCCTTAGAATTATACAATGCAAGTGGCAAATAGACTCAAGGGATTAGATCTGATTGAGTTCCTGAAGATCTATGGATGGAGGTTCGTGACATTATAAAGGAGGCAGTGATTAAGACCATCCCAAAGTAAAAGAAATGCAAAAAGGCAAAATGGTTGTCGAGGAGGCCTTAATAGCCGGGAAAAGAAGAGAAGTCAAAGGTAAAGGAGAAAAGGAAAGATTTACCAATTTGAATGCAGAGTTCCAAAGAATAGCATGGAGAGATAAGAAAGCCGTCTTCAGTGATCAATGCAAAGAAATAGAGGAAAACAACACAATGAAAAAGACTAGATATCTTTTCAAGAAAATTAGAGATACCAAGGGAACATTTCATGCGAAGATGGACACAATAAAGGACAGAAACGGTATGGACCTAACTGAAGCAGAAGATGTTAAGAAGAAGTGGCAAGAATCCACAAAAGAACTATACAAAAAAGATCTTCATGACCCAGATAACCATAATGGTGTGATCACTCACCTAGAGCCAGACATCCTGGAATGTGAAGTCAAGTGGGCCTTATGAAACATCACTATGAACAAAGCTAGTGGAGGTGATGGAATTCCAGTTGAGCTACTTCAAATCGTAAAAGATGATGCTGCGGAAGTGTTGCACTCAATATGCCAGCAAATTTGGGGAAATCAGCGGTAGCCACAAGATTGGAAAAGGTCAGTTTTCATTCCAATCCCAAAGAAAGGCAATATCAAAGAATGCCCAAACTACTACACAATTGCACTCATCTCACACACTAGTCAAGTCATGCTCAATATTCTCCAAGCCAGGCTTCAACAGTATGTGAACCGTGAACATCCAGATGTTCAGGCTGGATTTAGAAAACACAGAGGAACCAGAGATCAAATTGTCAATATCCAAAGCATCATCAAAAAAGCAAGAGAGTTCCAGAAAAACATCTACTTCTGCTTTATTGACTACAAAGCCTTTGACTGTGTAGATCACAACAAACTGTGGAAAATTCTTATAAAGGTGGGGATACCAAACCATCTTACCTGCCTCCTGAGAAATCTGTATTCAGGTCAAGAAGCAACAGTTAGAACTGGACATGGAATAACAGACTGGTTATAAATCAGGAAAGGAGTATATCAAGGCTGCATATTGTTACCTTGCTTATTTAACCTATTTAACCTGTATTCAAGTCAAGGAGCAACAGCTAGAACTGGACATGGAACAATAGACTGGTTACAAATAGGAAAAGGAGTATGTCAAGGCTGTATATTGTCACTCTGCTTATTTAACTAACATGCAGAGTATATCATACAGAATGCCAGGCTGGATGAAGCACAAGCTGAAGTCAAGATGGCCAAGAGAAATATCAATAATCTCAGATATGCAGATGACACCACCCTCTTGGCAGAAAGTGAAGAAGAACTAAAGAGCCTCTTGATGAAAGTGAAAGAGGAGATGAAAAAGTTGGCTTAAAGCTCAACATTGAGAAAACTAAGATCATGGCATCTCGTCCCATCACTTCATGGGAAATAGATGAAGAAACAATGGAAACAGTTAGAGACTTTATTTATTTATTTGGCTCCAAATCACTGCAGATAGTGACTACAGCCATGAAATTAAAGGACGGTTGCTCCTTGGAAGGAAAGTGATGAACAACCTAGACAGCATATTAAAAAGCAGAGATATTACTTTGCTGACAAAGGTCCTTTGCTGACTTTGTAGCCAAAGCCATGGTTTTTCTAGTAGTCATGTATGGATGTGAGAGTTGGACTATAAAGAAAGCTGAGCACTGAAGAATTGATACTTTTGAACTGTAGTGTTGGAGAAGACTCTTGAGAGTCCC
Source organism: Antilocapra americana (assembly GCA_007570785.1). Lineage (NCBI taxonomy): Eukaryota > Metazoa > Chordata > Mammalia > Artiodactyla > Antilocapridae > Antilocapra > Antilocapra americana. Next base: position 32,598,183 of record ML660772.1, read on the forward strand.
TTGCACTCCTTGGAGATCCAACCAGTCCATCCTAAAGGAAATGAGTCTTGAATATTCATTGGAAGAACTGATGCTGAAGCTGAAACTCCAATATTTTGGCCACCTGATGCGAAGATCTGACTCATTTGAAAAGACCCTGATGCTGAGAAAGACTGAAGGAAGGAGGAGAAGGGGACGACAGAGAATGAGATGGTTGGATGGCGTCACCAACTCAATTGACATGAGTTTGAGCAAGCTCCAGGAATTGGTGATGGACAGGGAAGCTGCAATCCATGGGGTCACAAAGAGCTGGACACAACTGAGTGACTGAACTGACTCCTGCATTGGAGGCCGTTACCAACTGAGCTACCAGGGAAGTCCAATGATAGGCTAAAGCCTGTTGGTTTCAGCTTCTAAATTTTTCTCAAATCCATCTTCTCTGTTCTCATCACCAGTGTCTTGAGCCCTCAGTGCTTGTCATCTGTGTTAGCTTGCATGTTCCTCACATGCATCATTCAGTGTTGCATTTCCACCTCGCGTGTCATATAGGTCCATCTCGTAGAATGCCCTTCTCCCTTTCTTTACCAAATCAATTGCAAGATTTACTCTTTTTGACATTTCTGGGGAATTTCCCCAAAATCTCAAACTAGCTTGGTATTTTCCCCTATGCACCCAAAGTACGTTGTCTGTCCCCAGCATGGAATGTGTGGTTGTTTCAGCATTTTCTAGTTGCATTCACTGTAAGGACGGAAACAGTTTTCCACCTTTGTGTCTCAGGTGTCTAGGTGAAGACTGGGTTCTCAGTGAGGATGTAAAGGTGAACTAGAGTGCCCCACATGCTTAGTCGCGCAATTGTATCCAACACCTTGCGGTGGACCCCCCAGACCCCTCTGTCCAGGAAGAACACTGGAGTGGGTGGCCATTCCCTTCTCCAGGGGATCTTCCTGACCCAGGGATCGAACCTGGATCTCCTGCACTGCAGCAGATTCTTTACTGTCTGAGCTACTAGGGAAGCCTGTTGGAGGAGCACTGGAAGCCAGAGACAGAGTCCTAGAACTACAGGTACTTTCTGTTTACCTCAAGGGTAGGGAAGTAGGTTCTCCTGGGAGTTGCTCCATTTAATTTTATTTCAATAGAGCTACAATGGGAGTGCGTGCATGCATGCAAAGTTGCCTCAGTCATGTCCAACTCTGCAACGCTATGGGCTGTAGCCCACCAGGCTCCTCTGTCCATGGGATTCTGCAGGCAAGAATACTGGAGTGGGCTGCCATGCCTTCCTCCAGGGGATCTTCCTGACCCAGGGATTGAACCTGCATCTCTTATGTCTCCTGCATTGGCAGGCATGTTTTTTACCACTAGTGTCACCTGGGAAGCTCCTTGTGTATTCTAAACGTAAACATAAGATGACTCAGGCCCTGTGGTTGGAAGCAAAGCTGTGAAAGGCTTGGTTCTGCCCTGTTTTTCATCTCTGTCCCATCCTGCTAGCCTAGTGCTGCTCCAGCCTAACCTCCCACTCTGCCAGGCCAGTGACTCCTCTCAGGACACATCTACCCCTTTACTTTGGCCCCAAACATATACTTAGGTTCTAGTTTCTACTTTACACTCTAGTTTTTACTTTATGATTTGAATAGTTGTGTTTAAAAATGAATCTCTAACACTATGCTAATTTTGAGAGTTTAGGGATGTTAAGTTATCTGTTCTCTCTACTTTTCTCTTCCTAACTTGTGCTCTTCTGGGAAAGAATTATCTTAAATTAGTGATTTATGGTGGAAAATTAAGGTATGTGTGCTAACATTTTAGTGCCAAAAGAAACATTTGATCCAATAGTAGCCCTCAAATCATTATTGTGGTCCGATTTGTACCATAGCACTGAAAGTAAAGAAGTGGGAAGAGCTGGGGCTGCTGATAATGCTCCAACTTTCCTGCCCTTCTAATCTCACATTTGGGACATGGTCAGTGTTAGGTTAAAAGAAGAAGGAGTGCACATCTGCTCTATTTAGGTATTTCAGATAGCTTTTCTCTTGTCCAGAAAGTTATCTATGTCAGAGGAGTCCATGTAACAGTTATCTTAACAATTGAATTATGCATACATCATTTACATACTGGCTTCCCTAGTGGCCCAGAAGTTAACGCGTCTGCGGGCAATGCAGGTTGGATCCCTGGGTCGGGGAAGATCCTCTGGAGAAGGAAATGGCAACCAACTCCATTATTCTTGCCTGGAGAATCTCATGGACGGAGGAGCCTGGTGGGCTACAGTCCACGGGGTCACAAAGAGTCGGACACGACTGAGCAACTTCATTTTCTTTCTTTCTTTAAAGTAAATTTAGTGCAAGTAACAAATTTTCCTCAATATAAAATCCTCCAAATTAACTGTAATTAACTGAAAGAGGTTTGAGTAATAAAGACTGATTTAACCATGGAATGGTTTTTTAATGATTTTATCAGCTAGAGTTGGTGGCTCCCAAATTGGTTACAAATCTGAAGAATGCAGGGCACTTTTTCAAAAAGTTTACCCTAAGCCCCGACCCTGGTATGGTCAGTGAATTTGGGGTGCAGCCTAGGCAACTACATTTGTTTTAAAAAGCATTTGAGTAATACTCATCAGACAGTTTGGCGAGATCCCCTAAAGTGGAAAATACAAGTTTCCTTAACATGTTTGTAAAGTTAATGTCAATTCTGGTCGATATGAAACAGCAGTGAAATACTATATTCTAGTGTTATGGAGTAAAATATCAGCTCATTCACAAGAGGACAAGAACTGTTGTTTATGGAACAACTTCATTTTAGCTTCCAGCCCCTGTTCTATTTGTATCTTGAAGACTTAACCTCACCTCTTTCTGGAATCCTCCTAGGGTGGTGGCCCACTTCTTGGGTCTTACACAGGATGGGGAAAAGGGACCAACCAGGTTGGTCATCACTACAGGTCTTTCTGCCTGGCCACATGACCCCACACGTTCCAGAGTCCTTTGCAGTACCTTTTGAGGTATTATGGAGACAGAAAAACTTTTTGTGGCTGTAGATGGTTCCCTCTGCCTAGACAGAATATACAATCATTTCCTTCCATGGGTCTTGTCGCCATACTCCATACCCTCCCTCAGCAATGCTTTCGAGAATAGGGCTTAAGTGCCTGTCTGTTCTCTAGTCCTACAAGCTTCTTTCTTCTCCAGTTGTTAGGTCCTACTCCATCCCCAGCAAGTCTAAGCAGGAAGTTCCTTCACCATCCAGTCACCTCCACCCCTCAGTGAAACAGCCCTTGGCAATAAAGAACTGATCAATTCATTTCAGTTGCTCAGTCGTGTCCGACTCTTTGCAACCCCATGAACCATAGCAGGCCAGGCCTCCCTGTCCATCACCAACTCCCAGAGTCTACCCAAATCCATGTCCATTGAGTTGGTGATGCCATCCAACCATCTCTTCCTCTGTTGTCCCCTTCTCCTCTTGCCCTCAGTCTTTCCCAGCATCAGGGTCTTTTCAAATGAGTCAGATCTTCGAATCAGGTGGCCAAAGTATTGGAGTTTCAGCTTCAACATCAATCCTTCCAATGAACACCCAGGACTGATCTCCTTTAGGATGGACTGGTTGGATCTCCTTGCAGTCCAAGGGACTCTCAAGAGTCTTCTCCAACACCACAGTTCAAAACCATCGATTCTTCGGTGTTCAGCTTTCTTTATAGTCCAACTCTCACATCCATACATGACTACTGGAAAAACCATAGCCTTGACTAGATGAACCTTTGTTGACAAAGTAATGTCTCTGCTTTTTAATATGCTGTCTAGGTTGGTCATCACTTTCCTTCTAAGGAGTAAGCGTCTTTTAATTTTATGACTACAATCACCATCTGCAGTGATTTTTGAGCCCAGTAAAATAAAGTCAGCCACTGTTTCCACTGTTTCCCCAACTATTTGCCATGAAGTGATGGGACCAGATGCCATGATCTTAGTTTTCTCAATGTTGAGCTTTAAGCCAACTTTTTCACTCTCCTCTTTCATTTTTATCAAGAAGCTCTTTAGTTCTTCTTCACTTTCTGCCATAAGGGTGGTGTCATCTGTATGTCTGAGGTTATTGATATTTCTCCTGGCAATCTTGATTCCAGCTTGTGCTTCTTCCAGCCTGGCATTTTGCATGATATAATCTGTATATAAGTCAAATAAGCAGAGTAACAATATACAGCCTTGATGTACTCCTTTTCCTATTTGTAACCAGTCTATTGTTCCATGTCCGGTTCAAACTCTTGCTTCCTGACCTGCATACAGGTTTCTCAAGAGGCAAGTCAGGTGGTCTGGTATTCCCATCTCCTTCAGAACTTTGCACAGTTTATTGTGATTCACACAGTCAAAGGCTTTGGCATAGCCAATAAAGCAGAAATAGATCACAGCAGAACTTATCTTTTAGATTGTTATTAGTCGCTCTCTCTAAAGAATCAAAACAGTTAGCAAATTACTTTAGATTCATTAAGACTGTATATGCATTATATTTAGAGACTAGAGAAATTTTTTCACACTTCTGTTTGTTCAAGGCATGGGCTTATGCCATACAGTAATCCTGAACCCAAACCCCCATAATAAACACAGTGTAGCTTAGAGCTTATGGGAACCTAAGCCAGGAACATCAGTATTTACAGATACACCCGATACTCAAATACCTCTCCTATAAGGCAACAAGTTAGGTATTTGCTAAACAGGAGGAAGGAAAAGGGAAATACAGGGGGGAAAAACACATATCTTAGAATATTATCAAAACAGCAATTAAAGATCTGTAAATTCAGTAAAAAATTAAAATTTCAATCAAGTATTTTATATTTCTAAATATTCTATAACTTCCTGCTAACACCCAATATTCACAGACATTTTGGAAAAGACATCGTTCCCATCTGTTGAAGTATATTTCACCAAATTTGAAATACTTTAGAATTTGAATATCCTCCTCTATAGTGTGGGATCATCTGTTTGCAAAGATCAAAACTAGATCAAGTATGAAGGAAGTAATGTGAAGGTATCTTTAGGCACAACAAAGACAAGACACTAGCTAAAAGCTTGAGCACAGGAAGAATGTAACTGAAAGTCAAGAATTAAGATGCTCCTTTTCTTTGGTAAAGTATAGAGTCCTCCTCATCTTTGTTTTTCTCGCCATTTGGCTCAGTTAGTTTAATTTCTCTGTAGACTGGCTTATTCTGTTTCTTTGTGAACTCCATCACTTGCAAATTACTTTGACATTCCATTGTAGTTGCATCATCCTTAGTTTATCAGAAATTTTCACATTAAACCCCACTTTCATTTGCTTGATTTAACTTCTCAGGGTCCTCATCCCAAAGGTCCAAAGAAAGAATTCAGTTATTTCAGTTTCCTCCAAGTATCCACTCAGGCCAATCAACTGTACCCCAGGGACAGCCACTTGGTTTGTGTACCCACTCCATTTAGACACTATGAGTAGAACAGCTTCTCGGAAGAATAAGATATTTGGGCAGGAGGTATGTTTATGTGACCACTGAAATAATGGGGATGCCCATTATTCCTGAATTCTGAAAAAAAACTCACATTTTTATATCTTTTTTTATTATTGTTATTGTTGCTATCATGTAGTGGCTAAGTTATGTCTGACTCTTTGCGACCCCAGGGACTGTAACCTTCCAGGTTCCTCTGTCCATGTAATTTTCCAGGCAAGAATTCTAGAGGGTGTTGCCATTTCCTTCTCCAGGGGATCTTCCTGACCCATGAATCTTACATCTCTTGCACTGGCAATCAGATTCTTTACCATTGGGCCACCTCTATATGCTATAGTCATATGTTATTTTTTTGTCCACAGAATGATATGATTATGTCATTTCCTTATATTGATAATGTTTAATCAGTACTAATCTGAGATGATACATTATCTCTAAGTTTATATCAATCCTAACTCTATCCTGGACCTTAGAAACCAACCAATGAATAAAGAATAAAACAATAAAAATAACATAAAAACCTGCCAATCCCAAATCTCTTCTAGTCAGAAAGGATTCTGTATCAGTCAAACCAATTGTCTCTTCAGAGCTGAGGGTGAAAGACAATCTAAGTTAATATCTCTTAATGCCAAATGTATTTTGTCTCAATTTTTATCTCTTTTAGGAGACAATCCCGCCATCTGGTAATTATTTTTCATTACAAATTTTCTGAAAGCAGAGGTAACTTAAACTGATTTTAAAAGCCCTTGACCACTAGGTGGCACCAAATAGCCATAATTCATGGGTTGTATCCTAAACCTATACACAAGCCATTAAAATTATCCTTCTTTGCTTATTATTATAGAAGACAATATTCTAAAAAATTAAAAATAAATAACTTGGGCCTTTATAGAATAAGAACTACAACACAGTTTTTTTTCTAAAGTACTTCAAGAAGATAAGTTGAAGTATATTCATGTAGTCTGTTAATAAATTCATTGTAATATTCATTGTTGAATTTCAAAATATGTTACTCTTTTCTCCCATTGAATTATTTCAGTGTTATAAATATTTTTAAATATTTATGGGTCATGTAAGATGACCCTTTCTAGAGATTTTTTTTTAAGCTCTCTTTTACTGTGTATAGTAAAAGAGATCTGTCATCACACAGTGTGCCTTTATTTTAATAGTGATGCTCTCAGTCCAAGGAGGCATTTGGATTATGATACAGGTGCTGTGGCAAGAGATACTTCTTCCCACCTACACTTGTAAATTTCCCTCTATAATACAGGGCTCACCACACTACTTTAGGATTTTGTCACCTTGAGGTTTGACTACTGCCATGTCCTCTACCTTGGTTGACAAAGGAAGAGCCCTGGAATATTCAGCTAGTACAGAATGTGACAGCTTGTCTGTTTAGCAATGCCAGCCACACAGAGCACGTTATACCGATGCTCTGTGCATAGCTCTGGTTCCAACAGTCACTCTAGGTGTTCATTTTAATTTATAAAGCTCTCCATGGCCTAGACTTGTAAGTAAGTTATCTGATGTTCTCATTTGCTGTCCTGGTAGTTAAGGCATTTACCAGGTAACTCCTAAAATGCTATGATGAGCTCAAAGTTAGAGGTCCTGGACTCTTAACATTCAGAAATATTCAGTTTCATTCTCTGACTTGAAAAGAACTCATTTTGCACAATATACAATTCCCTGGAAAACGTGGGTCCTTAATTTAGATTCTATAAATAATATTTGATTGTGGAAGAGACAGAGTCAAGCAAAACACAGTTCTTTCAGTTTTCATGAGTAGTCAAAATAATCTTTCAGAAGCAGGTATCTATAACAAAAATTACCCTAAAAATGAAATTAATAGAAATTAACAGAATAGCAAAACCAGTACTACAATTCATTATGGTTACATTTAGCAAACATTTTTTGAATGCTGAGTATGATTAAGTATGATTATAATACAGCAGTTTACTGTATTATAAACTATAAGACCCTGTGGCCAATTATATAAAACTATACTGTTATAAAGTGGATAATTGTAACAAATATGGAAAAATAATATTGAATTGCTACTTTTATATTGGAATTATATTGTATCTTTCCAAATAAATTGTTGCCTTGGTAGACTATAGAAAGACATACATGTCTCAAGATAACAAACTTGCCTGGGTTTCAAGCAACTAAGAGATCTGGGAACTGAATTAAGTGTGAAAAACAAAATAAATTAGCTTGAGTATTCCTAGCATGTAACACACATATATTGTGTGCATGTCTAATTTTCTCAATCAGAGATTACTGATTAGAAGAAAACAAGGTCCTAGCAGGTGTTCTGTTCCAAACCTGTGCCTTTTCCGGAGGCATGCATTTCAAATTCTTCCATGTTCTGTAAAAGAAAAGTGAGTAAATTACAGATTATATTTTCCTTACCAGAATCTAGCATATATGGGGCTTGTGCTTACTTCTAAACATGAGTTAATTTAGACTATATTTGTCAATAAAAAATACATATTTTACAAAAATGGCTGGGGAAACTGCAATAGGCAAAATGAAGTGTTGATACATACACATTTCTTGATTTTAATGATAATAAAACTCTGTTCTCTCTAGTCAGAAGTGGGAATAGTAAGCAGATTTTTAAACTATCAATGAAATGACTTTTGCAAAGATTATCACTTTAAAATAGAAAGAAGTATATAAATAGAAGGAATGTTTATTTTAATAAATTTCTGTTATTAAAAGACTCAAGTTATCATACAACAAGAGTGCCAGATCTACCCCAAAGTCCCTCCCATTTTGGTCATGCCTGTCTTCTTTCCTTTTAGTATCTGTCATTGCCTGTGGTTTTCTCTTTGCAGAATCAAAAAATAGTTTTATATGTGGCTTTCTGGTTATCTTCAGTCAGACTTATCTTTCAGTAGATCCTTCTCCAGGAGTGATGGAAATATTATATTGACAAAATACACCCTTCAGCACTTCTGCCTGATGTTTATTAGGCTAGCCATTTACATTTCAGGCTTCCCTGGTGGCTCAGACAGTAAAGAATCTGCCTGCAATGCAAGAGACCCAGATTAGATTCCTGAGTCAGGAAGATCTCCTGGAGAAGGGAATGGCTCTCCACTCAAGTATTCTTGCCTAGAGAATCCCAAGGACAGAGGAGCCTCATGGGGTAGAGTCCATGGGGTCGCAAAGAATCGGACACGACTGAGTGACTAACACTCTCTTTGACATTTAAGGTTCAGTTTGGGCATCATCTGTTTTCCACATAGGAATGACACTGACAGAAAAACTAATGATCACTATTGCTTTCAATGGCCAAACAATGACTTCTCTCTAGAGCTGCATTATTAGAGGTCGTATTATGACCTTGCGTGTTTATAAACATGCATGCAAGTAACTGATCAAATTTGTTCTGTTGTAACGTTAACAGTCTCAAGGTGTACTTTATTTTGCTACTATATCTTTCTTATAACATACAGATGTATCTAATACCAAAACAGCAGCTGAAGGGGGAGGGTGAATTTTAGAAGTACAGGATCTTGAATACTAACATCCCCAAAGCCCCATTCCTATGTACTGCTGTTGATCCACTACAAAAACAGTGTTGATTTCCAATTAAAAATATACCATTAAAATGTATTCAGATGAATGGGCAAAGAAAATGTAGTATATATATATATTTTAAAATGAAATACTATTCAACTAAAAACATGTTGCCCTTTGAGACAATATGAATGGACTTTGAGGTATTATACTAAGTAAAATAGGTAAGAATGATAAATATAAATGCCATATGATTTCACTCATGTAGAATCCACAGAACTAAAACAAATGAACAAAAAATATAAAACAAAAGCAAACTGGTACATGCAAAGATCTGATTAGTGGTTACCAGAGGGAAAGGGGTTAAGTTGTGGGTGAAATGGATGAAGGGGTTCAACTGTGTGGTCATGGATGTCAGCTAGACTTGTGATGGTGATAACTTTGTAGTGTATACATTGTCAAATTGTGATGCTCTATACCTGAAACATGCAACATTAAATTTAAAAAGAGTCAATTATTTTGATGAATAAATGGTGGAGGCATTACAGCTAATAAGATGGCAGTAGCTGAACAATATCTTTCAAAAATATATCCAGAAATGTTTAAGTAAATACTTTAGATTTAGTCTCATAATTTTAATCTCCAATGAATAATAATAGCCATTATTTTTAGAGAATTTACTCAATATATTAGGAACTATGCTAAGCATTTTATGTCTACCATCAGTTATTATTGGTAAGGTGCTATAAGCAGGAATATATTCTACACACAAATCTTGGCCAGAGTCACACAGCTGATTGCTTTAGATTTGAACCCAGACAACCAGATGAAAGAATCTGTGTTTTAAATCATTTCAGTACAGAGCTCTGTATATAATACAGAGCTTTCATAGTCTCTTAATTCTTTTAACTAATAAACAATGATTTATTTTTCATATTATTATCTTTCATCACTATGATAATCCCACCTTACTAATTTAATTTTGTTTTGTCCTTACTATTTATTTTATTTATGTAACAATTCATGGATATATTCTTATTGTAAAAGATTTAAACAATAGTTATAAAATATTAAATCTCCTGCTCACCTCTCCATTCCAAGTTCTCATCTGAAAGACAATGTATGTTAAAATTCTGTTCTATTCTTTCAGTCTTCTTCTTTCTGTTCTTCTTTCAGTCCTTTTGCTAAGAACTAACACAAATACACATAGAAATATTTTATGAAAATACAATTACATTATGCTTATCCCTCCAGTACTCTTAAATACCTAACACTCATGCATATATATTATGAAATATTGTTTTCATATAATCATAATTATTCTATGCCCATTCTTCCAATATTATTTTTCAATAATTTCATACCTTATACTTTTCTTATAAGCAAATACGGATCTTCCACATTTTTTAGCTTTTGTCCAATATTTCATAGTTTAGATTACCACATTTATTGAATCCCTCACATACTCACAAATATATAGGATATCTTCACTTTTCTTTCACTATTATAAACAATTCTGATAGTGAGATCCTTATACGTATTACTACTATACACATATGTAAATCTTTCTCTATAATGGGTTCCTAGAAATGGAATGGATTTGCTCAGTCCAAGAAATATATATGTGTGTATATATATGTATACACACATGCACATATATATACACATATACATAATTTAAATTTTTTGATAGCTACCACGCAACTGGTCTTCCAAAAGATTCTTACCCTGTATACTCTAAACAACATTGTAATGAAAACGCAGAGGTTTCTGCATGCTCACAAACACTAAGATTTGTCAGCTTCAGCTTTGTGCTGTTTTTTCTATTTTGCTAATCTGGTGGGAAATTATATTTAATTGTTTATTTTCCCTCTTTCTGAATACTGGAGAGAAAATTTCTGTTCACTGGTAAAATAGAAATTTTTTCATTCTCTAACTTCATACTTTACTAGATATGACCCACACATAACATATTCAAGTAATATAGTGATTTCTTTTACATCTCATATTTTGGAAATATTGAAGTATTAAAAGGTTTAGGTAAAAATATAGATTTACAGCTTCTCTTTTAAAAAATCATACAATCTAGCAACACTAATCCTATACTCCTCAGGGACACAATGCATTGACGCCAAGCAGTGGCCGTGTCACCTAGATGGAGTGTGTCTTCTCCCAACCGCGCTCAGGTGACCTGTGTTTTTCAGCTATTTCTCAGAGACAATGACTTGGCTACCCCAAACCAACTATTCTTCAAGCATATAAAATTTTGATATAATTTGTTAAAATTAAAAGTTAACATTCTCTTTGCTTTTGGTATTAACCTAATCAATCATCAAGCCTACTTCATTTGCAAAATATAAGTGGAAAACAAGGTATTGTCAGATGTTTCCTTTCAAAACTATGTTTTTCCAAAGATAGTTTAGAGCCATCCCTTTAGGGTTTTTTTAGATGCTACAAATTGTTTTAATGTGTAACTAAGTAATATTTGAAAAACATTTCTATTTCTATTTGTAAAAAAAAGAATAAACTAATTCCAGATGCAACTGAATACATTTGAATTATACATTTTCACTGAGTCAATATAATATTTTAAGCCTGACACTTATTTTAAAATGAGATATCAAAAGATTATTTTATCTGATAGTTTAAATACTCATGGACTATTACATATTAAAGTATCCTCCTAAATAATATCTTGAACAATTGCCTCATTAAACTACAAAGTACCTCTCAACAACATGTTTTACTGAGGCTTTCACAATGCTGCTTACGCTAAGCATGTGAAGGCACAAGAATTGCCTTTTATCTGCCAACCAAAGTTGGCATTTGGAAGGCGATTCCCTCAATTGCAGGCAAGTATGTTGCTCTATTTGCAGATGGTTCCTCTGTCTAAAGGTGGACAGTAGTCTCTGTGCCTGGGAGCAGCTACTTGTAACCTAACCCAAAGGAAGACCTGATCTCTGGAATCAAGGACAGGATCATTTCCCTCCATTGTTTGCTGTTTCCTATGATACATACTCTTTTACCATAATTTTTTTTTTAATTCTAAGCAATTACATTTCAATGCAAGATTTGTGAGTTGGCAATTCCATGTGTATAGGTATCATTATCACTACCTAGAATAATTATTCCAACTGCTTTTAAATTTATTGTTTACAAATATTCATTAGCATCTTTGATGTGCCAGAGACTGTACTAAGTGACAGTTATAAAAAGGTGAACAAAAACACTAGATTTCTGCCATCATGTGACTTATCTGCTAGACAAGAGGGAGAAAAAATAAACAAATGTATCCTTATTGAATTAATTAGCCAGCTCATCAATAAAGAAACTATTTCCAATAATGACAAGGTACTATGAAGCAGGGCAAAGGGACTGAGAAAGATAAGATGGTGTAGAGAACGGGGAACAAACATAAATAAACATCTCAAAAATTATTTTATATAACCCATCTCTAGAAAGCCATCCCAATTACAGGTGCCACCATTCCATAAAGATATTTATAAAGTAAAATTATGCACTTACATGAAGGAAATATAATAGTAAGGGATTGGAAGAACATACCATTCAAAGAATAGCTGAAAGAAATAGTGATATTTAGACTGAAAAATAAAATAATAAAAGGAGAAATATGACACTTAGTTTTAGACATGTTGAAAGTTGTCATGAAATAAAAGGAACAGAAGAATGTTATGTTTCATATAGGAAGAACTAGGCTAGGATTGAGGGACTAAGCGTGCACACACACAGGCTAGGAATAATAGGAAAAATGTAAAATTAGTATATGATTTATTGGATCATCACCTTTTACCCAGCACTAGATGATGTTTTGCAAATAACTACTAATTAATATTGTCATGATTCCTTGAGATTTTTCACTTTTTAAAATTAATTTATGTATTTTAATTGGAGGCTAATTATTTTACAATATTGTAGTGGTTTTTGCCATAGATTGACATGAATCAGCCATGGGTGTACATGTGCCCCCCATCCCAGCCCTCAGGGTTGTCCCAATGCACTGGCTTTGAGTGCCCTGTTACATGCATTGAACTTGGACTGGTGATCTATTTCACATATGGTATATACATACTTCAATTCTGTTCTTTCAAATCATCCCACCCTCACCTTCTCCCACAGAGTCCAAAGAGATTTTTATTTTATCGTTCTTATCAGGGCACTGAGACCAATGAAGTTTTTTTAAAAAAATGTTCAGATTCATACAGACAGTGAATGGTGCAGCTGGAATTTGGCCTTGGGTTTTCTCCATAGCAGCCTTTCCCAATGGCTCAGTGGTAAAGAATCTGCCTGCAGTGCAGAAGACACAGGAGATGAGGGTTCGATCCCTGAGTTGGGAAGATGCCCTGGAGATGGGAATGGCAACCCACTTCAGTATTCTTGTCTGGAGAATCCCATGGACAGAAGAGGCTGGTGGGCTGTAGTCTATGGGGTTGCAAAGAGTCGGACACAACTGAAGCAACTAAACAGCAGCAGCAGCTTGTTCATAGCAAATGTTCTTTCCTCTGCATCCTGATAGCTCTTGATTTTAGCTTAATAAAAATCATAACTTGTTTAACATCTAAAACTTAACTTCACCTGGTGAACTAATGGACTTCCTATAATAGGAGCTGTTACTGAAGAGGTCCCTTAAGTGGGATTCTTGTACTGTGTGGAGAGTAACTTCTAAGGTCTCCCATAATCCTAAGAGACTGCAGTTTTCACCAACTGAATTAGGAAGTCATCGTCTACAGCACCCTACCCAATTATTAGCACAGTTTACTTCACAGGATTAGCAAATCATCACCTATTAAAGATCTGAACCCTGCAGGATTTGAAAGTCCATTCCATAAATGGGCAGCCCTGAAGGAGAATAAGCGTACTGTATTAGACACCAAAGGGAAGTGGGCTAGCCTCAAAGGAAAACTGCCTAGTTCACCGCTTTGACTAGGACCAGATTGCAAAACACCTTCCCGATTCTGGTTATGGTTTTCATTTTCCAAAGCTGCAATTCCCTAGTGTAGTCAAGTTTAGCATTTTAGGCTCAGCAAGGGTGAAACAAATCTTTGGTAATAACAGGGGGTTTTGTTTTGAATCATTTTGTTAATATCACTCAAATAGGACACAGACAGGACACTTCACATTGCTTTTATCAATCAGTCACGCCTGGTGCTTCCACATTAGGTAAAATTCTCAAAAGCCACACATCTTCAGTTGAGTTAGTGGTTCTTTCCAGTTGACAACACTTAACATATGCCTTAAACCTCAGTTTTGTGTCTGAGTTTTCAGTTGAAACTAAAATTAACATTAAATGCTCAATGGTTAAGAATTTCATAGTTTGCTTTTGTGCTGTTGTGTTGGATGGCAAAGTACCTCTTTAACTGTCTTTAAATGTATATTCTGTCAACAGCATCCAGTGACTAGTTCTGACATGTCATTGGACTGGTTCAAAGAAGAGACTCATTGGCTTTGGTACATCATTTATAGCTTTAATTTTATTTACTTACTTTCTCTTTGGCAAGGTTAAATAATCTAGTTGCTGTAGTTTCTCATTATTATACTTTTAAGTCCTCTCATTGCTTCAAACACACTGTTCCCTTCCTTGGCCTCTTAATTACATCTTCTATTTAAGATGGGTGACACTGAGGTTGGGCCTCAGTTCACTAATGAGACTGGACTAAATCATGGCCCAGGGTAACTTGGCTTGCTAATTTCTTAAATTTAGTAGTGCTGGTTTAAAAACTTTAAGTGATATAAAAGAGGGGAAATTAAGGTGATTTGCCTTTAGTTCCACTTCAGTTTGGGAACTTGGCATTAAAGAAGGCAACTAGAATCTAAATTAACATTAATTTTACAACTAATGAGAAGACAGAATGGGGAGAAATCTTCAGAAAGACTATCAATGCATTTTTGTATTTTCTATCATTCTCCAAACTTTAATTTGTGAGGATATGTTTCATCACACTTTCAAATTAGCCTAGATTCTATAAATTTTTCTTTTTCATTAATTTTGCCTGTAAGGTATACAACTGCCAAATATTTCATGTAACAATTTTATACCATCATTCACATAAAATAAAAATACTGGGTTTAGTATTTTTCTAAACCCAAGACATGAACACACATACACACATGCACATACATACACACATATATAGTGATTTAGTAAAAAGTATTTCTGCAAAGATTGTTAGCAAATATCATGCTGGCATTATTGAATGTAATAAATAGTGTTTTATTATTCTAGTTATATATAAAACACTAAGCTACATATATGAAAAATAAAGTCATATTGCTATCCTCAAATATACAAATTATTTCACTCATAGAAGCTGTGTCAAAATAAGTAGCATGAAGCTAGAGACAGCATTATCATTCATTTAATAAGCAAGTATTTGTTGATTCTTTACTAAGTGCTCTGCTAGGTCATAGGAACATCAGTTCAGTTCAGTCACTCAGTTGTGTCCAACTCTTTGCGATCCCATGGACTGCAGCACACCAGGCCTCCCTGTCTATCACCAACTCCCAGAGCTTACTCAAACTCATGTCCATTGAGTCAGTGATGCCATCCAACCATCTCATCCTCTGTCGTCCCCTTCTCTCACCTTCAATCATTCCCAGCATCAAGGTCTTTTCAAATGAGTCAGGTCTTTGCATCAATTAGCCAAAGTATTGGAGCTTAAAACTTCTCCCACAATTAAAATGCTTACCTTCTTGAAAGGAAGCAGAAATAAACAGATGAGTTCTAAAACTATGGGTTTTAACAGTTATTCTCAAAGAGTGATTTGCTGGACAGTAGCGTTAGCAACCACTGGAAACTTAGACATGAAAATTCCCGGTTTTCACTAGAGACCCACTGAATCAGAATCTCTCCAGAAGATTTTGATAAAGTTTGAAAACCTCTGTGCTAAAAATTTAGATGTTGCAAAGTGGGTAAAATTTATGACTAGAGATGCTGTTTCTTAGGGGATCTTTAACAGTGTAACACAGAAAGCATCAAATCTCCCAGAAAATGATGATCCATTTCCAGCTCCTTCCTCTGGTGGGATAAGACTTTTTCTAACAATGGAACTATAAGGCATGCATTAAAGTAGGCTATGATGATGTCCATCAGAAAAATCCCATTCCAAGATGGGAGGGTACTTATAACCAGCAAGTAGGAAACTGGAACCATACCTTTGAAAGTTTACATTAGAATCCCTAAGATCTGACAGTGTGAAATATGCCTTCGTCCCATTTGGCATTAGTTGGCAGTCAATGCAACTATATTGCCCAGTGATCAAGAGAGCACACTAGTTCTGTACCTATGCAACTGTATATGAACAGAAGTAGACTGAAGGGAAGGTATTGGCTTGACTACTGTTGCTGTTGCCATCTGGACTGGCACAATGTCTCAACCTAACATCCCTTCCAAAGGTAAAATAAATTGTAAGTATAAAGGTAGCGAAGAAAGAGTAGTAAGTAGCTAATGGTAAAGGAAGGATTTACTGAGTTTTGCAGTGAGGAAAAGCCAGTATTATATTGCCCACTCAAGAGACCCATAGCAAGAGATGATAGTGTCTCTTAGTTTAGTTATGCCATGTGTCTGAAAGAGTGAGGCTTTTCCTGCTTTTGGAAACTTGTTTTTAGAAATATGCAAGATTGATATAAGCCTGAAAAACCTCAGTAGCTTCACTCTAGGAGATGCTTTGGCTCATATGTGATGACAGACTAGATTATTTATTAATGAATATAGTAATATTTTTGACTATTTTCTTCAGATTGTGTCTACTACCATAAAGTTACATGCTTTAACACTAGTACTGTTGGTGGGATTATAATATGATATTGATGGTCAGATATACTGGGAAACTAAGTTAGAACTTCATCAGGATATAATACTGTTAGAAAATGGCTGGCCTGTTAAAGAACTGCATTTAGTTAACCATCAGCTAAATAGTTATATAGAAGTTTATCACAAGATAAAAACAGCAGTAGATCAAAAGACAAAAATATGAAAATTAATGTGATGGGTTTATAATACGGATTAGTTTTTTTTCTTAAAATCTATTCCTGCCTCTGGGCTTTCCCTGTGGCTCAGGCAGTAAAGAATCCGCCTGCAATGCAGGAGACCTGCTTTCAATCCCTGTGTTGGGCAGATCCCCTGGAGGAAGGCTTGGCAACCCAGTCCTGTATTCTTGCCCAGAGAATCCCAGTGGACAGAGGCACCTGGCATGCTACAGTCCATGGGATCGCAAAGAGTTGGGCACGACTGAGTGACTAAGCACACATTCCTACCCTTATTGTGTCTCTTCCAAATGTTGGGTATATTTATAATGATACTATCGCCATGTCTGTCATAAATGCTACATTACAAACCTGCTTATTTTGCTCTAGGAGAGCCTTGGCCAAAGGCAAGTTGTGGCCTATATAGTAAAGAGGTCTTGACCCTGGAGAGGTCTCAACTTTGCCTTCAGTTTCTACCGAGTAATCTATGTGATACCTGGTAGAAGCATCCTTGTTGAGCGTGGGGACCGGTCACCCTGGGTCTTAGGGTGTGACCAGACACACTTAACTGTCCTAGGAAACAAGCTGGACATACCAAGCAGACCAGCAGTATAACTTAGGGTGAGGACTTTGAATTACACAGCATGAGTCAGCCTGGAGAATGAGAGCTACTATGGGGGAAGGCAGTTAATTCATTGTTCCTACAGAATGAAGTCCTAATACAAATTTTGAATATCCACACTTGGCTGAATTTTCCTGATTGGCAATACATCATGGATATTGTCACACATGAGTGCTGAAAAAGTAATACATATCCTGGCTCCTTGGAGAGAGGACAATGTAAGCTTCACATTTCAAATTTCACTGGACTCTGCTCTATGCATCCCTTCCTTTGGCTGATTTTAATCCTATCAGTCCACATCCTTTTCCTGTGATAAACTACAACTGTGAGTGTAATAGTTTTCAGTGAATTCTGTGAGTACTTTCACTGAATTATCAAGCCTAAGAGTAGTTTTGGGAACCCCTGATCTTGTAATTGATGTCAGAAATGAGGGTGGTATTAGAGATTTCGCCTTCCAAATGTATGAAGTGAAGTGAAGTGAAGTCGCTCAGTTGTGTCCAACTCTTTGCGACCCCATGGACTGTAGCCTACCACTCTCCTCCATCCATGGGATTTTCCAAGCAAGAGTACTGGAGTGGGTTGCCATTTCCTTCTCCATTCCAAATGTATAGCTGGTCTTAATTCCTTGAAATTCTTTATTTTTATTGTTGCTTTTGAATTTCTATATTTTTAAATGTGTGAGATTCCCATTCTACATTGTGGGACCTGTGGTTTTGAGCATTTAGTTTTTTATATATATAAAAGTCCAAGTGAAAGAGTCCATCTAGGCATTTATAGAGAGGTATCTGGATTGTGTAGAGCTTACATTAAAAAAAAATACTATAAAGATTGCGTTGCTCTAGAACCAGCAGGACTGAGAAACAGCTTGTCTGGGTATATTCTATACCACTGCGGCAAAGAATAAAGATCTAGGAGCCTGGGGGACATGCAACTACTACACTTGAGGAATGCCACTGGGAGCCTGCCTGGGTTATCATGACATGTGTGTGTGTGTGTATTCAAATGCCAGCTGTACACAAGAGGATTAACTGTCTATCCTAAGACCTGATTTTCATGAGTAGCTATAATGTATAACTGCAGTGTGAGCAATTCTCGACAAGACTTGGGCAGGTCACTAAGCCTTCCTTAACTTAGTTAATTGGGATAGTGTCTACCTTGCCAACTTTAACAATGTTATTGTAAGGCTCAAAGGACATGATGTCAAGCCAATTTATAAACTGTAAATTCCCATGTAAAAGTAAGTTATTAATATTCTGTATTTGACAATGTGTCTCTCATTTGCTTTTCTCACAGAAACCCTAAAACTGCCTCAGCCACATGCATTGGAGAAAATGTGTATTGTTTAGTTTCATTTGTTTACATTTCTCAGCGGGATTTGATTTGAAAGAAATAAAAAACAAATTTGATTTTGTTGCTTTAAAATTTTAAAAACATTTCCTAAAAATAGAATGGAAAAAATGTGGCATGTGATTAGTACTTATATAGTTTTCTTTTTAAGTCTAAATCCCTTTCTTCTAGTACTTGACTTCAATACTTGTGGCTTTTGTCTGTAGTAAAGCCTTATTTAACAGATTTTATCCCATGACTATGTTCCAAATATTGTATCTGATGACCTAATTCATTTATTGGATTCCCTGGAGGCTCAGTCGTAAGGAATCTGCCTCCCAAACTGCAGGAGACACAGGTTCAACCCGTGGGTTGGGAAGATTCCCTGGAAAAGGAAATGACAACCAATTCTGGTATTCTTGCCTGGGAAATCCTACGCACAGAGGGGCCTGGTGGGTCCATGGGGTCTCAATGAGTTGGACACAACTAAACAACAATTCATTTATTAAAATACATCTATTAAATACATATTTATTAGGTTCTGTCCACTATACACTTTCTTTTGAGGCCTCTTGTGAAAGAAAAGACTTGGTCCCTACTCTCAAGGAGTTTAGAGTCTAATGAAGAGAACACTATTCAGAAAAATACATGGAGGTATTTTTCTTAACAAGATATAGACAAAGTACAGTGAGAGCTTAGAATGAACAAATAAAATTTCCCCCAGATTATCAAGGAGAGAGTCACAGACTAGGCAGAGGAGACACTGTGGGCCTGACAAATTCTGGAGACCTCAAGGCTGTGATTTTGAAAGAAGAGAGCCTCAAGGGCAACTAAGGAGAAGGGACAGGAGTAGACAGGGTAAACAGCAGGCACAGTGGCTTTTTGTGCTAAGCCAAGAATTTTAGATTTCATTCTGCATCTAAGCAGAGCTGTTGAAGAATTTTGAACATGATAGTCATTCCTTCCCAACCTCTTTGGGTTTTAAAATGCATAATGTGAATCAACATCTGTCTTATCTTTGAGATCATATTTCATTTCAATTGAAGAAGTATATGTTCGATAATACTCAGGTAAAAGCAAATCAAAATGACAGTGAGATACCACTCACTTGTCAGAATGGCTATCATGGAAAAGGCAGCACGTAAAAAGTACTGGCAAGGATGTGGAGAAAAGGGAATCTTTGTGCACTATTAGCAGGAATATAAATTAATACAGTTGCTATGGAAAACAATATGGTAGTCCTTTGAAAAAAAATAGAACTGCCATGAGAGCAACAATTCCACTTCTGTGTATTTACCTGAAATAAACAAAAACACTAATTCACAAAGATATTTGCACCTCTATGTTCACTGCAGCATCATTCACAATAGGCAAGCTATGGAGGTAGCCTAAGTAGGTACCAATAGATGAGCTGATAAAGAATTTTGTGTGTGCTCAGTTGCTCAGTCATGTCCAGTTCTTTGCAACCCCACGCAGCCCCACCAGTGTCCTCTGTCCATGGAATTTTCTAAGCAAGGATACTGGAGTGGTTTGCCATTTCCTTCTTCAGAGTATCTTCTTAACACAAGGATCAAACCTGAATCTCTTGTGTCTCCTGCATTGGTGGGCAGATTCTTTATCACTGTGCCACCTGGGAAGCCCAAAGAGTATTACTCAGCCATAAAAGAGAGAATGAAATCTTCCTGTTTGTGATAACATGGATGGACCTAGATGGTATTATGCAAGACAGAGGAAGACAGATACCATATCATCCCACTAATGTGAAATCAAAGAACAAAACAAGTGAGCAAACATAACAAAAGACAGATACAGAGAAGAGCTTAGTGGTTACCAGATGGGAAGGGAGTGGGCAGTGGAAGAGTGAGTGAAATGTATAAATGAGATGAAAAGGCATACATTTCCAGTTATAAAACAAGTAAGTCATGAGGATCTAATATGCAGCATGGTGACTATAGTTGATAGTGCTGCACTGTGTGTTTGAATGGGCTTTCCTGGTGGCTCAGACAGTAAAGAACCCTCCTGCAATGCGGGAGACCTGGGTTCGATCCCTGGGTTGGGAAGATCCCCTGGAGAAGGGCATGACAACCCACTCCAGTATTCTTGCCTGGAGACTCCCCATGGACAGAGGAGCCTGGCAAGCTACAGTCCAGGGGGTTGCAAAGAGTTGGACACGACTGAACAACTAAGCACAGTGTATTTGAAAGTTGTTAAAAGAGTGACTCTTAAACGTTCTTACCACAAAAAAGGAATGATAGTTATATAAAGTGATGGAGGTGCTAACTAACCCTATTGTGTAAGAACTGGTAATATGTAAATATATCAAATCAACATTGTACACCTTAAACTTATATAATATCATATGTAAATTATATTTAACTAAAGTTGAGGAAATAACTTATCTTAAAAATTCTTGTGAATTTGACATTCTATACCTTAGGATAATTAGCAGTTATTTCCATTGTTTACCAGATAGTAAAACTGAGGTTCCAGGGAAACACATTGTTTCTCTTATGCCTTAAGACAACCCCATCTGCCACCCCAACACACACACACACACACATGCACACACACACACACAGAGGCTGACTTCTCCCTGAGTCACTTGTTCGGTTTGCACAGCAAAGACCTGTTGCTTGGGTAAGCACTTGGCCTAAAGCGCTCCTCCAAGGTGGCTTTGTCCTCTTGTTCCTCTGACCATAGTAAGGCTTTTCTCATCTGTCCATTGACTTTCTTTTATAATTGCATCATCACACTTCTTTTCTTTGTATTCAAGCGTCTGGCCACTGATCACCATCTGTAAGAAAAGAACCTCCTTTTCTCATTATGATACAAACAGTCTAGTGCCTTTTTTCTTTTTTATTTTTTTTCAGCATATACTCTTACTCCCCCTCACCCTTTTTCTCACTCTTATTGTCTATCCTTTTATCACAATTCCTTTTTGCTTGATAGGACCTCATAAAATTCTAAATCCTTTGATGATGATTCTTCAAGTGCTTTCTCTATTCAAATTGTATGACATTTTTGTTTTAGGTTTGTTTTACATTTTCACTGGATTCAAAGTCTAGTGAATTTTTCACATTGCTTTTATGGTATTTTGTGTTTTTCCTGCCCATTTTAATTGCCTGATTATTTAACAGATCTTCTTCAGTTAAACCTTTCTAAATATATCTGGCATGAGCTTTGGTGGAAGAGAAGTGAGCATTGCTAGATGTTAGATAATTAGAAACTGCTTGCTACTGATGGCAATTATGATAAGTGAGAGAAATATTCCACATTTAAATCTTATGCTTTCTTGAATTTCCTAAATTCTATTTTATCCAACAAAAATAAAGAGTCCTCTAATATTATCAAGGTTTGCATTGATTTGGTTTCGTGGGGTGTTTGGTTGGTTGGTTGGTTGTTGTTCTTTATTAATTTTAAAACTCTGAATAATAAATCCATAGAACTGGATTTATTTTTTTAATGTCACCTAGGACAAATTACTTCCCTGGAAGTAATTTTAATTACTTACTTAATTAATAATCTTAATTTTCTCATCTGGAAATGGCAAATAAGATCTATTTCATGGATATTTGGAGAGGACTAAATCAAAGGCAGTGTATGAAGCACCAGTCTTATTCTTTGGAATATGTCGTGTTTGATAATTATTAGTTTCTTTCTGTTTTACTTTTCAATGAGATTGTTATTTGTTAATATAAAACATTTAAATTTTAAGAATGTATTTTTATTGTTAACTTCAAATTACTTTTATAGATAGCTTTATGATTATGCCGATAATATCTTTTAAAATGACTAACTGGAGAAAAACACAGGATTTTAAAATTAATTTTGAATCTACTAGTTTTTTTTTTTTTTTAACACATAAGCTATCAAAGACCCAGATGTGCACCATATGAGTTGATGAAAAAGTACATAGGAAGTTGTGATAAAAGCTTTTCTTTTTTGTCTTATCAAATCTTAAATTCAAGGTTACTCTTATACAGCTGATATATATTAAATATAATATTTTTATTTAAATAAAAATGATTGGTCTAAATATGGAAAAATTGAACAGAGAATTGGAACATTTCCTCCTAGGAAATGGTAAGGTTGGAATGGTATCCTGATATTTCTAGAGCATCTCTTCAGTATGAATAGAATATCACAATTAGAGAAAAAATATTTTGGTGATTTTATTTTGTACCAAATGTAGACTATTGTTTATTGGTAGTCTCTTTTAAAACAAATAAGAAAACTCTATAGTATATATCTATATGAGTGCCATTGGAAGAATTTTATATCTTTAAAAATATTGGACATAAGTTTCCCTCAC
The DNA here is from genome assembly GCA_007570785.1 of Antilocapra americana. NCBI lineage: Eukaryota > Metazoa > Chordata > Mammalia > Artiodactyla > Antilocapridae > Antilocapra > Antilocapra americana. The sequence goes on from ML660772.1 coordinate 32,621,367, forward strand.
CTGAGGAAGAAAATAATAAATTAGTAAAAAGAGATCAAGGGACAGTAATATGGCAGACATTGTTAGATCTGTATCTATTAGTCATTCCTTATATCTTTCTGCTAGAATCCTAATTTGTGTGGCTTGGCAATGAAGTCCATCCCAAGTGATGAAATATGATTGTTTCAGGGAAGGCGATCTTTAGAATTTTGCCTCCTTTCCCAGATGTTCCTGAGCCAATGGTGGCACAATCCAGAGCAATGAGGCAAGAAGGGAAGTCTTCTGGGGAGCTTTGGCAAGTTTTTCTTTCTTGTAAAAAGACACAGAAGAGGAACATGCCCTGTTCCTCTCTTGCTATGAACATAAACTTAGACCTAGAGTTTCTGCAGTCAACTTGCAAGCATAAAGGAAGAATCAACACACCAAAGATGCTAGAACAAAACATTAAAATTATCTAATCACTTGTAACATGTTTAAGCTGCTAAACCAACCCTGCAATTAAGCATTTTCAGACATTTTTAAGGCACAATAAATGTCCATATCTTGCTTAACTGTGCTGTTGCTTAGAAGTTCCTCAGGAAATTCCTCAACTCCTTGAGAGCCCCAGACCTCTTTCTCCTTCTCGAGGGCCCTGGACCCCTTCACAGGAGGAATTACTAAATGACATACAGGCTTTGTTTTTGTTTGGCGGTTGGTTACCATAACTGTTGCTATTACTGGTGTTTGTTTTGCTTTATTTTTTACAACGTACTGTGTAAGCACAACTGACTAAAAAATTCAGGTCGCTCTAACAGCTAAATTTTGGAAGCAACCCAAATAGTCATCAACAAGTGCATGAGTAAGAAACTGTAGTATATCGCTTCAATAGAATACCACTCCTCTAGGAAAGGAAATGAACTATTGACACATACAACATGGATTAACCTCAAAATCATTATTCTAGTGAAAGAAATGAGACACAAGAGCTATATGAGTCAGTTCATATGACGTTCTAGAACAGGAAAAACTAACCTAATTAACCTATTACCTGTTTAGACATGATGAAATAGGTATAACTGTGTTTAATAAAGGAATTTATTTTTTCCTTAAATACTGTCCAGGAACATAAACAAATAGACTGTTCCATGCTGTGATTTTATTACAATCCACTGTCTTCCCTTTTAATTCTTGGCTCTCTCTGTAGGTTCTATACATTTACTTTTTTAAAACTTTTTGTTTTGAAACAATTATATAGTTACAGGAAGATTTTTATATATTAGAGAGAGGTTCTGTGAAGAGGTGCTCTTCACCCAGTTCCCCCCAAGGGTTACATCTCATATAACTATTGCTGTTGTTGTTGCTGTTGTTGTTGTTTAGCAGCTAAGTCCTGTCTCTTTTGCCATCCCGTGGAATATCTGTCCCTGGGATTTCCCAGGCAAGAATTGTGGAGTGGGTTGCAATTTCCTTCTCTGTGGGATCTTCCTAATCCAGGGATTGAACCGGCATATCCTGCATTGGCAGGCAGATTCTTTGCCAGTGAGCCACCAGGAAATTGACATTAAAACCAGAAAACTGACATTGGTGCAGTGTATGTGTATAGTTCTATGACATTTTATCACATATATATTTCTGTAACCACCACAGCAACCAAGATACAAAATTATTCTACCACAGTGGTCTCTCATGCTACCCGTTTATAGTCACAACAATTCCCCTCATACCATAGTCCCTTACCCCTGTAAACTACTAATCTGTTTTTAATTTATATAATTTGCTATTCTAAGAGTGAATTTTCATGCTAACTAGATATTAATCTCAAATCTCTCTAATTGAGGTGAACCATTTTTCATGGTGATTTCTTTTTGTTTCTATCATTATTCAAAAACCAATATACAATGGTTAAATACATTCAATCATCTCTTTATTTACTTTTTTTCTCAACTTGTATTTTAGAAATCCAGGTCTACACATTCATTTATCATTACCCAGGGAAGGTTGGTTCCAGGATCCAGCAGATACAAAAAATCCATGGATGCTCAAGTCACTTGTATTAGATAGCATAGTACAGTCAGCACACCATGTCTGCAAGTTGGGAAGGCTAATCATACTTGACAAAATAATAGTGTTACCTAGTCTCTTTAATGATTATGAATGGTAAAGACAGGATTTGTTTAAAACACTTTTAACTGAGGCTGCCCCACCAAATCTCCACTCAGATCATGCTGCTTACAAGCCCCATAGGTTTCATCTTATGTTGAGCATCTAAGTTATCTGAGAAGAAGCTAATGTACCTGATTGTTCTACCTTAAGATGATTTGCTCTTGCCAATGATTGTCATAGGACAAGCTCTGCTTTAGGATGAGCAAGATAAGGAAACTTATCAGCACCCACTGCAAAGGCCCATGTGTCTGCAGTCCAGAATGTTTTCCAAGAAGCACTTTTTGAGCACTTCTGCCATGGGAAAAAACTGGACTGGTAGGCCTCTTTCAACAAATGTGCTCAGCAGGGGTCTTCTCTTCCAGCTGAGTCTTGACATTAGAGGCATTTTTGATGATTCCTCATCAAAGACGAGGTATCAAATCCTTGATACCTTGAACTTGATTATAGTAGAAACAAAGACTGCCCTCAAATAATCAATGTGAAGTTAAGAACGGTTGCTAAGCAAGGCAATCACGGTATATGTGAAAAGTGAAAGTGAAGTCATTCAGTCGTGTCCGACTCTTTGCGACCCCATGAACCAACTGTAGCCTACTAGGCTCCTCAGTCCATGGGATTTTCCAGGCAAGAATACTGGAGTGGGTTGCCATTTCCTTCTCCAAGGGATCTTCCTGACCCAAGGATCGAACCTGGGTCTCCTGTATTGTAGGCAGATGCTTTAGTGTCTGATATACCATGATATATATCCTATGCTATATTCAAGGCCAACAGTAAGGAAGCGATACAAAAGCAAGATCACCTAAGGGAAGTCTCACCTCAGATTTTATTCTAGAAGGATGGAGTGTTTGCTCCAGGATTCCACCTCTAGAAAGAAGTCAACATCTAGGAAACTGACAAGAAGGAGTCTTGGTTTGCCAGGGAGAAAGAGAAACCATACTAACTTCTTAGGCATAAGTATGTTCAGCTTCAGTTTAGGCTACAAATGTCCAGAGATCAATTGCTCAACATGTAATCAAGAAATGCACTGAAGACTTTTATTCATTGAAATGCAAGAATTTTTGGAACGAGCTTGGGTAGCCAGTCACCTGTGGACTCTATTTCCTGACTACTCTTAATATAAAGTCTCTAAGAAATATCACTTCATTACAAAAATGCAAACCCAAATTCCTTCCTTGGGAAGAATCTTGGATTAGGTGACCTCTAAGCCCTCATCTAACCTAAAGATTCTGAGTCTAAGACATTAATAGTGACAGACAAATGATGTAGACTCAATAAATATTTGCTGAAATAAATTGAACTGGGTTGAATTCAGGAAGTAAAAGGGTCTATATTTTATGACCACAGTTTATCTAATTCTCACAGTCAAGCAGCTGTATTAACTTCCTTTGCTTTGAAAGTCTTACATTTGCTCACCACATTTCCCTGCTAAAATCTGTGAGGTAGAGCTCATCTTACTAACCATATTTTAGAGGTCAAGTTGCCTTTAGTGGTTCATTTTAGTGTCTTTTCCTCAGTATTATTGTGTCGCAACATAGAGTTTTCATATCTCTTATCTGAAAATAAATTACCTTGACTTGATTGCATATAGGATCATAGAATAATGAGCATGGATTTTTGCTTAACAGATACTCGATTTTTTTCTAGCAAAGCACCTTTATGATTTATGATCCTTAATGACCTAGTTATTTGAAAAAAAAAAAAAACCATGGATGGTATCAATGAGTTTTCTTCAATTGGTTAAAATATCATACATTTCTTTCACCAGTTCAGACATCTTTGTCTTTGATCCTGATTCACAGAATTTAGTGAGGAGGTGGAAAGGAGAATTGTTATAGAAGATGAATCAACAACATGATGGACAAAGGATGATAGAAGTAATGAAAAGATTTTTTAACTTCAAAAAATAAGTAAAAAATGTGAGAATCTTTGGATAAGGAAATGAAATTTTGCTTTAGCAGAAAATTGTCTAACACTTATGACATATACTTACGGGAGGGACTATGTGTATTTATAAAATCTTTATGATCATGAACACAACTATAAAATTCTGTGTAATATTTTCCTAGAGTAAGTGCAACAATATACTTGATATTTGTAGTTACTATCAAAATAAATAATTTGTAAACCCACACTGCATACATTTATGACATGAACACTATTATTTGTTCCATATTTTGATAACATTTAAATCAACAAGACAATTTAGATATAATTGAAAATGGATTATATAAAAAATATTCTAAAAATCTAGAAATGACTTTTATGGTTTTCCATATTTTAAACTTTTTAAAAAAATAATTGAGCCTAAAATTATAATTTGAGGTTTTTATAATATTAATAATATGTAATATGTTATAATCATTAACAGATTAGGCAATCTATTTGTTTTAGCATGTTTATTGTCATTTGATAAAAACATACTTATTGACTTGCTAATTTTTGCTAAACTAATTTAAAACTTGCATTGACCTTCTCTACTCAACTACTGTAACTGTGCTATAACGTAATTAGGAAAACCTCAAGAGACAATTGTTTCTTATGATTAAATATGAAGTAAGAATCTAGTCTTTCTTTATCAGTTCAGCTTGTTTTTATACATTTACCTGAAATAAGACTGAAACTACTTTAACAGTTATCCTGTTCACTATAATCAAAGCTTCAAAGGTCTTTTACCTATCTGATTTTTTGATTGGCAAATACAGATGCCCTTCACCATCTGAAGGGGATTAATTTTAGGACCCCTAGCACATACCAAAATCCAAGGATGCTCAAGTCCCTTATATAAAATGCTTAAAGTTCCTTATATATACATCAAGTCCCTTATATAAAATGCTTAAAGTTCCTTATATATACAGTCCCATATATAACCTATGTACATCCTCTAGTATACTTTAATCATAACCATATCACTTAATACAGTGTAAATGCTATGTAAATAGTTGCAATGCAGTATAAATAGTAAATAGTTAGGATGGAAATTTAAATTTTGCTTTTTGAAACTTTCTGGAATTTTTGTTTTCAAATATTTCATTTCACAGTCAGTTGAATCTGAGGATGTGGAACCCAAGGTTACTTATGAAGGCCAACTGTATAGGAAGATAATAAATCGAAATAGATTACATTGTAAGTTGTATAAAACTTGGAATGTGATTTTCTCAGAAACAATGTTATGAATGGTGTTCATATACCTTGCTAATTCATGAGAGTACTTATCATACGTGGATTATGTAATTTATTTGTATTAACAAAGTGTAATACCACTCTCTCTATCTCTCTATTCAGAAGGTACAAAGGAAAATAAAAATGTAATTTTATATTTATGTATTTATGTTTGAGCTTCTTTTCTTAGAGAATGTTGATTGGGGGAACTAAATTTGTGGCAATTCTTAAAATTACTATCATTTATTACTATAAATGATAGGGCACTATCATTTCAAGTATAATTTTAAAAATGATTATTTAATAAATTGTTTTTCCCAATTATAAGGTAATAAATCTTCACTGCAGAGGATTTGAAAACAAGAAAAATAGAAAGGAAAAAAGAAATCACCTGAAATTCTATTATGTAAATACAACCTTTCTTATTGTGTTTATGTTAGCTATCTATTGCTATGTAACAAGATATGCACCCCCTAACAGGAAAAACCAAAAAACGAAAAACTCAACAGTTTTACATCAACAAACATTTTTTAGGCCATGGTTTTTTAAGGTCAGGAATTCAGGGGTGGTTCAATGGAGTGGTTCTTGCTCAGATTCGTTCATGAGGTTGTAATCAAGTTATTGGTCAGTGTTGCAGTCATTTCAAGAAGTCCTAATTGGGAAAGAAGAATTTGCTTCCATGTTCACTCTCGTGGCTCTTGGCTCCCTGGCTGTTGGCTGAAGACAGCATTTGTTCACCTATAGGCCTCTTCACAGGGCTTCTGGCAACACGGCAGCTTGCCTGAGCAAGTGACATAAGGGATAGATCCAGAGCTCTGGACAGAAGTCACACAGCGTTTCATAACCCAAGCTCAACAGTGACATACCACCCCTTGTACCCAATAGATGGAGCCTGAAGCAGTGTGGGAGGGGACTGCCCAGGAGCGTGACTGCCAGGAGGGTGGGGATCGTTGTGGGCCAGCTTTGAGAGTAATATCAAAATGATGTTTGTTTCTGGTCTGCTTTTTGTATTTGTATGTACTATTGTTCCCCCCAATAATATAACTAAAATATTGTATGTGTTATTAAAACATCTCATAATATTGTTTTAGTGGTTACACTACAGTATCTATTGTTGAGTTTTTATACTGTTTCCAAATATGCACTATTGTAAATAATTTTATGATAAACAGCTTTTGCCTAAAGCTTTTCCATCTGTATTTCAGATCATTTCTTTTGGATTGCAATTTAGCTATGGGGCTAGTTTAAAAAGCCTCAACACTAGTTGCCAAATTTCTTTCCAATTGGATTGTATCAATTTAACCCACAGAGGGGTATGACAGTGTCTGTCCCACTACTTCTTTATATGGGGACTTTTCAAGGTTTTAGGAGCTAACAGTATTAGCTTGTAGGATTTTTGTTGTTGTTGTTGACTTCTTATATCACTAGCTCTACTTTTAAGTATGTTACCATGATTGTATGTTTATGTATATGTGTGTGTGTGTGTGTGTGTTTTCTTGGAAGAGAGTGAGAGAGAGAGAAAAAAAATAAGGAAAGAATTAGTGAGAAATGTTTTCCCGAGTTAAAATGAAAAAAGAATTACAAGTGTGGGGGGGAGGGAAGAATTTAGAGAGAAGGTAATATATAACTAAGAAAGTATTGCCTAGTACTATATTTAATGAGGTGAGAGTGTTGTTGTTTTTTTTAAGAAGGGTATAAGGAAACCAGTATGCACTTTGATGAGGCAGAAAAAGGTAATTGATGGGGGAGAAAGATTGGGGAATGCAATTTCCTATGACTATCCCCAGGGAACCATATTGGCCCAGGATAAGGTACTTTCCACCCATTTGAGTTAGAGGCTGATGAGAGAGGTAAACATGTGAATTCTTTCTAAACTCCAGATATTGATGTTCTTTTATTTTATTTTCAGTTCTTTACTTTCTTTTGCTTTTTTTTTCATTCAGTTCCTATTTATTATAAAACTCTTCCTGGAATGAAATCATGACAAATTAGAGGTAATCTTTCATAAAAGTACATTTTATACGTGAGTACTATGAAATAATTCAAGGGACTGCCTGATACCTCCTGCCAATTGTTAACTTTATCCAAAAATTATAAGTTTTTTGAAGCTGCTGTTTGATTATAAATTTTTTACTAAAGGTACATTTATTTCTAAAGCGTTCATCACAAATAAAAAATAGCCTTAAGAAGTATTTTCCCTGGTTTCATTGTCATGCATATACATCTATTTTATGCTATATTAAAATGTATGTTTTATTGAGATAAACTTTTATATATCTTATTCTCTTATTAGAATGTATGTTCTGGGCACAGACCTAATCTCATATATCTTTAGATCTCAGAATATCTACCACAGTGATTAATATCTAAATATTTGTTAAGCCATTAAACAGTGCAGTTGACAATTTAAATGCCAGGTTGAATATACTTTTATATCTGTCTGGTAAGTTCTTTCAAATAAAAATAATGAAAATCTTTGGTTATTACTATTTTAGCCAAATGATTGGTAGCAAAGTAGACTTAATTTTTTTCTGAAAATAATACACAGGTAAAAACATATCTGACAGAGTCTGACAGAACATAATATCTAAAATATGTTTGTCTGGGGCATTCAATCTTTCATTCATTCCAAAAAAACATTATTAACTATCTCATACTTGCCAGACATATTTGCTATATCAGACTGTTATAATTTAAGATTAAATTACATTAGCTATGGAGAAGCTTGGCATAATTCTTTTTTTTTTTTCCTCCCTTTTATTGTTTTTGTCATACAATGCCATGATATCACCATGGGTTTACATATGCTCCCCCTCCAGAAACCCCTCCCTCCCCCCTCCCTCCTCCCTCCCCCCCAGGAAATCTCGATGCACCAGCCCGAGAATCAATCCTGGGCTGGTGATTGATTAGACATACGATAATTAACATGTTTCAATGCCATTCTCCCATATCATCCCACCCTTTCCCTCATTCACAGAGTCCACGAGTCTATTCTATACATCTGCGTTCCTTTTGCTGTCTCGCATGTTGGGTTCTCGTTACTGTCTTTCTAAATTCCATATATATGTGTTAATATACTGTATTGTTGTTTTTGCTTCTGGCTTACTTCACTCTGGATAATGGGCTCCAGTTCGGTCCATCTGAGTAGAATTGATTCAAATGAATTTTTTTTAATGCTGAGTAATATTCCATTGTGTATATGTACCACAGCTTTCTTATCCATTCATCAGTTGATGGGCATAATTCTAAGTGACATGTGTTTTAGGTATGTTTTAGAAAACATTGAGGAGGATGGGCTGAAGCAAAGAACAATTGAAAGCAAAAGAAAGTCATCAAGAATGACCAGGTAAGAAATGAGGATCAATGGAAGAGGAGAGTGGAAAATTAAATAGGTAACAATGAAGAAAACCTAACATTGCTTGGACATAAGAAGATGGAGGAGGTGGCATCTTCTGGCTTTGGGAACTGGGTGGATTGAGGTGTCATTAACCATTTATCAGATGGTATAAGAGTAGCTGACCAAGGAGAGAAGAGGGCAAATTTGTAGCTTTTCACAATTCAAACAGTGCTATCATTAAGCAATTGAATAAACAAATCCAAAGCTTAGAAGAGAAATATCTATGGGGGATTTTGGAATTTGTCATTGTAAGAGTGGTGACAAAGATTACTGCAGAGGGAGCAAAAAGTAGGAGAAAAAGGAGGGGGAAATATAGAAGGAGAATTCAGAGGGGAAAGAGAAGACAGCAAAGGACTGAATTTTTATATCATTTATGACAATTAACCACTTCAACACATTGTTTGGGTAAACCACAATGGTTATTGGAGCCATATAGTTATTAAGAGTTTCCCTGGTGGTTCTCTGGTGAAGAATCTACCCGCCAAGGCAAGCCTTGGGTTGGGAAGGTTCCTGGAGATGGAAATGGCAACCTACCCAGTATTCTTGCCTGGGAAATTCCATGGACAGAAGAGCCTGGCAGACAGTCCATGGGGTTGCAAAAGAGTGGGACACAACCAAGTGACTAAACCAAAACAACATAGTTATTAAACTAAATAAAAATCTACACTGATGCAGGATTTTGATATTGTTCTTTTTGCTCATAGCTTAAAAAGCAAGGGTATATTTTTTCTTTATTTCTTTATTTGTTGAGAATGTAGTGAAAGCCCCCTAGTAGTCTCCACCTTGCCCCATGGTCTAGGAGTTCCTGAAGATTATTAACTCTGAAAAATATTATAAACAATGGTTTATGTCAGCACTTCTTATCATCAGTTTTTCTATGATGAACTATTGCAATCAACAGTGATGAACCTCTTTACACTGTTGAAGAAGTCTTATAGACTCTAGTTGACTCTTAAGAAACAAATCATTAGACTTTTTTCTCCTGTGTATTACAGTGGATGTGACATGATAGCTAACCATCTGCAATACTCTACTGATATCCAAAGAAAGGTATCATTGAGCCATATCAATTTTGATGGATATGAAGAAAACTTGAAAAGGTGAGGGTGTGTGGCAAAAAAAAATGTCCTCTGTGGAATAAGAAAGAGGGGTTACTGTGTGCTTAGAAGCATGAAACAGTTTAATAATAAGCATTTTATTAACCAGTTTTATCTTTCTCTAATCTCTGAATCTTTGCTATATGATTTTTAAAATGAAGGGCCTGGACTAGAATATCCTGAAGTTTCCTTCAGCTCTAAAACTTCATAGTAACTAAGAGATATACAAACTCTAAGAATAATTTAATTGTAGAAATATCAACAAGCAAAGGGTTCTTGCATTAGGCAGTTCAACATATTTGAATCAGTGTGGCAGGAAAATATCACAGATTGGGCAAATATCAGGAATTGGGCAAATTAACTAATACTTACTCTTATAGAGACAGAATACATCTCAGAAAAATCTGGGTTCTATTAATTTAAGCATATGAAAATTGATTTATGTGAGTCAAATTTGGTCAAATATAAACAATTTAGCATGATTCAGCTTCATGCTACTATTTCTAATGATTGTCTTATCAATATAAATAAATTGTTACATTAAAAAATTATTTTCTGGAAAATAGAAATTTGATAATCAGGGTCCTAACATGGAAAGGGATGCAACAGTATAGATACTCAGATACTTGGAGATCTTTTTAAAAAATATGTGCCACTGGAGTATTGTGGGGAAAAGAGTTCACATTGTTTAATGGAAGCTTTTGAGTCAGCACAGGAATTCTTTATCCAGGAATTGTCCACTTTCTGTATTCATTTGGATAAAGGCTTCCTTGGTAAGATTCTAGCCCAGAGGAATTGATCTTTGTCTCCATAGCGAGGTCAACCAGAACTGGAACCTGATATTAACTGCCTTTCAGTCAATTTTTAAAGACACAGTCAATCTCTTAGCAGAGATATGCTGTATTTATATGTTTTAAGATTAGATATATTACCAGACAGAATTGAGAATCTATTATTCACTCCAGGACAAGGGTGGACCCTGCAGTTTAGGCTCTATTTTTCCTATCAATAGCTTATTAACAACAAGAAACTTGGGAGAGGTGATGAAAGTCTACAGTCCTACAGATGATTTTAAAAAGCTTTTTCTGGAGGTTGGCAGAAAAAGGTTTTGGTTTTGGCTTTTGCTTGTTTTTCTGGAGATGACTGGAAAACTCAGGTAGAAGCAAGGACTTATGAACACTTGTGTGTTCATTCAGGATCCACGTAATTTCAGGATATGTGTTATAAAAATACAAATGAAAATTATAGCCTGTGATTTTAAAAAAAGTTGGGAAAGCTCATTAAGATTTATTATAGGTCCCAAATTTTGTAGTCCCAAAGCTTAACGACAGATGGTGGTGTAACTCCACCAATTTTGCAACCTCTACATTCAATTTAATGTTGTAACATAGATTACCCTGGATTTGACTTCGGTGAAACTAGAATGTTCTCTTTTTCCTAAAATGTGTCTGGGAGGAGATCGAGTATAGGAGAATGTCTAAAAGGAGTCTGTTTATTTGGTCGGTCTCCTGAAAACTGTAATGGATGTGAAAAATAGGAACCTGATACTGCCCGATTTTCTACGTGAAAAGAGAACTGTTTTACTTTGCATTTAAAGACTTTTGTTACAATCTATTTGAAGTGAGTAATACAACTTTGAAGATGGTATTTCTAACAGGAAAAAAAAAAAGAGATGATTTCAAAAACCCTGCCCCTTACCATCTCTGCCGGCTATCTCTCTCCAAGTCAATTACATTTTTAGGTATTAGTCACAATTATATCAATTAAACGACTCTGAAGAAGAAAAATGTTAACTGTTAAACTGAAACTTTTGGAAATAACAGACCTCAATGTGTGAATAATTATATTTTTTATCAAATAATAACTAAAATTCCAAACAGTTTACTCGGAGAAGCATTAACGAACGTTTCTAATACTTGTCACTCGCGTAAGTTGTTTTCTTTTATCTTGGCTTCAGTCAGTCACATTTGGGATGGTTTATTTCACTCAAGATCCGCTGGCAGGGACCATTTCGAACGAATTTATCTTTCGCCTTTACCGTAATGGACCACTGTCTCGGAATTTGTTGATTTGCGGTTCCATCGTAAAATAAACTTGAAATCAAATAAATTTTCGTGGGAGAACTTCGAGGGCCACTTGGTGAAACTCCTCAATTACCCAGTAGCTCCGTTTAACTTTCCCCTGGAACCTCTTTAAATGATTTTTGCAGACCCACGTGCTGCAAAGGACAGTTGAGCTGTGGCTGCGACCCTGCGCAGCGACTACAGGGACAGAGTTTGGCTTCTCCCCTCTCTCTGATATGCAGAGTTTCGTTTCAAGGCTGCCGTGATCCAGTGAGCTGACCAGTGACTTGTGCAAAAGAAAACTATTCGTTCGCTGTTTGCCCTTTCTGCGTTTCCCTAGGCTGCGGAAACCCGGTTTTCCTATTATTATACTTCAACTTTTTTGGAGTGTGTTAGCACAGAGCGCTAAACCTCAGCCGGCTCCAGCAGCAACGAGGCGAACAAAGCCTGCAGTGTTAGGGGCCATGTCGGGGAGGGGGAGGTGGGCAAGGGAAAGGAATTGCAAATAAATATATTTTATGACCACCCATCAACAAACTACGTGCCACCATGGCAGCCCCTGGTAGCCGGGCTGGGTCTGCAGTGTGGCTGGGGGAACAGGCTGGGAGGGAGGCTACAGTAGAGGGGGAGTGAGCCGTAAGCCCCGGACCTGAACTTTCACCTCTCGAACCCCGGCCCAGCCCATTGGCTGAGGGCGAGGGGTCCGCAGAAGGCAGGGCTCCAGGCAGAATCTGCGTTCTCAACTCCAGGGGCGACTTCTCTGCGTGAAGGGTGGGTGGCCCGGGAATGACAGCAGGCGAAGAGGACAGAGATAAAGGGGGCGAAGTTAAACAGGGCGCCCAAGGGTGCTGCAGGCTCCGCTCCGCTTAGGAAGATCGCAGGCAGAGTACTCGGCCAGTCGAGAAAGATATGTTCCTCCAACTCAGATATCCATTTGCACCTCTTGGCGCCTGGCTGTTTGTACTCACAGGAAAGAAACGTCACTGACTGAATTTCACCAAAACGTGTCTTTGTGTACGTACAGAGTGAAAGGCTAACTAAATCCGCTCCTCTCCCAAGCCTCGAGAGCATAACCCCCTTACTTTCCTCCTTGTTGGGAACTTGAACTTCTCTTCCAAGTTGTCCAGACTCATTTATAATAAGCCTTTTCCGCTCACTTCCTCCGTCGGACCCCTAGAGAGAAAGAAAAGTAACTGGGGTCGGTGTATGCGGGGGAAGAAGGAGGGGAAAAAAAAAAGGAGCTGCAGACCTTCTGGCTGTTTTGTTACCTTTATTCACAAACCCAGTGGAAAGATACATCCTTAGATCTCCAAGGATTTCGACGCCGTTTGTTCTGGTCTTTTACAAAATGTTTTCAGGTTAATTCAGAAAATCGGCCTTTTATTTAGGGTTGCTAGTGAAGTATAAACGCAAATTACTTAACGTAAAATGACCTTCAGAAGGCGAGGTGGGATCATTTGCATCTGTCGTTTTGTAATTTAAATGATTGCTCGATCCTTCCCTCCTCGCTCCCATCTTTAAAAATTTCGGTTTATTTGCCCACTGTTCAGCCTGCATTTCAAAAAAAGACAATTTAAATAATAGCGAGGACACAGGCCACAAGCAGAGCACTTGAGGACTGCCTAGTTTTGAAAGCTCATAGAAAGCACCGCGATTCAAAGACCAACTCTACCTCTTTGCTTGTGCTCCTTGGCAGGGGCCGTCTTCGCAGGACCAGCCCCATGGCTTATTGACTTAATTGGTTTCACTAGAAAATCTGACGGTGTGTTTATAGTTGTGGGTGCCAGGGCTGCTTCCTCCACGGGAGAACTGCAGGTTCTGGAGGGAAGAGTTATGCCAAGTGTGTGTGTATGAGTTCACGTCTGCCCTTTAGAAAATGGGCGCGCTGCTCTTTGAGGAAAAGACTCAAAGGCAGAAGCTGGTGCTGCTCGTCTGTCTCTCCAGTTACCCCCTCCTCTCTTCTTCCACGGGGGGTGTTGGTGGGCAAAGCCCAGGGCCAGGGTGTGTTCGCCACGGCCTCTCGGCCGCAGCAATTTGGAGGAAAGTTTCAGCGCCTTTCGGAACGCCGCGCTTCGAGACTGAAGTGCGAGCAGAACGGCGGGTTTCGCCGCGGCGCGCAGAGGACGCGGCGGGGTGGAGGGTCGCGCGGCCCGCGGACAGGGGAGGGGCTGGCGGTAGCCCGCGGGAGGAACGGCCTGCCCGGAGCCGCGGTGGAATACGGGCTCCTGAGCAGCCCGCCCTGCTCGGGTCCCGCGTCCCATCCGGGCCCGTCCCGTCCTCCCCTCGGTCCCGCGTGGGACCTGGCCGAGTCACACCCCACAGACGAGAGCGGGGACTCGGGCGCTGGAGGCCGGGCCCGGGCACTCCCCACGCCGGCGTCTCGGCTTTGAAGTGCGAGCGGCAGTTCTGGCAGCTTCTTCCGTCCTTTCATTCCGGTTACTTTGCTCCCCTCAATCACTGACAGGCCCATCTCGAGAGCCTCAGACCCCTAGTCTCAGCTCGGCAACCCCTTCCTTCTAAGCTCCGCCCCGCCCGGCCCGCAGCCCGGCGCCGAGCCGGTGACCAGGGCTGGGCGACCACGAGGAAGCCCGAGAACTCCCGGGTCCAAGTGAGACAGGAGCCCGACAACAATGAAGAGTGAGAAGGACACTCGGCCTCTCCACCCCAGGCCGCAGAGGCGCACACAGCCAAAAGAAAGGCCAGTCAGCGTTTTAACGCACGCTTGGGTCTCCCTTTCTGACTCTCGAGTACTTTAACTCCTTGCCACCGAGGGCTTTGGATCCCTTCGAGGCTTCCTGCACTTCACTTGGAATTCCCTGTTTCATTTGCCAACAGCTCCGTCTGCTGAGAGGACGTACTTTGGGGACTGCCAAGAAGCAGCAGACACAACTCAGCTTTGCCAATACAGCATAAGGTTTTGTTCTCTCCTCCCTCCCCACCCCCTTCCTCGACTCGCCGTCTGGGCCGAGCGGGAGGGGGCGGAGCAGGAGGTGGGGAGAAGGGTGGGGGTTGGGGAAGATCTGGCGCCGAACAAACAAGTTCTCCAGCGAGTTGTTTACAGAGCAGGTGGACCTGACGTCAGCCAGGAGGCTCCACTGCAAATCCGAACAATATTCTGCACCGCGCTTCCCCCTCCCTTAAAGAAGTTGGGGGAACGCGGGGAGATAGGTGGCTGGGGATGACGGACATCCTGGCCAGCTGGTTCCAAACCACTTTGGGGATCAACAGCAACAGTCAACAATAACAAGGCAAAGTAAAACAAAAACAAACAAGTGGCCCAGCAGTACTTTAGAATCTTCAGAGGCGTCCCTTCCCCCACCCCGCCCCTCCGAGAAGAGGCGGCTCCGCGCGCTGTGTGTGTACAGTTTGCATTGCCAACAACACGCGCGCGCGGCCGGGTGCGCGCGCCCGCCAGCGCACACTCACACACATACAGACACACACACATACAGACACACACACACACACACACACACACACACACAGATCCGGGTGGGGGGAGCGGCAGCGCGAGACAGCGCGAGCCTCCGAGAAAGCGCGAGACACGCCGGCGCGTGCAGCTCTGCGGCGGCCGCTGCGCCCCGGCTCCAGCCCCGCGCAGCCAGCCCTTGAGCGCCGGTCCGAGTTATTTATGCGGCTGCCGCGTCCGCCAGCTGCGGCTTCCTCCAGCCCCCCCTCCCGGGCGCGCCCCGGCTCGCGGCAGCAGTTGCCGGGACTCGCGCGT
Organism: Antilocapra americana; assembly: GCA_007570785.1. Lineage (NCBI taxonomy): Eukaryota > Metazoa > Chordata > Mammalia > Artiodactyla > Antilocapridae > Antilocapra > Antilocapra americana. The sequence goes on from ML660772.1 coordinate 32,636,922, forward strand.
GGGTGTGTTGTTTGTGGGCTTCTGCCTCGGCGCCGCGGGTGCCACCTCCCGGGACGCTGCCCGGCGTCCCCGGTCGCGGTAAGTTTCTTCGCCCTCACTCTGGCGCGCGGCACCTCCGCCCCCCACGCCGTCCCCGCCACCTCTACGCCGGGCCGGGCTGCGACTTTACTCGGCTCCGCGCTGCTCCCGGGGCGGCGGCAGCAAAGTTTCGCCTCAGTCGCTGAGCTCGGCGCGGCTGGGCGGGTGTGACATGTGTCAAATTTCGGCTCGGCGTCGGGGTCGCGTTCCGGACCTAACCACCACTTGTTGTTCTTTTTCTTGTAGCTTTGTCCTGAGGGGAAGGGGGCGTCGAGAGAGGGGAGGCTGCCTTTGGCTCACGGATGGTTTTTAGTTTTGTGTTCGAAAAATGTTGCCTTGTCCGGCAACAGACACTCCAGACCTCGGCTGGAGGAAAATGTGTGTGGAAACAGCAGATGTGTTTGTTTACTTTTATTTTTATTGTGTGTTGTCTCTTCCTTCTTCTCCCCTCCCACCCCGGCCCCGAGGAACAACAGTAAAAACATCTGGCGTTTGGAAGCACATACTTTATTGTCCAACTGCTGACCTTTATTTACTCAGTTGGGCAAGTGCACGCTTCTCCTCTCGAAGTTAGTCACTTCAGTGTACATTTCACAAGTACTTCTTGGGGAATGGAGACGGAGAAGGGACGCTCCTGCTTCTCCAGTGAAGAAACTCCTGGCCCCTAGTGACACTTGGGGATGGTCGTGCATCTCGACCGCTGCCCCCGCTCGCGCTCTTACCCCTGTCCACGGTTAGCAGGGCCCGCTTCACCCGGGATACGTCCTGGTCTTACTTTTATTCCGCTTTGGAGAGGTCTCCCTACTCCGAGGGTGGGTTTGGGGTGAAATCGCGCCTCCGGGTTCTTCAGGGAGGGGACGAGGGATGGGCGCAGATACCTTTCGGAGAAAAGGAGGGCTTCTCGGTCGACTTTTACCTTTAAGTCCGCGGAGGCCCCGGGCGAGCGGAGGGCAGGCTGACGCGCTGGGTCGACTGTGACCGCGAGGAGCGCGGGGCCCGACGCCCCTTCGCGCTCGCGGCGGCGCAAGTGCGGCGGCGGCGCGGGCCGGACCCGCCGGGTGGCCGCGCCCGCGTGTCTCCCGCGCGCCTCTCCCCGCCCCGCCGGCCAGAAGGCGCCCCGACACCCTGACCTGGGGGCTAGCGTCTGCGGGGCCCTGCCCCTTGCCGTGGGTGTTCGAGTAGGTCTAGGGCAGGGAGGAAAAGTTGGCCTCGTGTCCTCAGACTCTGGGATCTCAGGTGAGTCTCTCAGAGCACCTGGCGCGCGGGTGAACTAATTAGGAACACCCGGAGGGAAAGGCACGTGCGAGTCTGGAGCATTTGAGAGTGGAACACGCGCGCATTTTGCACGGGGACGGGGCTAGAGAGGCAGAACTGGACACCGCTTGGGAGGCTCCACAGATTCCGGAATCCCCAAGGAGCTAGACCCATCTGTGTATTTGTTTATTCAGCTTTTTAACCAACAGCTTTAAACCACTTAATGGACAGCTGCTGTCTGTAGTGCTCCTATCCCTCCCGCCAAACACACCCCCCTCCCATTTTCTCTCACCACATGTTGAAATTCAGTCAGTTTCTTGATCTTGAGGATTGTTCCTCGAGTACTGTTTGCTCCCAGGTGGCCAGGCTTTCACAAGAGTGCTCAGAGGGCGGGAAGGAGAAAGGGCGTGGAAGACCTGTGGGAGTGTGTTAGGTGTGTATGTTTCTAGTCATCATGGATTCAGAAGTGCTGAAAGAGCCACCTCCCCAACTTGCCCAGAGCCTGCTTAGAAGAATAATTAAGTAGTAGCAGGTAAGCCAAGGTGAGAAAGTGAAGCTCTAGTGTCAAGTAGCTCAAGTGGACGTTTTCCAGCTGGAAGTATTTGGGGGAGATTTACTTTTGGAAAACAAAAGTTTGCCTGGAAGGCACATCTTTGCACACTCTCCTAATTCAAATAGTTTGTTTAGGCTTCAGTGGAGCCGGAAGGGGTGTGTTTAATAGCACTTCTCTGCTAGACGTCAACACTAAACAAAGATGAGCTTTGAGATATTTTCATCTTCAATTTTGCATTATGGCATACTTCAGGAAATGTTTTATGTTGTCAAAAGTCCTGTTTATCTTTTCTGTCACAGTGAGTTATGGGTGGGTCCATTCTCAGTGTCCTGGAATTTTAAAATGTAGTGTTTGTTTAATATTGCTAAACAGTTATTTACAATTTTGACTTATTTTTGTATGCATTAATAAAGTGGGTATGAAGTTATGTACACTGTGATCACTACGTTCGTAAAATGTCATTTTCAGTTTTAAAGCTTTTAAAGTTACTCCCTCCCTCTTTTCCTCCCTCCCTCGTTCCTTCTTTCCTTCTCCCTCTCCCCCTTCCTGCCTTCCTTCCATTTTTATTACTAGACTAGACCCATGTTCAGTAGTTGCTTAGTTCAGTACTTCTTTAAGAAACCCACTGCTTCATTGTTTTCGAAAACTAAGTGACAGAAATGTTTAATTGTGATTAAATTACAAACTTTTAAAGAAGAGACTAGAAACCTGATGATACAACCCTGTTGGTAAGTGACAGAAAACACTCTTAAAAGATCATCTTAAAGTTCACTTTTTAAGTACAAGAATACAAAAAATTAAGGGAACAACTTTTAAATTCAGTTTAAATATGACTACAATAACTTTTCTTTTTTATACATAGTTTATGAAATTACCATAACACTACAATTAATACCAAAATAGAAAAAAGGGAAATATATACAAATAACAGTTATGAGCTGTTTTAAGCTATTTTTCAAAATTTCTCAGCTTATACTTTAGGATTCATCGTGATGGAAATTCTAGAACTGAATATTCGAGTGAAAAGAGACCTTTAATTACGTTATGATGTGAATAGACTTACTAATAGTTGTATCTGAGTAGACTGTCGTGTGTTTCATTTCTTTGCACTGGTGGTAGTGTAGTGGGTTTGCTTGGGAAAAGAAATCCTTGTAGTATTCTATAAACTTAAAATAGGGGTAAATTGTTGTATGTGACACATTATAAAATTAAGAAGAAAGGTGAACATTAAAATTACAGGTAACCTATAATGAGAAGTTACATTCCTTTTGTACAAGCAAAGACTCAGAAACACAAAACAACTCTCTTTGCATAACTGTTAGAATTGTACTCTATGAAAAGTATATTTAAATATGTGAAAATGTCTTCATGGCTTGATTGAGACTCATAGAGCATATAATTAAATATGGAACATAACCAGATAAATTACCAGACATTTTATTTTAAGAGAACTTGTGAGGGATATGGTACTTAATTACATAAAAGAGATATTATTTGTGATACATTTAAAGATTTATGCTGCTCTGCCTTATCATTCTGTGTTGACAGTCTCATGTTAGATCAACTATTAGTTATAATACTGATAGAAAACGGAATGATGGAAATGATCATGTATTTCTGTCTCTCTCAGTTAATTCAGAGAGACCACTGACTTGTAAGAAGTTCTCTTGGCAAGAGTGTTGCTAAACAAAGTTGCAAATCACTGTTGAATTCTAAAATAATGTTAATTCCATTACAATTACTGAATACTAATTCATGGCATAGTTATTTTTTTCTTTACTTCTTTGGTCATAGTACTCAGTGATAAATGAATGGATCTAAAATGTACTAACCAGTGCCCAGATTCATTCTGACCTTTGATAAAAGAAAGTTTATTTCTTAGGCCCAATGAGATTTTAAGATTTGCATAGATTTTTGAAAATAACCTTATTTATGTAGTCCTTAATTCATAGAGTTCTAATAAATTTGATCAAATCCAACTCAGAAAGATTGCTGTTTACCTTCTTAAGCCTTCTGAAAAGTAATCCAGGTGCTTGAAATTTTACTTAAACAAATTCCAGTGCTTATGGTCCACAGATAGTTTAATGAATAATTTGAATTTTGTATGCCATAGTTAATGTCTCTTCTTTTTTTGGATGACACAGACATTTATCTCTTAACATATTCAATACTTGGACTCCAGGCATATCACTTTCAGAGTGTTATCAGGTAAAAATAACTTAAGTTCTTTGGTCTTTTTCCCCCCTGAGGCTTAAGTCATTTTCATTGCTTTCTTATGAAGTTGTTCCAAATGTTAGCTATATTATTTGTCTCATAACTGTTTTTTAACACCTTAACTAAGCATAGTTAGAAGGGTTGCTTAAACATATCATTACTATTTTTAAAGTTCAGAATTGGTTATATGAAAATTCATTACTGTTGAATTATATAAATACTAATAAGTAGAATAGTCTTTCCTTGTAGGTGTCCCTATCTATTATATGATACTTACTTCCACTTGCCTATTTACTTCTGTCTTATCATTACCTCTGATTTATTGTTATATATATTCTTCGCTTTGCACTGTATTTCCATTTAGTCCCTGCCCACCTCCCCCCACCAGTTTTCCAGACAAAATACACAAAAAAGGAGAGTAACTTTGGTGAAATATAGAGATATTATAGCTAACAGGTCAATGTTAGAATATTAAGATGCTGGAGAGAGATCCTCAGAGAAAATTTAGATTTATTATGTTCCAACACTATTAATGTTGAAAAGTAAACCTGTGTATGTGGGTGACTTATTTGCAGTAATAGTTTTCATTTCAACTGTTTTTTTCTCTAAATAGATGCTTCAGTGACTTGCTGTCTTATCAGTTGTGATGTTAAGTATTGGCCTAATTATTTTTAGGTGCATAATCTCAATTTTGTAATTGGAGTAACTAGAAATTTGTGTTTATTTGGACAAAATTTTGTCCAGCAGCCAAATTAAAATATGCTGTAAAATCAGGTATGCTTCTATCATCACTCCTATTTCATTTTAAAACAACCTCATGTTGTAATGATTTGTAGCTTATAGTTCACATTGAATCCTAATACTTTCTCATTTTGGGATTGTGAACATTGTTTACTCTCTCTAAATTGACTTGTATCTGATCATTTGTCCAGTTTCCTTTCCATGAACAATTTGAATTCTTACATTGCCCCAATTTATATAATTTGATACATTTTAATGGGAGATTTTATTAAAAAATCCATTTTGTCCATAAATTATCTGTGAAGTCCAAGTTCAGTTTTTTGAATCCCTTGATACTTGAAATATGTGTTTTTGGAACTATATTCTACTGATTCAATTCAAGTTCCCAAACAGTTGTACACTATTTTTTTCCCTGGAATCCATCAAGGATCTTCAGAACATACCTTTCCATTATATTGATAAATATGTCATACTGAGCTGACATCTTCATTTCTTTCTGCTGTAGCAAATTATTTTCATTAGCAAGAGCATATAAAATTTAAATGTTGAAAAAGCACGCTGCTATGAAGCAAATGAATCCCCAGGGGTTTAAAAGCTCTCAGCATTTTTAGTTTATTAATGTTCCTCAATTTCCTTTGATTTCTGTCTTAGAAGCCTTAAAATATACTTTGTGGAAGATAACGTTGGTTTAAAATTTAAGTTTTTAGTGTTTCTTTTTAAAGCTCTTTGTAACAAGTCTGAAAGATTTGTACCATGAAGCTATCATAAAAATTGTTTAAAACAGGTTAAGGACATTAACTTTAAATTCCTCAAAGAAAAGATGCTACTGCAAAGACCATAGTTTCTTTGGTATCCATTTCTTTATTTTCAACTTTTATAATGCTATTTTCTGTGAAAGTTTTCTTTTTTGCATAATTTTTGTTTTGTATCATTTTGGTACACATACAGAACTACCACTTTGCAACTTTTTATCAATTTAAGGAAAAAATAACAAAGTTTCCTAAAGTGTATTTTAGGGGGTAAGAAAAAATCTTGTGGTAGACATATTTCAGAGAAAGTGTTTATAAAATTTCTTGCTGGCAGATAGTGAGGAGAAACTTATAGTACACTAATCCAAATATCTTAACATCTTAGCATATGTAGACTGTCATAAAATCATCTCATTTAAAAAAGAAAAAAAGATCCCCAACATCCTTAAAAAATATTCCTCACCATTACTTCACCCAAATTTATGTTCCAGGATTTGGTTGATCTATATTTGTATGCCTGTAGCTAGCTCTTCATTTCCTTTTTGTCTTCATTTTCCCCCCTTTCTCAGTAGGTCTTTTACTTTAGCTAAATTATGTCCCCCAAAACCTTGTTTTATATACCTAGTTACTACCCCCTCATTACCAGTCTGATCAGGTAGATCATCAGCTACTCCCTGATTTGATACAATAGCTACTTAATTTCCCCATTTTCTCACTTCAGGTACAACAGTTTATTCTCCAAGTAGCAGAGTGACCTTTTGAAGATATATCTATCTGATTTTGTCACTCTTTAAAGGTATAAATCTTCCATAACTTCTTATGTCTCTGAAAATAAAAGACAAGGACCTTACTAAGGTCCGCTGTATTTGACCCCTGCTCTCCGTCTCACAGTATTTCTTACCATTTTCCTCTTTTCAGTCAACCCTAGACACTGACTTCCTTGGCATTCCTCAAAATGGGATCAGCTGTTTCCCACCTCAGAGTTTTCCTCTCTGTCTGGAATCCTCTGCCCTCAGGTATCTTCACGAACTCAGGTCTCTGCTCAAACATATCCTTATGGAAGCCTTCTCTGATTGTCATATCTAAAATGACAAATCATCATTGCTCGTGTTCTGTCACCTTTATCATATGTTGATTCCCCCTATATCACTATCAACTGACTTTAAAAAGATTGTTTCTTTATTTATAGTCTCAATGAGCATGTGTATTCCATGGATACAAAGTTTCCTTTTGGGCACTGTTCTAATCCGGTGTTTAGAACATTCCCTGTACCTGGTAGGAACTCTAAAACTAAATATTGAATTGAGGAATGCATGACTTTGTGGAGGTCCAGCAAATTACTTCTGTCTGTATCATTATTCCATTTTGTATATGTGTGTAATTGAAATTCCTTTTCACCTTACTTTTTCATCTTGCACTCATCTTATACCATATTTGGGAAACTGTTAGTTATTGTATTGGCCAAGACATGGCTCTCATCTTGGGTGGGTATGCTGTAAGTTCAGTTTTCTGTATCTCTTTTTTATTCTTGATCTGAGAATATAACTTAACTTGGAAGTTGTGAGTAGATATTAATGCTTTTGGACAAAAAATGCATAATAGTTGAGTGCTTCAATATAATAATGCTTAGGACCATTGAACTGACATATTTAATCATAGAATCATGTTCTATGATTAAACTTCTTATCAAGAAAAGCTGTGATAAACCTAGACAGTGTATTAAAAAGCAGAGACATCACTTTGCTGGCAAAGGTCCATATAGTCAAAGCTATGGTTTTTCCAGTAGTCATGCACTAATGTGAGAGTTGGATCATAAATAAGGCTGAGCACTGAAAAATTGATGTTTTCAAATTTTGGTGCTGTAGAAGACCCTTGAGAGTCCCTTGGATTGCAGGGAGATTAAACCAGTTAATCCTAAAGGAAATCAACCCTGAATATTTGGAAGGGCCGATACTGAAGCTGAGTTTCCAATACATTGGCCATCTGATACAAAAGAGACGACTCATTGGATTTCCTGATGCTGGAAAGATTGAAGGCAAGAGGAGAAGGGGATGAGATGGTTGGATGGCGTCACTGACTCAATGGACATGAATTTGAGCAAACTTCAGGAGATTGTAAAGGTCAGGGAATGCTGGCATGCTACAGTTCATGGGGTCCCAAAGAGTTGGACACAACTGAACAACAACAATATCTTAATATGAGTAGCATAATTAGTGTGTATAGATGTTTCTAATGGTTATATTCTGAGTACAACGTGGGCTTTCAAAAGGGTTTCTGGGAGTTGGTGAGGAAAGAGGGAGGGCAATGGGTTAAGTCAAGGTCTTTTCTAAAACTGTATCTAGATTGATGTTATTCTGTGGTATAATAAGACAGATAGTTTTACTTTTTTTGCATTGGCACACATACCATCGTTTATAACTTATCTTTTCTTTCATTCTTTCAGTATCTGTCTTTAAACAGAGCAGGTTAAGGATTTATGGTTCGTTGGAAAATCTATCTTTCTGAATTTAAAATCCTATTTAGTTTGTGCAGGTCATATTGGGACATCTACAGCTGGGGGGTAGTGGTGAATGAGTGATACAACTCTCCATATAACACCACAGAGATCCACAGATTTTATTCTCATAAACCTAATGTCCTGTAGAGTTCTCTTTCACATACTATGTACATATTTAAAATTTGTATTAGCTTGCTCAGCAGATTTGTTCTAAATATCTTGAGAAAAAGGTATGTAATCTTCACTATTGATAATGAGGAAAGAGGCCTCTCTTTGCCTACTTCATCTCATTTCCCTGTTTCTCTTTCCTCTTTGAGACAAATTATGAGATCTTTCAGAATAATTCTGATATCTTATTATACTATGAGTGAATGTGTGGTCCTTGAAAAACTCTGAAGAAAGACACAGTGTGGCTTTATTATATTATTACCTCACTTTTTCCTTTCAAAAAACTTATTAAGTTATGCTTTCTGCTTTTTTTTTTTTTTTTTAATCCTGGTTCTTAGTTACTCATTGCCCTCCTTGTCACCATCTGGCTGTTCCAGGTCCCAGTGTATTCTCTTTCCCTTGTTCCAAGTAGGAAATTTTTTTTTTTTTATTAAAGGCCTTCTCTAATAATGGTTATGCATATTAGAATGTGAATGAAAATGACTCCTTCTGGAAAGCATAATTATCTCACATAGTAAAATGGCCTGCTTGGTTTACTGATCAGAGTTCCACAGTGAGTGCCAGGAGACCTGCTTTCTGTTTCTTAGTCTGACTTTCACCTATTGTGCAATATTGGGTGGATCTTTTCCTTCAAAATTAAAAAGAGATTGGATTAGTTTTTAGGTTACTTTCACCTGAAACCTTTTATGATGTATGTAAGTCAAATTTGAAGCTCTAAACAAGTTGTCTCTTACTACAATATAAACACACAGGTAAGAATGACTGGGAGAAAAAGATGCTTCCTAAAATAAAGGCAATTAAAACCAACAAAAAATTACCACACATATCTTTGCTTATGAAACTCAGAGAACTCAGTTAAAATGTATTTTTCTTCACTTGTCTTAGCCCACTTGGAATTTTCACATCACTCCCTTCCTTCCCAGTCAGCAATGGAGCCTCACCTTACTTAACCAGGATGCTGATACAGGGAGAGGAGAAGTGAGTGCATGTGGAGTTGGTCATGTCAGGGTTGAGAAAAATAAATAATTGCCTGGCATCCTGTTCCCTGAAGCACATACCATTAACATCCCATAAATATTCATTTCTTTACAATTTTGCTTTGGTCCTGTGGTCATTCACATATTTAGCTTTTGGCAGCATCAATCCAGAAATAAAATATACAGTTGGATGAGCTGTTTGATAAGCTTTCTCTTTTTAAAATTAGAGCTCTCATTTTAATGGATCTTACACACACACACACACATTTTTTAGAACCCACATAAGATGTTGGGCTGCCTCATGGTCCAGTCTGTGCATTGTGCTACATTAAAACACAGCTCCCAAGTGTAGGGGTGCTGCATGTCTTTGCTGTGGTTTGGCTCAAAGGGAGTAACACAAGGGTTTAAACAGTGCACCGCATAGGAAGTTTGGCCCCACACTTCTTGAGACGTACGTTTTTCTTCCCCAGAGAACTGCTGAAAGTGTTTAGAGCCTCATCTGAGTTATTCCTTCACTGCTTTGCTGCCCAACCCCCTAGTCAGGTGACACGTGCATTTACACCAGGTGTACATGCCCCGTGAGGTGTGCCGTTCTGTGTGTAGTGTAGTGTCTTTCCTCATTCTGGCTACTTTCCTAGTGACAAATTAGCCTATATATAGACAAATAAGGAGCCACAGGCTGCATCTCAGAAGGTAGGGGATTATGAATTGCAGTAGTTTTTACTAGTGATGTAAGCTTGCAAATGTTCGTTTTCAGTACATTTTACTTTGTTGTATGTTGTAGAGCTACCCTTTTTGGCACCTTGGACCATTTTCTTGGACAAGGTTTCCACAGACCAGGGGTGGGGCGGGGGGAATGATCTCAGGATCATTCAAGGGCGTTGCATTTATTATGTCCTTTATTTCTATTGTTATTACATCAGCTCCAACTCAGATCATCAGGCATTAGATTCTGTAGATTTGGGACCCCTGTTATAAAGAATGTATACTCTTGTAACGAAAACTAAAGTTCACTTGACAGCCTTTGTGTTGTCCCAAAGAAAGTACTTTAAAATTTGTATTTTCTTGATCTATTTATGATATTTCTCTACTTTCAGAGAAGTATGCTTTTAGGTTGCCTTTATATCACTTCCAATTCTGTGCTCTTTTGTAATTTTCAGTAATTTAAAACTGTCCCTAGTCCTGCACGTCTGTTGCTGAAACTATTCCACAAGTCGAATAAAGGCTATGTAATTTTTTTATTTCTAATTGGTATTTGATTTTACATAGCTGTTCTCTTTGATATCCCTCTAATTGTGTCCTGGAAAAATCTCATTCCCACTGGACTGAAACGATGTTAGATGCTAAAATGTGACTAAGTACTTGCTTACTCTTATTATTATAGTAAAGGAACATCATTATTATAAGTATTGTTTTTATTTTGAGAGACAACTTGTTTTTATGACTATAGGAGGTCAAATTTTAAGGGCAAATGTACAATAATAGAGAATATATGGAAATAAGCTATGAATAAATAAAGAATAAAAATATGTAATGCTTATTTTCTTATTGGAATTACATTTTTATGAGAAGACATTTAAAATAGAATAAAAATGACTTTTATTTTTACATGTCTACTTATAAGACAGTGAAAATATATTTGATTATTTTTACAAAGCTATTCAGCTATACATTTGATGTTTCATTTTAAAATAAGGTATTGGCTGCTATGTTGTAGAAATGATGCTGATAATTTTCTCTCAGAATTGTTACTTATTCTTTCACTGTGATTTATTAATTATACGAGTTATATTTTAAATGCTCATCTTTACAAAGTTGTTTAAGTATCAGACATAATTGGTTTTTTCCAGAAGAAAACTATCAGGTGTAATCTTTTTATTTTTAATTGAACTGTAGTTGATGTATAATATTGTGTTTCAGGTGTATAGCAAATGATTCAGTTATATATTCAGATTCTTTTCCCTTATAGTTCTTTAAAAAATATTGAATATAGTTCCTTATGCTACACAGTAAATCCTTGTTTATTTTTATCTAATAATGTGTATCTGTTAATTGTATACCCCTCCCTGCCTCCTCCTTTCCCCTTTGGTAACCACAGTTTGTTTTCTATGTCTGTGTGTCTGTTTTTGTTTTGTAAATAAACTCATTTGTATAATTTTTTAGATTCCACATGTAAGTGATAGCATATATGATATTTGTCTTTGAATGATTTACTTCACTTAGTAAGATAATCTGTAGGTCCAGCCATGTTCGTTCTTTTTATGGGTGAATAACATTTCATGTGTATACACACTCACTCTTAATCTTCACTCATCTATTGATGGATGATTAGGTTGCTTCCATGTCTTGTCTACTATAAACAGCTATGGACATAGGGGTGCATAGGGGTGCATATTCTGGTTTCCTCCAAATATATATTCAGGAATGGAATTGCTGTATCATATAGTGGTTTTTAGTTTTTTAAGGAACCTCCCTACAGTTTTCCAGAGTGACTGCACCAGTTTGCATTCCCACCAGTGCTGAAGGAGGATCCCCTTTTCTCCACATCTTTGCTAGCATTTATTATTTGTAGACATTTTTTTTAATTTTTGGCCACCTCATGTGTGGCTTGCAGGATATCAATTCCTGGACCAGGATTGAACCTGGGTCATACAACAGGGAAAGCCTAGACTCCTTACCACTAGGCTACCAGGAACTCTGTATTATATGTAGACTTTTTGACTGTTATGGCCATTTTGACCACCGTGAAGTGATGCCTCACTGTAGTTTTGATTTGCATTTAACTAATTTGTGACCTTGAGCATATTTTCGTGTGCCTATGGGCCATCTGTATGTCTTCTTTGGAGAAATGTCTGTTTAGGTTTTCTGCCCATTTTTTGATTGCATTGTTTGGGTTTTTTGATATTGAGCTGTATGAACTGTTTGTATATTTTGGAAATTAAACCCCTGTCAGTCATGTCATTTGCAAATATTTTCTCATAGTTCATAGATTGTCTTTTCATTTTGTTGATGGCTTTGTTAGCTATGCAAAAGCTTGTAAGTTTGATTAGGTTCCATTTTTTTCTCATTTACTTTTACTTTTATTTCTTTTGCCTTGGTAAACTGATCTAAGAAAATATTGCTATGATTTTACTGTGCTTTATTAACAGCACAAAACGTATTTTAATTGATCATCTTTACAATTTTGTTTTAAGCTCTATAAAGTTTTCAAGTTTTAATTAAAGATAATTTATATGCAGTAAAGTTCACATCTTTCTAGCGTACAGTTCTGTATGTTTTCACAAACATATAGTTGTGTACTCACTACCACAATTAAGATGTGGAACAGTTCCATTATGCTCCAAAATTTTTTCATGTGGATTTTAGTCAACACCTCCTCTCATCTGTAGTCTCTGGTAACCACTGATCTATTTTCTGTCCCTAGAGTTTAGTTTTTTAAACTGTGTGTTTTTGGGGGGAGGTGACAGTCTTTTTAATTGAGTGAATTTGATATTGTAGCACTGTTTACATTTTTGATGTCCACCATGTTGCAGATTGTAACATGGTCTCTACTGTAGCCTTATCTATCACATCACATAATTGCAATATTGTTGTCTCTCTTCATTATACTGTGTAGTGAATGTCTGTGGCTTATTTACTACTCCTTTCAAGTTTGTACCCTTAAACAACATCAATCTTATCCCCCCATCCCCATCTCTTGGTAACCACCTACTTTGCTTTGATTTTTACAAGTTTGACTTCGTTAGATTCCACATTTATGTGTGGTATCAGACAGCACAAGCCTCTCTGACTTGTCTCACCATGATGTGCTCAAGGTCTATCCATGTTGTTACAAATGGCAGGATAAATCCTCCCCAGTGGGAAGTGGGTAAAGAACCTGCCTGCCAGTGCGGGAGACATAAGAGATTCAAGTTCAATTCTTGGGTTGGGAGGATCCCCTGGAGGAGGGCATGGCAGTCCACTCCAGTGTTCTTGCCTGGAGACTCCCTTGGACAGAGAAGTGTTATATGTATATATGCATTATATATGTGTATATAATACTCCAGTCCTGTCTGACTCTCGTATAATGTAGTTGTACAAATTGTATAAAATACTCATGTATAATATATATGTATATACTTTATATACGTATTACATTCAACTCTGTGTTATCAATCATGCTGTATGTAACCTTCAGAGGCAGGCTTCTTTCATCTAGCTTAATGAGTTTGAGATTCATCAAATTGTTGTGTATATCAGTTTTGCCTTTGTGAGAATGTAGTCGCTTGTTCCTATCATAATTTCTTAGGAGTATATAATTCTCCTCTCATTTCTTATTCAAGTATGTTTATTTTATAGATTCGTACATTTTATTGTGACTTATAAATTGGCTTGGCTTATGAACTAGAAACTTTACTATTTGATCTTTTCTGAGAATTAATTTGGAGTCCTCTCCATAGCTGTCTACTCTCATTTCTATTTCCACCCTTAGTCTCTCTTGTTCTCATACTTCTTTCCTTTGTTCTCATAGGTGTTTGTTGTTCTTTTCACTCCTTTTCATCTGTTTGACAAGTTGAAAGATGTACAGCCCATTTAGGTAGTTAGCTTTTAAAGAAGAATAAGCTCGTTATCAGTTGATTAATAATATCCATTCATTTATTCAGTCACTTATTCATTGATTACTGATCACCCACCATCTGTAAATGGCAAAATAAGTAAAAAGAACCCAATAATCCTAGAATTGAAACCTAGGAGATAATAAATTAAATTTTGTTCTCCCTTCCAAATCAGGTTAGAGATGGGGACAGGGTTTGTTACCCAGGGGCCACTATGAGATGGCTTATGGACTGCAGTGTATGGAAAAATAATATTATCAGAGAGGTAAATCAAAAAGTCGGGCTTTCCTTGTGACTCAGCTGGTAAAGAATCTGCCTGCAATGCGGGAGACCTGGGTTCAATCCCTGGGTTGAGAAGATCCCCTGGAGGTGGGTATGGCAACCCATTCCAGTGTTCTGGCCTGGAGAATTCCGTGGAGTGTAGTCCTTGGGTCACAACGAGTTGGACACAACTGAGCGACTTTCACTTTCAAATCAAAAAGTCAGGTGGGCTGCTACGGACAAATTGTCAGTTTGAAGAGGCCAGCTAGGCTGAAATGAAATAGAAATCAGGGAGGCAAGACGGGAATGAAAATACACAAGATGCCTGGAGAAACTGCTGTGGGTTGCCTATTTTTACAGTTAAGAAATGAGCAATTTAAAGATATCTGTATGTGAGAGAAGCAATCCCCATTTTCATAGTCCTGGCTAGTGGCTTTGTAAAACTTACATGAATGAATAACTAATTGTAATATTCAATAACTGACAAAATTTAATTGATAGGAAGTTCTTCCTTACATTGAATTGGAATCAATTAGCCATTATTTTTAACTCCATCTTTTGGTTTCACATAGACTTTCACATAGATAACTTTGCAGATGTCTGAAAAATTTTTATAATCAATAAACCTTTCCTTTCTGAGGATAAAGAAGTAATATTTCTTCAGTTACCTTTTATATATACTCTCTGGATTTCTTTCACCCTTCACAGTTCTCATTACCCTCCTCTGAATATGCTTCTCTCCCTTTAAAATGTATCCAGAGCTAAATACCATACCATGTATATGTTCTGGTCAACACAGAATGCAATGAAAATTTGTCTTCATTTTTTCTGTAACCTAATGGCAATTTTTTTCAGTCATGTTACATTGTTACTAGAATGTTGCTTCATTTCATGCAAATTGTGATTAATATCAGTTTGAGTATTATAAAAAATAGAATTTATATGTCTGTTACATTTGTTTCTTTATCATTTAGTGTATTCAGCATGTCAAGATTTTTAAAAATCTTGGTTCTGTTATCTGTGTTAACAATTGTGTCATCCATAATTTTGATTAATACATTTTATACCTCTACTTAATTATTTTTTGAAAATATTGATCAGAATAAGGTTAAGAATAGAACCTTTTCTAAACTCAGTGAGTAGGAACTCTTTGGTTTGTCATTAGTCCTTTGGATGGGATTATTTACCTACTGGTATACATCTGGAATTAATCATAAGTATCATTATAATAATGGCTAATATTTATTAAGCAGTGGACACTTTTCTAGAAACTTTGTGTGTGTGAATTAATTTATTCTCCATACTGTCTTAATGAGGATTTATACTGTTATTTCCCCATTTTTACCAATGGCAAAGCTGAGTCACAGGTTGTCCAGAACTGTGAAGTATCTGAGATTTTACCTTACTTGTATGGTAACAAATTAGTCAGACACTATTTTGTGGAACTTTATAGAAGACAAAGGACTTTATTACTCCTGATACAATGAGGATCAGAAGCTTTATACTTGCCTTGGTTCCTTGTTCTCCAAGTTCAGGGGCTTCCCTGGTGGCTCAGATGGTCAATCAACCTGTAATGCAGCAGACCCAGAGTTGGTGCTGGTGGTAGACACCCTGCCTGTCAGTGGAGGAGATGTAAGAGACACTGGTTTGATCCTTGAATTGGAAAGATCCCCTGGAGGAGGCCATGACAAATCACTCCAGTATTTTTGCCTAGGGAATCCCATGGACAGAGGAGCCTGGCAGGCTATGATCCATAGGGTCTCAAAGATTGGACGTGACTGAAGCAACTTAGCGTGCATGAACCCCTAAGTCCACAGAGTGGCCCAAGTTCACGTTGTACACTCTGTACCACTCTGTATTGCATATGAGGAACTGTAAGTTTAGGAACCCTGATCTTTTATAATGGGCTATAAGCAAACCTTTCCTTTGTTCAGAGGGAGATATTATGGATATTCAAACGCAATTTGGTATACAGACATCCATGAGAAAGATAATCTAGAACAAAGGCTGTCAGTGCCTCTGCTCACGAAACATGCAGAAACTTGACCAATCTGATACTTGCCTCTTAGTCCAAGAGTTTCCCACAAAGTTACTTAGGAAAGGAACTTAACAGTTGGCCATGAAAGACTTACTCCATGCTTTCTTGGTCCAGGCATTGTACAGCCAATGCATTTCTCTGATCCACTCATCTAATAACATGTGAGACAAGGAAACAAGGTTTAGCATGACTTATTTTTAACAAATCCTTGGCAGGCTTTTTTTTTTTTTGAATGTAAGTGCTCACAAACCATCTGTTTAGTAACCTGTTGTAGAATTTTGTTGGGGAATAATGTCAAGATCACTGATCTTCATTTCCTAGAATCCTTTTACCTTCAAAAAATAAAATAACATTTGTCCCCTCTTATGTGTTACATCTGCTGTTGTTTGTAACTCTTTCAAGGTTATCAAGTATAGTTTAGTGATAACATATACAAGCTATTTTTAAAAGATACCTTAAAATTTTAACCTAGTGGTTCTGCATACCTGAACTTATTTAAAGTGATTCACGGCCCTCTTTTTAACTCCTGAGCTTTGATTTTCTTGTTAATCATATTTGATTTTACATTTTAGTATAACTTTTTGTTTTGGTGGAGAAGGTAAACCACCCAAGAATCAAGAAGTTTGACTGTATCTCAGTTATCCTAGAACCTACCACTGTCACCAAACACTAGATTCAAATCTTCTTTATTATTTTCTCCATATCTAAATATCTTGAAGTGTTCCTAGTTTTTTTGGGGGGGGGGTTTGGGGTGAGGATTTGCCACAGCCCATTTTAAGCATTTAATAATATTAAAGCTTTGAGTCATGTTTTCTGTACTGTTTCTTGCCGTGTAATATCACTACTGAGGCTGAATAATCCCTGTGTAATGCTTTTCATTTTTAAGATATTTTCTAATTAGTTTTGTTAGTGTCTTCTGAGACTGGAAGCTTATGATTTCACTTTTAATATATCATAATTTCAGTACATATGATACTGATATTTAGCCAAACCATTTTTATTTTAGAGTTTCATGCCAAGTCATTGTATATATGTTCAATTCAGTTCGGTTGCTCAGTCATGTCCGACTCTTTGTGACACCATGAATTGCAACACGGCCGGCCTCCCTGTCCATTACCAATTCCTGGAGTTTACCCACACTCATGTCCACCGAGTCGATGATGCCATCCAACCATCTCATCCTCTGTCATCCCCTATTCTTCCTGCATTAATCTTCCCCAGCATCAGGGTCTTTTCAAATGAGTCAGCTCTTCGCATCAGGTGGCCAGAGTATTGGAGTTTAAGCTTCAACATCAGTCCTTCCAATGAACACTCAGGACTGAACTCCTTTAGGATAGACTGGTTGGATCTCCTTGCATCCAAGGGACTCTCAAGACTCTTCTCCATCACCACAGTTCAAAGGCATCAATTCTTCGGCACTCAGCTTTCTCTGTAGTCCAGCTCTCATATCCATACATGATTATTGGAAAAACCATAGCCTTGACTAGATGGACCTTTGTTGGCAAAGTAATGTCTCTGCTTTTTAATATGCTATTTAGGTTGTCATGACTTTCCTTCTAAGGTGTAAGTGTCATTTAATTTCTGGCTGCAGTCACTACCTGCGGTGATTTTGGATTCCCCCAAAATAAAATATGCCACTGTATATATGTGGAAGTTGGTAATATCTTTTCTGTAAAAGGCTAGATAGTAAATACAGGTTGTGGACCATTGGTCTCTGTTACAAATATTCAGCTCTGCCAGTGTAATATAAAAGCAGCTATGGACCACACCTAAGTGCATGAATGTGGTTGTGTGCCAGTAGTTTTATTTACAGACATTAGCGTTTGAATTTTATATACTTTTCATATTTTTCAAGGTATTCTTTTGATTTTGATGCAGCCATTTAAGACTATAAAAATTTATACCTCACAGACTATCCAAAAATCAGGTGGTGAGACAGTATTAGCTCACAGACTATATTTTGCCAAGTGTGCATACAAGCATACACACATAAAGTTGTTGATATAAATATAGACATATCTTTTAAAGTTTCTGTTTCTAAAATCAATGTTGCATTTTGTTCACTGTCTTGGAACTGTGAGCTTAAAATTGACATGGACTTCTAAGAATTCTATGATGAAATTTTTTCTTATTTCTTCACATTTCACTGCTATCAAGTAGTAGTTCTCCTTATTGCTTTCTTTCTTTCTTTTTTTTTTCTTTCTTAATTTTGGCTGGAATGGATCTTCATTCCTGTGCACAGGCTTTCTCTAGTTGTAGTAAGAAGGGGCTAGTCTTTGTTGAGGTATGTGGTCTTCTCATAGCGATGGCTTCTATTGTTGTGCAGCACAAGCTTCAGTGGCATGTGGGATCTTCACAGACATTGGATCAGACCCACGTTCCGTATATTGGCAGGCAGATTCTTATCTGCACGACCAGAAGAAGTCCTATTTATTGCCTCTTAAGTCTTTGGCAAGAAAAAATTATTAGCAAGCCAATAGTTCATTAGTTTCTGTCCTTTATTGTGTCCATCTTTGCATGATATGTTTCCTTGGTATCTCTGATTTTCTTGAAGAGATCTCTAGTCTTTCCCATTCTGTTGTTTTCCTCTGTTTCTTTGCATTGCTCACTGAAGAAGGCTTTTGTATCTCTCCTTGCTAT
Organism: Antilocapra americana; assembly: GCA_007570785.1. NCBI lineage: Eukaryota > Metazoa > Chordata > Mammalia > Artiodactyla > Antilocapridae > Antilocapra > Antilocapra americana. The sequence continues at coordinate 32,655,687 of ML660772.1, forward strand.
TCTTTGGAACTCTGCATTTGAATGGGTGTATCTTTCCTTTTGTCCTTTGCCTTTTGCTTCTCTTCTTTTCATAGCTATTTGTAAGGCCTCCTCAGACAATCATCTTACCTTTTTGCATTTCTTTTTCTTGGGGATGGTCTTGATCACTGCCTCCTGTACAGTGTCATGAATCTCTGTCCATAGTTCTTCAGGCACTCTGTCTAGCTGATCTAATCCCTTGAATCTATTTGTCATTTCCACTGTATAGTCATAAGGGATTTGATTTAGGTCATACCTGAATGGTCTAGTGGTTTTCCTTACTTTCTTCAAATTAAGACTGAATATTGTAATAAGGATTTCATGATCTGAGCCACAGTCAGCTCCAAGTCTTGTTTTTGCTGACACTATGGAGCTTCTCCATCTTTGGCTGCAAAGAATATAATCAGTTTGATTTTGGTATTGACCATCTGGTGATGTCCATGTGTAGACTCTTCTCTTGTTTTGTTAGAAGAGGGTCTTTGCTATGACCAATGCATTCTCTTGGCAAAACTCTGTTAGCCTTTGCCCTGCTTCACTCTGTACTCCAAGGCCATATTTGCCCATTACTCCAGTTATTTCTTGACTTCCTACTTTTGCATTCCAGTACCCTATAATGAAAAGGACATCTTTTTTGGGTGTTAGTTCTAGAAGGTTTTCTAGATCTTCATAGAACAGTTCAAATTTAGCTTCTTCAGCATTATTGTTCAGGTCTTAGACTTGGATTACTGTGATATTGAGTGATTTGCTTTGGAAATGAACAGAGATCATTCTGTCGTTTTTGAGATTGCATCCAAGTACTGCATTTCGGACTCTTTTGTTGACTATGGTGCCTACTCCATTTCTTCTAAGGGATTCTGGACCACAGTAGTAGATATAATGGTCATCTGAGTTAAATTCACTCATTCCATTTTAGTTCACTGATTCCTAAAATGTCAGTGTTCATTCTAGCCATCTCCTGTTTGAACACTTCCAATTTGCCTTGATACATGGACCTAATATTCCAGTTCCTATGCAGTATTGCTCTTTACAGCATTGAACTTTACTTCCATCACCAGTCACATCCACAACTGTGTGTTGTTTTTGCTTTGACTACATCTCTTCATTCTTTCTGGAGTTATTTTTCTACTGATCTCCAATAGCATATTGGGCTGACCCGGGAGTTCATCTTTTAGTGTCATATATTTTTGCCTTTCCATACTGTTCATGGGATTCTCAAGGCAAGGATACTGAAGTGGTTTGCCATTCCCTTCTCCAGTGGATCACATTTTATCAGAACTCTCCACAATGACCCATCCATCTTGGGTGGCACTACATGGCATGGCTCATAATTTCACTGAGTTAGACAAGGTCATGGTCCCTATGATCAGATTGGCTAGTTTTTTGTGATTGTTGTTTTCAGTCTGTTTGCCCTCTGATGGAGAAGGATAAGAGTCTTATGGGAGCTTCCTGATGGGAGAGACTAACTGAGGGGGAAATTGGTTTTGTTGAGAAAGACTAGATATCTCTTCAAGAAAATTAGAGAAACCAAGGGAATATTTCATGCAAATATGGTCACAATAAAGGACAGAAATGGTATGGACCTAACAGAATCAGAAGATATTAACAAGAGGTGGCAAGAATACACAGAAGAACTATGCAAAAAATATCTTCACAACCCAGATAATCACAATGGTGTGATCACTCACCTAGAGCCAGACATGCTGGAATGCGAAGTCAAGTGGCCTTAGAAAGCATCACTACGAACAAAGCTAGTGGAGGTGATGGAATTCCAGTTGAGCTATTTCAAATCCTAAAAGATGGTGCTGTCAAAGTGCTGTACTCAATATGCCAGCAAATTTGGAAAACTCAGCAGTGGCCACAGGACTGGAAAAGGTCAGTTTTCATTCCAATCCCAAAGAAAGGCAATACCAAAGAATGCTCAAACTACCACACAATTGCACTCATCTCACATGCTCGTAAAGTAATGCTCAAAATTCTCCAAGCCAGGCTTTAACAGCATGTGAACCATGAACTTCCAGATGTTCAAGCTGGTCTTAGAAAACACAAAGTAACCAAATTGCCAACATTTGTTGGATCATTGAAAAAGCAAGAGAGTTCCAGAAAAACATCTGCTTTATTGACTATGCCAAAGCCTTTGACTGTGTGGAACACAGCAAACTGGAAAATTCTGAAAGAGATGGGCGTACCAGACCACCTGACCTTCCTCCAGAGAAATCTTCATGCAGTTCAAGCAAGACCATTTCGAATTATCATGGAACAACAGACTGGTTCCAAATCGGGAAAGGAGTACATCAAGACTGTCTATTGTCACCCTGCTTATTTATCTTATATGCAGAGTACATCATGAGAAATGCTGGATTGGATGAAGCGCAAGCTGGAATCAAGATTGCCAGGAGAAATATCAATAACCTCAGACATGCAGATGACACCACTCTTATGGCAGAAAGTGAAGAAGAACTAAAGAGCCTCTTGATGAAAGTGAAAGAGGAGAGTGAAAAAGCTGTCTTAAAACTCAGCATTCAGAAAACTAAGATCATGGCATCTGGTCCCATCACTTCATGGGAAATAGATGAAACAATGGAAACAGTGAGAGACTTGATTTATTTATTTGGCTCCAAATCACTGCAGATAGTGACTACAGCCATGAAATTAAAAGACAGTTGTTCCTTAGAAGAAAAGCTATGACCAACCTAGACAGCATATTAAAAAGCAGAGATATTACTTTGCTGACAAAGGTCCTTTGCTGACTTTGTAGCCAAAGCCATGGTTTTTCTAGTAGTCATGTATGGATGTGAGAGTTGGACTATAAAGAAAGCTGAGCACTGAAGAATTGACCCTTTTGAACTGTAGTGTTGGAGAAGACTCTTGAGAGTCCCTTGCACTCCTAGGAGATCCAACCAGTCCATCCTAAAGGAAATGAGTCTTGAATATTCATTGGAAGAACTGATGCTGAAGCTGAAACTCCAATACTTTGGCCACCTGATGCGAAGATCTGACTCATTTGAAAAGACCCTGATGCTGGGAAAGATTGAAGGAAGGAGGAGAAGGGGATGACAGAGGATGGATGGTTTACTCAAACTCAATGGACATGAGTTTGAGTAAACCCCGGCAGTTGGTTTTGGACAGGGAGGCCTGACGTGCTGTAGTCCATGGGATCACAAAGAGTCAGACATGACTGAATAACTGAACTGAACTTTTGTCATTATTATTTTTTTATTGTTATATTTACATATGTATCTAATGCATTTATAATAAATATATTGTTGTATATTTTTACTGTTTTATTATTATTTTTACTCAACTTTTGTCATTATTATTCTTGCAGTGTCAGTCTGGATAATAAGTATAATGACCAGCTGAGTCATCAGTACTCTAAGTAGTGAACCAAGAACAGTGTTCAAATCATTTTCTCCAAGATCAGGGCAAAGCAAAAATGTCTGGAAGGTCCCCAACAGGGAGCAAAGTCATGAAACATCATGACTATCAGAGGCAACATTAAGTATGAGACAAAGCTTGGGCATGACCCACAGCTTTTTATCAATTTTTTGTTATATGAGGTTATATGTAGACCAGAGGCCCAGGATATGATTAGATGAGTGAAGTATCTGACTGGAATCGTGAATTTGAAAACTTATCACAAAAATGTTCTTAGTCAGCCAGAATGTCTGTTTAAGTAGGTTTTGCTTCTGTGCCTTTGGGTAAGGGAGATCTCCTACTATATTTGCTCATGGTGCCTCTTTATGTTTTTTAGATGTTCTGGTATTCTTTATTTATATTTTTAAGATAACAAAAACCAACCTTGCAGGGTCTGTTTCAGGGAATGTTTCTGTTCTTATATTTGATGTAAACTTTGTAGATTACACAGTCTAAGCTGAAGGAGATGGGAAGATGGATGACAAGGTTAAGAATGAGGAATAGCAGAGTTCTCTCCCTTGATGTTCTTTCTTTCTTACTATGAGCAAATGCATTATATTGAAAGGGCTTAGTAGACTATTTGGCTCTTTTTTTTTTTTTCAGAACATACATCTTTTTGACAGGTGGCTTGACTTAGAAGTAACATTTGTCATTTTATCATATGGAAGAGTTGTAAATTGAACAGTATCATTTCTGTTTCTTTCTTGGAATTTAATCTTTTTTAGCTTCCACTATTCAACTTCTGAATAAGCAGTCTGTGATTTTTAAATTCTCAACTAATCAATAATTCCCATACTCTCCAAATGCCCTCTCTGAACTCATCTTGCATATTCTTTACTTTATTTGACCTAAAGGTGCTTATTTGAACAGTATTCCTACCATTTTAAGCATCAGAAAACATATTTCTATCATATAATATTGAATTTCCTTGTGAAATAACTTAATTCAGAATTATGTGAGTTTTATATTTTTGTGTCTTAAAATTTTTCAGTTCATTGGTCTAGGTATCTGTCTTTGTGTTGAATCAAAGTTCTTTCTATGACGTAGTGTGTGTTAGTTTACCAAAGTCTTGAGCAGAATCACTTTCAGAAGAGAGAGGTTTCAAAATAAAGCTTCAAAAATACAGGCAAATCTCTTTTAGAGTTAAGACAACAATAAATGAAATATTTATGAGTCAGGGATTGGCTGTATGAGAAAATACAGACAAGTCTGTGGTTTCATTGCATTAGTTACAGTATTTCTGTGACCAAAAAAATGAAAAGTGCAAAAAGACCTAATGCAGTCAGGTATGGGGCTGCTGAGATGTGCAGAGATAATGAACTATTATGGTCTCACTCAGAGAGTGAAGTTCTCTTTTTATTTTTTGGAAAATGTTATTAGGGGGTGAAGAGATACAACTAGAGGATCAAAAAAGTACTGTTTGATGACACAGGGATACAAGTTAAAAAAATTAATTGAAAAACTATTAATATATATAGCCTTTGTTTTCATAAAGAACTATTCCATTATTTCTGTTTTTAATCACATTTTTCAACAATAATATTTAGTCACTTTAACTAGTTCTTAATTTAAATTTCAATATGTGGTGGTAAAAGTTTAAGTAAATTTAGTGTTTCTTTTGATATGGCAGTTGAATTCTCCCTTGTAAAGTGAGTAAGTAAATTGACAAATGGTATGAGAAACCCCTTCAGCTTTGTCTGACTCTTTGTGAACCCTTGGACTGTGGCCCACCAGGCCCTTCTGTCCATGGAATTCTCCAGGCAAAAATATTGGAGTGAGTAGCCTTGCCCTCCTCCAGGGGATCTTCTTGACAAAGGGATCGAACCCGTGTCTCTGGTGTCTCCTGCACTGGCAAGCAGGTTCTTTATCTCTCGTGCCACCTGGCAGGCCAAATCAAATATATTATTAACTGAAGAAATAATCTTTTATTCCTGTAAAATAACATTTATGCAAATAAAAAAATCTAATATGTTTTAGCATAGTAAGTTTATTTAATTTTATAGATGGTGCTGTTGAGGAAGTGTTTTAAGCATAATATAAATAAGTGAAAAAAATCATTTGTGATTATTTTGCTGGTCATAAGAATCATATGGGGAAAACTATCAAACTGCTAATTAGTCTGATTTTGATTATCTGATTCATTAGTAGTTCTGGATAGGGAGCAGAAGTGTGCATGTTTAGAAAATGTTTTACATGATTCAGATAAGTTGGTATGAAGACCATACTTTAGAAACACAGGAGTAAAGCATGATGTGTGTATGCTATGCTCAGTCATGTCTGACTCTTTGCGACCCCCATGGACTGTAGCATGCAAGGCACCTCTCTCCATGGAATTTCCCAGGAGGAAGTACTGAAATGGGCTGCCGCATCCTTCCCAGGGACTCTTCCCAGCCCAAGGATTGAATTCACATCTCCTGAGTTGGCAGGTGGATTCTTTACCCCTGAGCCATCTGGGAAGCAGAGTAAAATAAGCTTTTTTTTCCCCCACCTCAGGAAATTAGGGAGTTAAATAGAACCCAGATTTCACTGATTATCAGAAATAAAGTTATGATTTAGAATATAAAATATATAAATACTCTTATAAGAATAAATCCAAAACCTCTAAAGTTCTAATAGTTTTCACTTCTGATTTTGTTTTTTTTTTGATCCAGTGAGCATTTTATTTCTATAAGTAATCTGATAGAAGAATGAATTTCATATGTAGAAAAGAAATTATAGAAAGGGGAAAATACTATTAGTGTCCTTTAGAAGACAGAGACAGAGAAGGGAGGAGTTTTGGGGGCGGATGGGTGTGGGTGGCAGAAAGAGAGAAAGAGACGAAAAGAGAGAGAGAGGTAGAAGTAGTTGTGTTGTGTTTAATGTGTTTAAAGCTGGAGACATTTAAGTTTGTCATGTTGTGTAAATTTGTCCTGTGACATTTCAGTTAAAAAAGTTTTTCTTTTATCTTCATTGAGCTATATTTATGCTTATATCATAGTGGTTGGATTAAAATTGGACAAAATAAAATGAAGATCTGGAAGTTACCTGAAGAATTACAATAACTCTTTTTTAATCAAACATATTTGGAGTCTAGATAGTCTCCTGAAGTGTGTCAATTGACTGAAATTGGGACTAATTCTTCCTATTGGAATATAATGCTTTAAGTATTGATTAGTTTGCAGTGACAATTTTGATAAGGAATTATGTTTGAATACTAGTCTTTAAGACAGAAACTTAGTTCATTTAGGCTTCCTTGGTGGCTCAGATGCTAAAGAATTTTCCTGCAATGCAGGAGACCTGAGTTTGATCCCTGGGTCAGAATGATCCCCTGGAGAAGGGAATGGCATCCTGCTCCAGTTTTCTTTGTGACAGAGGAGCCTGATGGTCTGCAGTTCATGGGGTCACAAAGAGTCGGACATGACTGAATGACTAACACTTAGTTCATTTATTTTGAATGCTTGTGGTTGGGACAATCTAGTTTAGGAAACTCTTTCAGTCAGTACAAGGCTGTTTCTTGTTTTGCAAATTCTCCACCTCCTTAGAGAATCTCTTCATCACCAGGTTTCTAAACCTACTTTCTCCAAGTCTCCCTCAGGAAATAGATCCTCTCATATTTTTCTTTGAGTTGACAGAAAGAAAAAATTTATAATTATAGGTACAACTTTGGGTTTGAGAATGCACTAGATACTTGAGAATGGAGCTCTGATTTTATAAGGTAACTGATGAAGAAGTGAGAAAAGGAAATGTAGGAGAGATGGAAGGGAAATAGTACAACCTTACCTTTTGGCTAAGAGTGAGCTTGTGCCTGGACTGGCTTAGGTGCAAATGTAGCCAGGGAAAGCGGTTTAGTCATGAGTTCCACTGTCAGAACCCTGCAGGGAGCAAGAGCCAGAGTCAGTTGATTAGTCAGTCATTCTTAGAGCATCAGCTCTCTAAACAAGCCAAGTTAAAGCAGAATAAAAAAGAGAGGACACAAAAGTGAGTCAGCTAATCTTTTTATTGCTGAATTGATGGGCTCAATAAAGGACAGAAATGGTATGGACCTAACAGAAGCAGAAGATATTAACAAGAGGTGGCAAGAATACACAGAAGAACTGTACAAAAAAGATCTTCATGACTCAGATAATCACGATGGTGTGATCACTCACCTAGAGCCAGATATCCTGGAATGTGAAGTCAAGCTGGCCTTAGAAAGCATCACTATAAACAAAGCTAGTGGAGGTGATGGAATGCCAGTTGAGCTATTTCAGATCCTGAAAGATGGTGCTATGAAAGTGTTGTACTCAATATGCCAGCAAATTTGGAAAACTCAGCAGTGGCCACGGGACTGGAAAAGGTCAGTTTTCACTCCAATCCCAAAGAAAGGCAATACCAAAGAATGCTCAAACTACTGCACAATTGCACTCATCTCACACGCTCATAAAGTAATGCTCAAAATTACCCAAGCCAGACTTCAACAGTATGTGAACTGTGAACTTCCAGATGTTCAGGCTGGATTTAGAAAACACAGAGGAACCAGCAATCAAATTGCCAACATCTGTTGGATCATTGAAAAAGCAAGAGAGTTCCAGGAAAACATCTACTTCTGCTTTATTGACTATGCCAAAGCCTTTGACTGTGTGGATCACAATAAACTGTGGAAAATATTTCAAGATGGGAAAGCCAGACTGTCAACCTGCTTCCTGAGAAATCTGCATGCAGATCAGGAAGCAGCAGTTAGAATTCGACATGGAAAAACAGACTGGTTCCAAATCGGGAAAGGAGTACGTCAAGGCTGTATATTGTCACCCTGCTTATTAAACTTATATGCAGAGTACATCATGAGAAATGCTGGGCTGGATGAAGCACAAGCTGGAATCAAGATTGTTGGGAGAAATATCAGTAACCTCAGATATGCAGATGACTCCACCCTTACGGCAGAAAGCAAAGAAAAACTAGTGAGCTTCTTGATGAAAGTGAAAAAGGAGAGTGAAAAAGTTGACTTAAAGCTCAACATTCAGAAAACTAAGATCATGGCATCTGGTCCCATCACTTCATGGCAAATAGAAGGGGAAACAGTGGAAACAGTGACAGACTTTATTTTGGGGGACTCCAAAATCACTGCACATGGTGACTGCTGCCATGAAATTAAAAGACTCTTACTCCTTGGAAGGACAGATATGACCAACTTAGACAGCATATTAAAAAACAAAGGCATTACTTTGCCAATAAAGGTCCATCTAGTCAAGGCTATGGTTTTTCCAGTAGTCTTGTGTGGATGTGAGAGTTGTACTATAAAGAAAGCTGAGCACTGAAGAATTGATGCTTTTTAACTGTTTTGTTGGAAAAGACTCTTGAGAGTCCCTTGGACTGCAAGGAGATCCAACCAGTCCATCCTAAAGGAGATCAGTCCTGGGTGTTCAATGGAAGGACTGATGTTGAAGCTGAAACTCCAATATTTTGGCCATGTGATGCAAAGAGCTGACTCATTTGAAAAGATCCTGATGCTGGGAAAGATTGAAGCCAGGAAGAGAAGATCCAACCAGGATGAGATGGTTGGATGTCATCACTGATTCAATGGACATGATTTTGGGTAAACTCTGGGAGTTGGTGATGGACAGGGAGGCCTGGCGTGCTGCGGTTCATAGGTAACAAAGAGTCAAACACGACTGAGCAACTGAACTGAACTGAACTGATCCAAAGATCTGTAATGACTATGGACCTTTGAATAGCACTGTTAATGTTTTGTATTTCTAAAATATTTTAAGGCTAATCAGCCTCTTTAAAAAATTATATTGAAATATAGTTGATTTACAATACTGTGCTTGTTTCAGGTGTATAGCAAAGAGATTCAGTTATATATGTATTTATATATTTTCTTTATAGGTTCTTTTCTATTATAGGTTATAGTAAGATAAGTGAATACAATTCCCTGTGCTATACAGTAAATCCTGGTTGCTTTTCTGTGTCATATATAGTAGTGTGTATATTTTGCTCTCCAACTCCTAATTTATCTCTGCCTCTTTCCCCTTTGTTTTCTATGTCCTTGAATCTATTTCTGATTTGTAAATACCTTCATTTGTATAGATTTTTTTTTTTAGATTCCATTTATAAGCAGTATCATGTGATATTTGTCTTTCTCTGTCTTTACTTTTGTATGTTGGTCTCTAGTTCCATCCATATTACTGCAAATAGCATCATTCAATTCTTTTTTATGGATGAATAATATCCCGTTGTGTGTGTGTGTGTGTGTGTGTGTGTGTGTGTATGTATGTGTGTGTATATATATATATATGTATGTAAACCATATCTTCTTTATCCATTCTGTGTCTAGCCTGTTTTGAGTAGTGCTGCTATATGCATTGGGGTGCATGTATGTAGGCCATAACTATATCTTTTCTAATTATGGTTTTCTCTAGATATATATCCACGAATGGGATTTCTGGTCACATGGAGGTTCTATTTTTAGTTTTTAATGAAACCTCCATACTGTTTTCCATAGTGGCTGCACCCATTTAGATTCCCAACAGTGTAGGAGGGTTCCCTCTCTCCACACTGTCTCCAGCATTTGTTATTTGTAGAGTTTTTGACAATGGCCTTTCTGACCAGTGTGCGGTGATACCTTGTTGTAGTTTTGGCTTGAATTTCTCTAATAATTGGGGATTTTTAGCATCTTTACATATGCCTGTTGGCCATTTGTATGTTTTCTTTGGAAAAATATCTATTTAGGTTTTCTGCTCATTTTTTGATTGGTTGTTTGTTATGTTGATGTTGAGCTGTTTGAAGTTTTTCTATGTTTTTGAAATTAACCCCTTGTCACTTCATTTGCAAATATTTTGTCCTATTCAAATTTTTTTATTCAGTTGGCTATTTGAACTAATTCCCTGAGATCATTAAGGCAGATGTTATAGTCTATGCTTTCTGCTGATGAGAAAATGACAGAAATGCTTGTTTACTCAAGGTTGTGTGGCTAGTTTGTGGTGCAGTCCAGAGTGAGTCATCTCCCTTCCCATGGTCTTGTGTTCTTCCCTCTCTGTAAAACATGCTGCCTCTAATGGATTGGGCATCTGAGTCTTCAGAATGTCTCTTGGATGTTAACTGCTTGGAGGGCAAAGGTGATGTCTCCTGTCTCTTTTGTAGCTCTTTGTAGCATGGGTGCACATAGTGGAAGCCCAGCAAGAATATTTGTTAACTGAGGTGTGGGCTTGACATCATGGCCAGAAGAGAGCTTGGGATTAGACAGAGGGAGAGGCACAGTCATCTGCTGGCTGTGTGATCTGAGTCAGGTTATTTGATCTCTGAACTTGATTTTCTTATCTGTAAACTATGGATGAAAATTCTACATAGTGTTTTTTTTTTTTTTTGGTGTGAGTTAAAAATAACATTTATAAGGTTTCCTATGGTCTTTCCTGGTGGCTCAATTGGTAAAGAATCTGCCTGCAATGTAGGAGAGCCCGGTTTGATTCCTGGGTCAGGAAGATCCCCTGGAGAAGGGAATGGCTACCCATTGTAGTATTCTTGCCTGCAGAACACCATGGACAGAGGAGCCTCCATGGGGTCGCAAAGAGTCGGACACGACTGAGCGACTAACACACACACACAGTTTCCCACATGGTAGCTGCCAGGTAGTAAATGCCCTTCCCTTCAGAGGTAAGGATGGATCACAAGACTGTGCTTTTTACTAGCTCCGCCCTCCTCTTTTATTTTTTCCTGCAGGGCTGTTTCATTTATTGGCTTTGTTTTTGTTTGTTTTCTTCTTAAAAAACAGTCCCAGAGTTTAGGATGGAGTCACCCATTCAGCTAAGGGGACATTCCTCATACCAGACTCCATGAATTCTGAGAATCTGGAAGAAAGGGAAATAGACAGTTTACCAGAAGCAAATAGATCCTGTTCCTCATTTCTTGTCTCCTTTGGTTAGGCAGTTAAGTTACAAAGAGCTGATCCAGGAATATTCTTTAGAGAAAAATCTGATTTTGTGGATGTACTCAGAAGTCAAATATTGTCTCTGCCTGAACCAGTATATCCTTAGAAACCTGAAACCTGAAACTTTAAAATTAATTTTGAATTTTGTTTGTGGTATTTGCAAGTGAAGCTACAATTGTTTATTCATGAAGTTCTCTGAAGCTATTAGATGTGGCAAAACTAGATGTTGCCCCAATTTGAGATTGTCTCAGTTTTGCAGTATTTTCTTTTCCTTATTCATTCAGTTTTATATCATATTGCTTGGCTTTAAAATTGATATTTTTAAGTTAATAAATTGATCATTGCAATGAATTCTTATTTTCTGGAGCAGTGTGTTTTGTAAATAGTCTTATATAATAAGTTTAAAAGATTTCCCATTTCTGGGTATCAGTCTGACTCCTCTGTTAGTATTTTTCTTGCATTTAAGTAATGAATTTGAATACCATGATCTCCATGTCATTTAATTTGGTGTTTTAGGTAATTTTATTGGGTTGCTGCTATTTTGTTCTGAGAAATTCTTACTGAGCCTATAGCTAAGCTGAGAATTTTACTCTTAACTTTTTTAGGAAGTCAGTTTTTCTGGTTCTGCAATGGAGTACTTTTCTATTTTTATAATAAAGCTAATTAATTACTAGTTTGTATTGGAATTGGAATCTTCCTTTATGGCCCAGTCCGTGGTATTCTATGATATGAACTCTTCAAAAGTACCACTGTGTCTTGTAATACCACTGTCCTGTGTCCCCCATTGACAGCCATTTTACATGTGCACACTGAGGAAATGAGGTTGGAAACATCGGACTTTTTCGTACAGGTTTCAAGCACTAACGAACAACTAGAAAGAATATTTTGAAGATGTTTCACACATATGTGTCTTCCCTTTCTTTCAGTTCTAGGAGCATCATTAGATAATTTAGTCAAAGAAACATAATTCCCTTTCCCTTCCTCTGGAAATAATTTACTGAGTTGATATGTGCTCAGTGGAAGAAAGGTTTGGCAAGTAGTACATATTCTTTAGTTTGTGGATGTTGGGAGCATGTGTTAGTGATCCCCTAATAAAAAGCACATGCTCGAAAAGTGGTTACTGTGTGTACTTGGTAACTATTCTAACAATATTGTGTTATGGGAGGGGCCTCATTTCCAGTGGAAATAATGGATGGATTGAAACCAATGCACAAGTTCTGTGATACAGTTTTTAAGATCTAGTCCAGCCCTAGAAATAATCTATTCATAAAGTATAAAAGATTGGGCTTTTGTTGTATTTTCTTAGAGCTCAACTTTAGTAAAATTCTAAAGTAAATATATGGTGAAATTAGTCTTAAGTAATTTAAATGTGAATTTAGCAACCAGAGAAAGATAAAAAAATAAAGTGCTTAGATACAGTCACATCAACTGATAAGAATATCAGGACATTTTGATACTTCTTTAAAGTTTGTTTGTTTTTTCCCCATATACCTTCCAAGTTGATTATCTACTTGATGGGAAAAAGGGTATGAACCAGGTTTAATGTTCAGTGAAAGTCTAGCATTGTAATTTTATTTAGAGGACTTCACCTCTTTCTTGTTTCTTCTCTTCAGGGTTGATCTCTTTAAAATTAATTGACCCGGCTATATAAAAATTGCTTAACAGTAATTTAGACATGGAATTTCATTTTGGGACCAAGACCAGTGTCTGCCACAAAGTATGATGAAGTTTGAATGCATATAAACCTCTCTGTTCCTCTTTCCCAATCAGAGTCTGTTCGTCTCTAAAAGCAGCCTTTGGCATTTTTAGTTATTCAGTATTTTGCTTTTGTTAGCACTTTTATTGGCAAGGTATTATGATTTCTTTAAAATTTTTAGATACTTCTTCTTGTGTCCAGCCTAGTATTTTTTTTCTCACTATTAGACCTGATTATTCTTAGAGGTTATATCTCAGAATTAAGGTGTTTAGGATTGTATCAAAATGCCAGTTATCTTAAGTGTATTTTTAACTATAAAAACTGTGTATGCATCATCTATGGTCCATAGGGTCACCAAGAGTTGGACATGACTGAAGCCACTTAGCACGCACGTGCAAGGTAGCCTTTGTACACGGAGTTCATTAGTTCTGTTGGTTTAATACCATTTAAAGCAATCATGATATTCTTTAGGTTTCCTAGTTTTTCGTCATATGTTTTATTTCTTGAAGTTATATGTGAAAATAGTTTTGATGGAAAACTCCAACTTATCAGCATACCAGTGTTATTTAGCAATTAATCTTTATGCCTAAATATCAGTATTGGTTTAAAGATGTTTCATTTAATTTCTGCATTTAATCTTTCCAAAGCTAGATTGCTTAAAATGGTGAACTATAGCAATATTCGTCTGCCCTGTTTTTAGGGAAAAACATAAACTGCACATTTAACATATGATGAACTCACAAGACTGTATCTTAATAAAATAATATTAAGACATTCAATATTTTACTTTTTTTAAAGGGGATAAGAACTTTATTTTCTCGTCTTAATTGTAAACTGTGTGTAGTGGGTTAGACACCAGTTTGTTGTCTTGCAGTTTTGTTACTTTAATAAAATCGGGGCATTTCAGAGAATATGATGAGTTGTTTTGCTGTATTAAAGATGTTTGTTGACTTCATTAAATTATTTAACTTTTTAAATTTCATAATATAGTTTGAATTATATATGTAATTAATAAAAGTGGGGAGAATTTCTTTTTAAAGCAGTTAATTTTTACCAATATTACATGTTATGTACATTTATATGTTTTTAATATTATGCATTCTGTGTCATCTTCGTAATTTATAATAGTAGTATAAATCAAAATAATAGTATAGTTTTGTGGAACATGATTGCGATCATAAAATGAGAATGTCATCGTGTTGAAATACAAAGAATACATTTTTTTTTTACAGTATCACAATCATATTTATTTTCTTGCTTAGGGTTGACTAGTATATTAGGAAAAATATTTAATCTTTGGGATTTGTGGTCCTTGTTTTTAAATTTGGGGAACAGTGAGGGTCCTGCTTCATCTGGTTGTTGTGAGGTTAATCAGTGTTTCAGGCTAAGTGTCTTATACAGTCTGGTGGGCAGTAGATGTTCAGAAGAGGTCCCTCTGCTGAAGACAGTTAGCAGTGTTTGCTTTCAGCAGACCACAGAGCCAGGGACAGGTAGGGCCTGAGTCCTCTTTGATCAGTGTTACAGCCTAAGCAACAAGCACGCTTCCAAAGAGTAAGTTTTAAAAGTATCCTTCTATAAAATTAAGCCTTCCTGAAGAGACTTTAGGTTGAGTTTATGAAAGAGCAAGTCGATGAGTCATCTAAATTCTGTAACTTGAGGAAATCAAGAGCTATGTTAGTCACTGTAGGATTTGAAAATGCTCTATGATTTAAATGTTAACTTTTAATCATAAATCTAAGTCAGTGCATTCATTCACACTTTATCTCTTTCCTTACAGCTTATTTATTTTACTAAAAAATAGAAGGGAAAAACCCTCCAAAATATTAGTTTTTGAAGTAAAGATACATAATTTATTTCTTGTTAACTGATAAATATCTGTCAGATTAGTTACAGTCTTAACTGCATCTGAATGGAAGTCTCATATTTTAAGATAGAGATATCTTTTATTTTCGTGAGAGCTTTAAGAATTTAGGATTTGAGCATTTGCTGCGGCATATGGTGCATTTTCTGTCCTATTTTGTATACCAGCCCATTAAGAAGAGAAAGTGAAGTAACTAATCTAAAAATAACTCTGCTGTTGGCCTAATTCAACGACAACAAAAAAAGTCTACTGTGCATCAGTAAAATTCCACATTTTGTCTCCCCTGGTGGAAAAATCTCTGAAGCATTTTGCCACCTATTCACAGAACAGCATCTTGTTTGGCATCATAATTGCAGCCAGAAGGGCTGTTTTGACTTTTTTTTTTTAAGTTATGTGTGCCCCAGTCATAGTGCAGACCTTGGCAGTCCAAAGAGACCCACCTTACCAGATACCAGTTTAGTTACCCTTCAAGTCACATACACAGGCATCTTTTTCCAAAGCACATTCATTTTCACAAAAACTTCCAATCTTGAATTTGAAATTGGTGGTTTAAAAAAAGCCAGTAGGATACAAAAGTATATATTAAAACTAGTCACAAGAAGTATAGTCATGTCTTTAATAGTTTAATTTTTTAATGCCTGTTCAACTTAGCTTTTGGAGAAGGCAATGGCAACCCACTCCAGTACTCTTGCCTGGAAAATCCCATGGACAGGAGCCTGGTAGGCTGCAGTCCATGGGGTCGCCAAGAGTTGGACACAAATGAGAGACTTCACTTTCACTTTTCACTTTCATGCATTGGAGAAAGAAATGGCAACCCACTCCAGTGTTCTTGCCTGGAGAATCCCAGGGACAGGAGCCTGGTGGGCTGCTGTCTATGGGGTCGCACAGAGTCAGACAAGACTGAAGCGACTTAGCAGCAGCAGCAGCAGCAGCAACTTACCTTTAAAGTTATGTAAGGTATCTTAGAAATACTTGTAAGATGAAACAAGTTTAATGAATTTCTTTCATCTTTACACCTATTCTTTGGTGATTTTTGGCATTTTGTTTATATTATTTACTGTTCTTCAGATTAACATTTTTCTATTTTTTCAGCATCTTCTTGGCTTGCTAATTGGAATAGTTGGTATAGAAGTACTTCATGTAGATAATGGCTCTTTTTCTGACTTATAAGATTTCAGGCATTTTGGATACTTTATGATAATACATTTGCTATTGATTACAGCTACAGAGTGCCTCAAGAGCTTGAGTGTGGAACATCACCAGTGGAACTGAGGCATTTCTTCATGGTGAGGGAACTGATTGGCACTAATGTTTGTAAAGGCTTTTGCAACTTAAATTCAGAGGAATTTTTATTCCTTTTATGAGTTCTTTAAGAATTTGGGAGTGAGCATTTGCTGTAGCATATGGTACATTTTAAATTTTAAAATACTTTTGAATCCTACATAAGCATTCATTCACTGATATGTTGGACTAGTATGAGCTTAGAACATCCATAAGGAATATTTTAGCTCTTAAAAAGATAAGATATGGAGCAGATAGGAAATAAACTTTGTTAAAGAATAACAGTCAAGTATTAGGAGGATTGCAAGAGAAGTAAGTATTAATAATAGCCTTATTAGGAAGACCACATTAATTGTCTGCAGTGAGTCACGTACACAGTGACTCTGGCTTGTGTATCTGGCTGACTCACTTTGGCCAGTGGGATGTAAGCACATATGATGCAAATAGACAGATGATAAGTGCTGGCCTTCTTGCAATGCCACTGTCACCATGTGAGGAAGCCTGTTCTGGCCTCCCAAAGATGAAAGGCCATATGGAGACATCTAGACTGTTCAAGGTCTACTGGGCTCAAGGGAACTCTGCCAGGGCTAACCTACCAGGTGAATGCAGCTGCAAAGTGAGCCTATTCCAGGTCCTTGTAAGAATCACACACCTTACTCACAGACTCATCAGAAATAAGCTGTTGTTTTAAGTTACTGAGCTTGGGAGTTGTTTGCTATGCAGCAGTTGATAAACTAATATAAGAATTCATGCGGCTACAGGATGCAGTACAGAAAGTGAAAATAATGGCAGATGTCTACCGAAAGCAGAGAAGGAGACCTGTAGTTAAGCTCCTAATTTGCTTCTGAGGTTCCTAGCAGTTAAAGTGGAATGCAGTCCATTTTGAAAAAGAAGGAAGAATAGCATTCTTCAGGAAAGGGAATGCCATTCCTTGGGCAAAATTCTGTAAGAGATTTCTCATGTCAGGCCTTAACAGGAGAGAGTAATGAGTGATCTATAAGGAGCTATGTCCTTGACTACATTCTAGCAATAGATTTTCTGAAGGGATCTTTTGTGTATTTCTGTAAAGCCCAAAGATACATCTTCAAAGCACAGATCTGTGAGCTTGATTATGAGAAAGACTAAGGTATATTGTACTCATTTAAAAATTTTATTATTATACAGTTTCCTATTTGACTTTAATAATTTCTACAATGTCAGTTAAATCCTTTGACACAACAACTCCAAATGTATGTGTTTAATCCCTAATTTCTCATTGTGCTACAGATTTGAATGCTTTAAACAGTGTACTATACATCTCTTCCTGGAAAATCTTTCTTCTTTGAGTTTCTTACTTGGAATATAAAGCATTGCTTTCCTTCCAGAAGGTATGTTTGTGTTATTTCTAGTCCCACAGTGTCTTATAGTTACTGATGTTCAGCTTTTAGAATGAACCTAATAGTGATGGCTGGTGGCCTTGAGAGAAGGATGTCTTGAAAATATTGAAGTTGTATTATTCTAAAGTTTTTACTTGCGTTAGAGAATCAGAGATTGAAAACAGTAACCAAAGAAAAAAACTGAAATCCTGGAAGAACTGAAATAAAGATAATAAATGAGTTCTCCACTTCAAGCAAATGAAAATTTATAATCGTTGTATGAAACAGAAAAAGAACATAACTTATATGGCTCTTTTGTTTTGAATCAATAATTACTGTGTCCCTTTGACTACCTAAGTGTCACCTAAGTGAATATACTTTTCTCTATGTCCAGAACCACTGTTTTCTAAGACATTCCCAGCTCTTGCTTGGCTAATGCAATATAGCCTTTTGAAATATGTATTAACTGTCCATATTTCTGATATAGGGATTTTCTTATTCTCTTTTTTTCCTTGCTCTATTGGTGTCTTCCATAGTATAGGCACAGGGTAGTTGCTTAATGTATATTTATTGAAGGAATGATGGCATTCTTCATGGACACTTTTATACCTCTCTAGTAGGTTCTATAACATAGCAACCAAACACTTATTTTCATATTTTTCCTCTGGTTGTAATGGCTCCTCATGTCTTTTAGTTCATAATGACCCAAATACTATTTGTTACATATTTTGGAGTTATGAATTTTAAAATAGACAGAATAGCTTGCATTAAGCCTGGATAACATGAAAAGTTAACTAATGACACCGCTGGAGCAAATCCAGATGCCATTTGGTGAGTGAGCCTTGTGGCCCTGGTGGGAATGATTAGTGGGCTTTGTTCCATGGGAGCTAAAGGTCTTTTGTAGAACCATCTAGGACTAGGCCAGTGAATCTTTTGGAGAATCAGAGTGGCAGAAGAAGTTGGAAAAAAGGAAGCTACCATACCTTCTAAGAACCTTATAAGAACTTAATACCATAAGAACTTATACCTTATAATAACTGCTATACCTTGTAAGAACTTTCTTTAGGCTCTTTTCTGGACTTAACAGTTTGTTGGCCCTAAAAACAGATATCTTAAAAAAATAATGTAAACCCATGGTGATATCATGACAATGTATGGCAAAAACAATAATAAAAAAATAAATAAAAAATAAAAAAATAAAAAATAAATAAACTGAATGCAAAAATGACAAAGGCAAAAATGTTTAAGAAAACTAGAATATTATTAAAATCAAAAATCAAAAATTTGAAAACATCTAAGACATTTGAAATGGTAGCTCTCAAGATATTTAAAATTATAGCTGTAAATCAGAGCAATAGGGGAAAAAAGATTAGTATTAGAACTCCGGAAATTAGGGGTAAGAGTTAATTGAATAAAAATATGACACAAAGAATAGAAGCTAAAAGTTGGGTAAGAAAATAAAATATACAGTAAGAAAAAATAATAATAAGGTATATGAGATTAAATTTTAAATGCATAGGGTAATTATGTTTAAAAACTCGTGTGAAAGAAGAGTATTTGATAGAAGGTGAGGAGGATTTGGTGAGGGGTTGTCTTCACAAGAGAATTACCTCCTCCTCAAGCTTTTGACATTTTGTTTTGCCTCCTTCAAGGGCACTCATACATCCCTGTGTCTCAATCTAAGATTATCCTTTGGGTACTATCCCTGTGAAGCTGGGATAACACCTCCCCTCTCCCATCCCAGTTTGTTTTTCTTTTTTCTTTTTTACATGGCAAGTATTCAGAGTTGATTTCAGAATCTTTAGTAAGAGTCTGTGTCTAAATAACTCTGTAAACCTGGCAGTTGAAAATGATTTTGATGTTTCAAGAGAAAAGTTTTACTTTAACAAGTGATTCTGCTTTGCATAACCCTATAGTCCCTTATTTGTTGTTACATGATTATAATAGTGAATACTGTTAGGAATGTTTACAATATACATTATTTATATTACTTTTTTGATCTTTATAGCCACCTCTGGGACAAGTGCTTTCATTATATCCCATGGATTACTTTAAATTTGTATTTTATTTTTTTAATTTTCTTTACTTTATTGTGTTGGTTTTGCCATACGTTGACATGAAACCTCTATGGGTATACATATGCTCCCCCTCCAGAACCCCCCTCCCTCCTCCCTCCCGATTCCCTCTCTCTGGGTCATCCTGGTGCACCAGCCCCGAGCATCAAACCTGGGCTGGCGATTGATTTCACATATCATAATTAACATGTTTCAATGCCATTCTCCCATATCATCCCACCCTTGCCCTCTTTCACATGTATTTTAGAATTGAAGAATCTGAGGTCTTGATAAATTAGGATAGTATCTTGTTGTTGCTGTTCTTCAGTTGCTAAGTTGGGTCCAACTCTTTGCAACCCAATGGGCTGCAGCACACCAGGCTCCTCAGTCCTCCACTATATCCCAAAGTTTGCTCAAATTCATGCCCACTGAGTCAGTGATGCTATCTAACCATCTCATCCTCTGTCACCACTTCTCCTTTTCCCTTCAATCTTTCCCAGCATCGGGGTCTAGTGTTTATTAATCAAGCTGATGTTAGTACCTGGGTCTTTTAATTGCCACTCTAGTTGTGTTTCTATCATAGCCCTTACTGTATTTCTACTTGCTGTTTCTTAGATTCACAGTGGTTGAATGTTTTGTAACATTTATGAATAAGAATGGCAAAAAAGAATTTGAAGTTTTAATAGAAACTGTGCTTTCATTCCAGATTATGAATGAATTAATAGAGAATTTATGCCCCTCATACTGCCCTTATGCATAATTTCTTATTCTGTGTGAAATTTGTCATCATTAAAGCATGATTTTAAAAATGGGAAAAATTAATGGTTTTCACAATGACTGAAGATATAAAAAGTATGTGAGGAAGCTAAGAATAGACAGGTATAGTAAATGACTGGTTATATATCAGCCAAGAATTTTTTTGACTACTCCTGGCTTTACCTAGGTGGAATCAAGCTTTGAGAAGATCTTGACAGGCACAAAAATTAACAGTTTTTTCACTACACAGTAAGTACAGTTACAGAGGTTGGCACAGCATGTTAGAGGTAGACAGAGAAGGGACTGCTCACAGAATAGGTGAGTGGGGAGAGGAGAGGCTTCCCCAGAAGAAAACTCTGAATTGTTATAGGCAGATTGTTTCATGTACCAGTGTTGAAAATGAAGGCTTTTCTGGTTCTTTCAAGCAATAATTGACAACGTGGTTGGTCATCTCCTGATTGGCAAGGACAGTCCATTTTAGAATTAAATTAATCCCCAAATGCAAATCCATTCTTACATTCTCATGAGTGAAAAAATTTGCATAGGTTTTTACTTCGATGAACAATTAAGGACTACTTGTGTTATGCTTAGTCACTCAGTCATGACTGACTCTTTGCGACCCCATGGACTGTAGCCCATACTTACTAGTAGTCTAAGCTGGATATTAAAGCTTACTGAAATATATATAACATTCCCAAAATGCAACTCATACTAGAGTCTGCTACAAGATATTAGTATTTCGTGAGAAATCAAAGTGCAATGAAATACTTGATAAGTTGTAAAGCTCCAACTGCTCATGTTCAGCAAACAGGTGGCTGGAATTACCAGTATTTTCTTGAAGGATGTTTTATCAGTATATCAGCTGGGCTTTCTTAAATTGGTCATTGTGTTTGCTGCTGTGTTGTGTCTGAATTATAAATGATTAGTATAGATTCATCATCTGATTTTTTTCAGGATTATATCCTTCAGTGTTAATTCATACTTGTATCAGTACTAGTTTTTAGCTCTTGCATGTCTAATTGTTGGTAAATCATGAGTGAAAAACAAACCATGCGTGATTTTCATCAGAACTTCTCAAATGTTGGCATGAGTAGGAATCTGAGAGCTTGTTTCAAAAGAGATCCCTGGGCCCCATCTGCAGAAATTCTAATTCAGTACATAGGTGTGGGGTCTGATAATTAAGTTTTGACAAGCTCCCAGGTGATGTTGATGCTGCTGATTTTTCAGCCATACTTTGAATAAAACCAGTCTGTATCATTCTTGCTGGACTTACCTGGTGGCTCAGTGGTAAAGAATTCACCTGCCAATGCTGGAGACACAAGTTTGATTCCTGAGTCAGGAAGATCCCCTGGAGAAGGAAATGGTGAGCTACTCCAGCATTCTTGCCTGGGAAATCCCATGGACAGAGGAGCCTGGTGGGTTACAGCCCATGAGGCCACAAAAGAGTTGGATATGACTTAGCAACTAAAAAAATATCAATCTTGCTAAAGCAGACATGTAGACCACCCATGAAAACATTCCTGTATAATGATATCTCCTATTGTTTAGTCCTTTCCTTTGGAAGATAAGAATTCACAAGATGGGATGGTTAGGTGGGTGAGGAGCAGAATCTCCGAGTATTTTGGCCATTTTTAATAACACACCAAAAATAAAGATTGAGAATCTCTGATTGTGAGCAAATTAAAGTTGATCAGATGTGGCTCAGACATCATGTGCTAGACAAACAGAAGTGATAAATCACTGTGGCTCAAGTTTCATGTGCTAGGAGAACAGAGCTGATAAATGTGGCTAGAGAAATTTACTATCTTACCTAGGGTTTTGTATATCACATTCAATAATTTGCCCTTAACCTAAGAGTGAAAGTAAACTGTCAAAACATTTGGAACTCAGAGATGGCATGATCAAAGTTATATAAAAAAGAGTATGGCAGGAAGGGAAGCAGAGACAACAGTTTGAAGCTGCAACAGTAATGTAGATGAAAAACAGTGAAGGACCTGAACTAAATAAATAATAAGCAGTGATGAGAATGATAGATGTGAAAGATAGTAAGGCAGTGATAATGATTATAATAGCAACTAATATTCGCTGTGCGTTATGGGCTATAGACTGGTCACTTTACCAAGCATGTTGGGTATATGATTTAATTTAGTCCTTACAGCAGCCTTATGAGGCAAATCATCTTATTAACATTTTTTAAATGGGGAAACTGAGTCACAGAGAGACTAAGTTACTTGTTAAGGCCACACAACTGCTTAGGGAAGAGCAATGATTTAGACTCCAGCAATTTGTCTTAGAGCCCAGACTCTTGAACTGAATGGTAGATTTGATGGAACTGGGTGATACGAGGTAGAGGAGGTGGACTGAGTGCTCATAGATTAACCATTTCTAGCCTAGACACTCGGAGAAGGCAATGGCACCCCACTCCAGTACTCTTGCCTGGAAAACCCCATGGACGGAGGAGCCTGGTAGGCTGCAGTCCGTGGGGTCGCAAAGAGTCGAACATGACTGAGCGACTTCACTTTCACTTTGCACTTTCATACATTGGAGAAGGAAATGACAACCCACTCCAGTGTTCTTGCCTGGAGAATCCCAGGGACGGCGGAGCCTGGTGGGCTTCCCTCTCTGGGGTCGCACAGAGTTGGACATGACTGAAGCGATTTAGCAGCAGCAGCCTAGACACTGGTACTGTGTAGGAAAATTAGGAGGTGATGTGTATTTGGAGTGTGGTGAAGTGGAGAAGTGAAGGGCCAGGGAGAGGATAAATTCAATTTTGGACATTCTGAGTTTGAGAAATCCAAGAGAGGAGATCTAGTAGTCAGTGAATATATGGGTGTTTACTGTAGTAATCTAATGCAAACCCACAAAAACATGGTGGCTAGATGAGATGCAGAGAATGTGTGAAATGGGTAAACCTACCTGTAGTACTGCATTAAATTTTGAATGTCTCTCCTTAATTAAAACTGAAGTTGTGTCTGTAGATAAATAGTTTCAAAGAATTGGGAAACAGTGTTGCAGGAAGACTGGAGTAAGGAACTGGCTGTTCAGTGCAGTGTTAAAGAGACTTGGGGAGAGCCGATGGTGCACAATATTTAAGAGAATAGTTATGTAGAACAGGGAATGTATGTAGCACAGTAGTCAGAATAGGACCAAACAGATGCAAATTACTCAGTTCCAGATATGCTGAGAATAGAAGCATGTCCAAAAAGGGAAAGGATTGCCTTATGAGGTAGTGCATGCTACTTAAGGAACTGAAATATCAACTGGAGTGCCAACCAGTGGCAGTATTGTAGAGGTAATTCTTGTTCCACATGGATTATTCAGTACATCAAAATTTAAGAGTATTGTAATAAACTGTTCTGGGTTTTATAATTTGTTTATAAATATTTATAGGTGTATTCTGAGTTTTTCTTCACAAGCGAAGTAAATCTTTATTTTTCTTGGCATAAAGCATATGAAATCATCACCATCTAAGATGATAGTTGCTGGAAATGTGTAAGGATTTTCCCCAAATACTAATCCATGTCTCATTACTGCTTTAGTTGTTTCAACAGCATGCAGTAGTTTGATTGCAGGAATTGTTTACCTTATCAGTGATGCCAAATAAAGGCAGTGTTTTTAATCCCATTTAAAGCAAAATGTCAAAATAAGGTGTAGTTTCTCATTACTGGATTTACAATTTTTGTATCTCCTTTTTTTTTTTTTTTTTCCTTTGGCCACTGGGAGTTTTGTTACCAGCAATGAAATACAACCTTCATGTTGTACTGTGTAGGATAGATACTGTAAATTTCTGGGCTTGCTTTTCCATTGATCTGGATTGCCGTATGGGAATCCTGTTCAGCTGATCTTTATTTCCTGAGTCAGAAATTCTGTTTTACCAATCTTTGGGGCTTTCAGCAGCTATTCTCAGTGGGCCTTCAGGTATTGCACATGAAAGAGAAGGTTCAAAGGCATAGGAAGAAGGTTCAGGGCTGAAATGTTTACACTGCATTTTAAAAAATTTTACAAACATTTTCTAAGCTGATGGATCAGCATGAAAGCTTAGTAGATCTAAAGCTTTTTATATGCTATAGTATAGGTAGCATTTGAATTATACGCAATTTTTAAGGAGTGGTGTGGTGCTTATCAGTTATAAATTTTATGCAGAAGTGACTCACTTGTATGTTTCCAGCAAGTATAATTAACAACATTGTGATTAATGTTTTAGATTTCTTGATTTTTCACAAGTTTACTCTTCTTACTCTGATTTATTTTGAAGCTGACAGTATTGAACTGAGATAAAGTACAGTTTACAGTCAAAATAAGAAATTAACAAGCCACTGGAAATTTTATAATAAACAGATATTTCCCAGGTTTTACCACTTTTTATGTGGTCAGCTACATATATTACATAGCAATTAAATTTTTTTTAAATTAATGAAAGTACCAGTACAAAAAGCCAACTGTTGTGCATTTATCATTTATTTAGTAAAATATATTTTAATTATAAAGAGCTTTTACCACCATATATTGATTTTTTATAGTGTAATGTTTACTAATGTGTCAGTAGCTTGTTTGAATATAATCTGGTTCTCTCTGACTAGTTGCAGATTGCACATTTATAAATTTTAAATAGACAACTTTGATACTTCTCTCAGCTTTGTATATAAACAAAATGTTCAGTATGAAATGCATAAGTTTGATAAAGGTCTTGTGTTTATTCTGAAGTACATAAATGTTTGTAGAACATTTTAAAAATTCCTTGTAAAGTAAGTATTTGAGTCTTCTGCCATACACAGCATTTCTTATTAAACAGATTTTTGACATTATGTTAAGCTATAACAGAATCCATGCTTCTGGGAAGTTTACATACATTAAAAGACTTTTTGACAAGATGAAATTAGTCTTCTGTATGAAATTATGGGAGAATTTACAAAATGAGCATATATGCTTAGGAGCTGATTTATCAAAATATTTTTGACTTGATTTTCCTTTTATGGGCTTCTCTCCCATTTTTATCTCATCGTGTGTGTGTTTGTGTTTGCCTGTAAAATTTGCATAATGTAAATATATCTTCCAACTACAGCCAAAATGGTTCTTTGGAGATACATTGTTCGGCCCTGGGGAGGAGGTAGGCTTTTAAGGAAAAGAATGCTGAGGTTTGCTTAACACAGTCTGTCCACCCTCACTCCTAACTGCAAACTTAATTGTGCTGTTCTAATAAACCTAGGGTCATTTTCATGTTAAACACTATCCGTGCTTGTATTTAAACGTGATAATATACTAAGTAGCCTCTTGAAAGCAGTTGGCTTTTTTCCAATCATGGGGAATCAAATCATGATGCTTTTGTTAAAATCATTCCATAATTTAGTTTTAAATTTTAAATTCTCTTTTAGGGTGGATTCCTAAGCTTTTTGGGATTTCTTCTAATATTGGGATATTTATTTATTTGGCTGCATTAGTGTGTTGCCATTTCTCAGTTCTCAAAGGACTCTGTTTTAATCTATATCATAACTTGACACAATCTGTCTGTTATACATCTGCTTTCCAATAGACTTTGAGATCTTCATGGTTACAGACTATGTTTTATCTTTCTTTGTCCAAGGCTAAGTGATATAATAAGAGGCAGTGAGATAAGAGTGTGACTGTCCTGTTAAATGCAGCTTCAAAACAGAAGCTTCAGTCTGTTTCCTGCTAGTTGGGGGCGTCCCTGGTGGCTCAGATGGTAAAGGATCTACCTGCAAAGCAAGAGACTTGGGTACAATCTCTGGGTGGGGAAGATTCCTTGGAGAAAGTAATAGTTAAACAGTCCACTCTTTCAGGCACTCCATTCTTGCCTGAAAAATGTACAGAGGAGCCTGTCAAGCTACAGTCCGTGGGGTTGCAGGGTCGGACGACAGTAAGTATGCATGTGCTGTAGACTATAAAACCTCACCATAGCAGAGACCTCTGGTGTTCAGTGAGTCAGAATTCCTGCCCTTCCTTCCCACTAGATGGTCCCCCTACCCAAAGAAAGCCTAACCACTTTTTAGTTTTAGAGCAGATTGTCCAATTGAGGGATTCCCTCTCTTGGTCTTAGGTTGGTAATAGGCCAGTTTGGGCACATGCCCGTCACACTGTTCCATAAAACACTATTTGTGGGATACCTGGGTTCTGTCTCTTGGTTGGGAAGATCCCCTGAAGAAAGGAAAGGCTGCTACCCACTACAGTATTCTGGCCTGGAGAATTCCATGGACGGTATAGTCCATGGGGTCACAAAGAGTTGGACATGACTGAGCAACTTTCACTTTCATATGTACTATGAATATTGTGCATATCAAACAAAAGATAATTTGGTTCTAGTGAAGAACGTAACTTTTTAAAGGGGTTAATAAGAAGAAATAGCAATTTATTTGAATTTCATATGGATTCCTTAAAAAAAAATCTCTGCAGGCAAGGAAGGTACTGTGCCATATCTTTAAGAATTTAAAGATGAAGAGTACTTAATATTGCTCTCAAGGAGACAAAATGTAGTGTGTGTGTGTGTGTGTGTGTGTGTGTGTGTGTGTGTGTGCAAGCATGCATGATCATAATGCAAATTAAGTGAAATTAAGTGTTATAACCAGCAACCTATGGGAATGATCTGTTCTAATATGAGCTTCAGGAAAAAAAGTACAGAGGATATGAATACTTGACCTGAGTTTTGAATAATGCATAGAGACCTGATAGGTATATTTATGCAAATATTCAAGCACATAATAGCACACATACTCAGTATGAATTTATGTGGATGTGTGTGTGCACAAATGTATAGTCATAGTGAGATTAGCATATACTCTTCCTAAATGCTTTTATTTTTATGAAATGTAACAATATAGAAGTCTTTTTAAAAGCCTCTCTCCCTTAACTGATGTTGCTGGAATATTATTTTAACTTAAATCTTTAGCAGCTAAAAATCATGTCAGCAGTCATGATTAAATAGTATATTAACCCGTACAATTCTTATGGTGAGACATGGCTATGTATTAAAGTGAAATAAATGATAGACTTTTAGAATAATCTGGTCATAAAGGGACATACATAATTTTGTTTTGAAAAAATCCAGCCCTTTGGCAGCTGTCTGGTATTCAGATGGTAATTGTATTAACCTGGATTAGCCTGGATGGGTAGGAAGCTATGTGGAAGAAGACATTATAGATCATGTATTTCTACCCATGTCATCTTGGAATGATTAAACCAAAATAATTCTGTGGTTTATCCTTCAACTAGGTCTTTTATATTCTTCTAGTTCCCTCTCCCCAAATCTCTTTACTTTTTTGTTGATGCCTATATGAGGTATCTATTGTTGCATAACAAATTACCACAAAAATCGAATTGCTGTGAGATGACTAATCATTTCATACATAGTTTCTTTGACTCGGGAATCTGGGCATGCCTTAGCTGGGTACTCTGCTTCAGTGTCCCTCACAAACTGTAGTCACCGTGTCGGTCAGAGCTGTAGTCTCATGCGAAGGTTCAACTGGGAAAAGATCTACTTCCAATCTTATATGGTTTTGGCAGAATCCAGCTCCTTGTGATTTTGGAACTGAGGGCCTCTGTTCTTTGCTGACTATTGACTGGAGACAGCCCTCAGTTTCTTGCCATGTAGGTGTCTGCATGTTAAAGTCTGCTTGATCAAAGTCAACAAAGGAGGTCTGTAGAGATAGTCTATAAGGATGATGGGAGTTACAGTCTTATGCAATATAATCATGGTGGTGTTATCTCATCACTTTTGGTGTATCTCCTTCATTAAAAATTATGTCACTGGTCTTCCCCACACTCAAGAGGAAGGGATTAAGTATGTCTTATAGACATGAATACCAGTACCAGGTGATGGAGATCACTGTGGGCTGCCTTAGAGTCTGCCTGCTGCAACGCCTAATGTTTATTTTGGGTGGGATAGACCTATGCCATAATGATAAACAAAAGTGTAGAATTCAGAAGGGAGAAGCTCATCAGTAATTAATTTTACTTGTCAGTGAATAACTGCATATGTCAGAACTTTCCCTTTTTTTGATATCCAGAGAATATAGAGAGACTAAGAAGGCATTGGATTGATGAGTTAGAAAGGAAATGATTGCATCAAGCTAGAACATGGAAAGGACAGATTTTTTCCCCCCAGTTTGTAAATTTTGTCTTTATCTAAAATATTTATTGTTTTCTTCATCTTCATAGAGATAAATGGAGGTTGTACTCAGAAATGCTCAAGCACAGGCCTACTTATAACTTTATTGCAATTTAAAAACAATTTAAAATCATGATTTACTTTTCTTTTCCCTCTTCCTTTTTCCAGAGTACTCCTTATTTGGTGTATGACAGTAGCTGTACATTTGTAGTCAGTATTAGAAAATAAAAATAAATAAAGGAAATAGAGAAATACACAGAACATAGTTCTTATTAAATATGTTGTGAATAAGAAACAGTAATGATAGAAAAATAAACATTTTTATTGTAACAAATTCAGGAAAGACTTTTTTCTTTACATTATTGTGTTGGTTTTGCCATACATTGACATGAATCTGCCATGGATATACATGTGTTCCCCTTCCATAACCCCCCTCCCACCTCCCTCCTGATTCCATCCCTCTGGGTCATCCCAGTGCACCAGTCCTGATCACCCTGTATCATGCATCAAACGTAGGTTGGTGATTCATTTCACATATGATAGTTTACATGTTTCAATGCCGTTCTCCCATATCATCCCACCCTTGTCCTCTTCCATAGAGTCCAAAAGACTGTTCTATACATCTGTGTCTCTTTGGCTGTCTCATATACAGGGTTATCATTACCATCTTTCTAAATTCCATATATATGTGTTAGTATACTGTATTGTTGTTTTACCTTCTGGCTTACTTCACTCGGTATAATAGGCTCCAGTTTCATCCACCTCATTAGAACTGATTCAAATTAATTCTTTTTAATGGCTGAGTAATATTCCATTGTGTATATGTACCACAGCTTTCTTATCCATTCATCTGCTGATGGACATCTAGGTTGCTTCCATGTCCTGGCTATTGTAAACAGTGTGGTGATGAACATTGGGGTACATGTGTCTCTTTCAATTCTGGTTTCCTCGGTGTATATGCCCAGCAGTGGGATTGCTGAGTCATATAGTAGTTATATTTCCAGTTTTTAAAGGAATCTCCGCACTGTTCTCCAGAGTGGCTGTACTAGTTTGTATTTGACAATGAAAATGGATAGATGCAGGACATAGTTATTTGTGTATATTCAAATATTAGGGACAGACCATTGAATTAATAATTAAAGTAGATTAAATAGTGATCAGAAATTTGTGTGTGGTAAGTTCTCTTGTGCCTTGTTTGCTTCTTAATATCTTATACATTTTAAGGGTATTCCAATAATCATTACTATTTCACTATCAGAATCAGCAAAAGACATCCTTTTTAATGTGCAACTAAACCTCAGGGATTTTCTCCAACTACTAATCAATGCATTTCTCCTACTTTAGTTAACATGATCATCTGTGGTTGATCATGGCTCGGTATTATCCTGAAATGAAGGAGATGTAGCCATTAAAATCAGGGAATTCAACTTCAGGTCACCACCTCTTATCCTAATATAAACTACTAACACTCTTGTAAATTACTGAATTCTTGCAAAGGTCCTTTCTCTCCTAAAATGACTCATCTGTTATTTAAGAAGCAGATTCTTAGCCTTGGCCTTACATTTTCAGTATAGATATCCTATTATTAATGTACTTTTAAAACTTTAATTAGTTCTGAAAGTTTCTATTTACCCTCAAATTAGTCACTAGTCTGGGATATGAACACTCCAAAACTTGAATTTTAAAAAATTTCTTGACAAAAGATATTTAGTCTATTGTCTATATTGTCCTGAACATGCCATTTTAGTGTTGTTTGATCTAGATTTTAAAAGCCCAGGAATTCAAGGACTTTTGCTGTTCAGTCACCAAGTCATGTCCAACCCTTTGTGATCCATGGACTGTAGCACGCCAGGCTTGCCTGTCCCTCACCATCTCCTGGAGTTTGCCCAAGTTCATATCCATTGAATTGGTGATGCCATCCAGCCATCTCATTCTCTTTCACCCCCTTCTCCTGCTGCCCTCGATCTTAACCAGCATCAGGATCTTTTCCAGTGACTCAACTGTTCTCATGAGGTGGCCAAGGACTATCACCATGTGAATATCTTTGTGTAGCAGTTCATGCAATTAGACATTCAACAAATGCTTTCTGATAATGGAAACCCAGTTAAAAGTCTTCTGGGGAAATTCAGAATTTTTGAACAATCAGAGTCACAATAGTGTAAAATTCTCTAGTATTTTGAAATAGCTTCTTTCTTCCTAGCTACTTAGCTTATGTCCCTTTTCATACTCTCCAAACAAACAAAACATTCTGTGCTTCTTTTGTCTGAAATACCTTAGATCTCTGACTGCCAGAATCTTTTCTTCTCGACATGGGTTTGTTGGGGATATCGCATCTTCCACTCTTATTTGTCCTTTCCATTCAGGAATGTAGGGAAGAAGTTGAATACTCAGTTGGCTAGAGTTACAGAGAAGAAGTTATCTTAGGAATAACACTGCTCAGCATTCATAACTGAACCTAGATATTTAGTGGAAAAACCTTGACTAAAAATCCAAAGGTTTAAACTAAAATTTCTGTTATTTCTTTTTCCCTTCGTGAACCAGGATAATATGTTGTGTGTGTTGCTTCCACATCATTGTGACCTGGTGATACAATAGATATCAATTTGTTTGTACATCTTTGCCATAATGACACATTATTGGCTGTTGAGTGATATCGCAGATAATCAGTATGTTAGCCACTGCAGAATTCTGAGTCAAGGCCAGATGGCAGACTTTATTTTGACTGGCAAGTTACTTGAGGCTAAAAAATTATATTTAAAAAAAATTATGGTAAAATTGCACTTTGGCTACTTGTGTGTTTTTAGACTATTTCAAGTAAGTATCCTTTAAGTTAATGATGGATAACTGCAAGTATGTGATATTACCTTTTCTGTGAATACTTAGAAGCCTTTGCCTGTTCATTTTTTTTTTTTTTTTTACTACTGTTTGCCACTAGGGAGTGTAGGCTGAACTTCATAATTTAAAATTCTCTTATTTTACTTTGTGTTATTCTCTAATTGCTTTCTATGTTTTTACTTTTTTATATTTAAAAAAAAGGTTATTTGGGGCTGTGCTGGGTCTTCGCTGCAGTTTTTCTCTAGTTGGGAGAGGCGGGCTGCTGTTTATAGTCCTGTGTGGCTTTTCATTGCGGTGTCTGCTACTGTTAAGAGCACAGGCTGTGTGTAGAGTGCGGTTTCAGTAACTGTGGCATATGGGCTTAGTTGCTCTGCAGTGTATGGAGTCTTTCTAGACCAGGAATTGAATCCATGTTCCCTGCATTGGCAGGTAGATTCTTATCCCATTGAGCAACCAGAGGAGTCCTTTACTTTTCTGTCATTAACTAGAAATAAAGTTTTGAACTATCTTATTCTTCTCTTATACCTCACAATTATTTTACTTGTGGGTACATATTGGGCATTTAATTTGAAAAGCTAAAATTGTTTTTGTCTTAAAGAATATTCTTTAAGTGTCATGAAAATG
The DNA here is from genome assembly GCA_007570785.1 of Antilocapra americana. NCBI lineage: Eukaryota > Metazoa > Chordata > Mammalia > Artiodactyla > Antilocapridae > Antilocapra > Antilocapra americana. The sequence continues at coordinate 32,687,582 of ML660772.1, forward strand.
TAGTAAAATGAAACCCAATCACTTCTCTTGAGGGAAAAAGAAAACTGTTCAAACTTTTAGGACAAAATCTGTTTCTAGAACACAGCAGGAAGGTTTGCAATTAAAAAGCCACACTATTAAGCATACGTTTAATTTGATTCCATGTATTTTTGTAACCATGCCTATACTGTTATTTTTCCTCAGTGTTTTTATAGAGTTTCTTTTTTTTAAGGAAGCAGTTAGGAGAAATAAAATTTCTAGGCAAACCATCCCTAGTATTTTATTACCACAAAATAAAACAAATTCCTAGGTAAACATTAGTAATTGCATATTCTTAATATGAAAACATAGCTTAGAATATTTAAATTTCTGCCATTCTGGGATTTTTATCTCAATATATTTTGTTTGTTGATTTTTAGTGTGCAAAGTAAATATTTTGATAAATCACATGCTGTGGAAGTAAAAATACAAAAATATTTTTATAAATCATGTATTACAGAAAAAAACAAAAAAACCAAAGATATCAGGGTAGGTATTTGAGGAAATTGGGAATTTTTTCTTTCTGGGAAAAGGTTTAAACTGCCATTGAATTTCATTTTCATTTAATTTTTTAAAAGAAAATGTTGGCTTTGTTATGCTAGATCATTATAAGCTTTATTTCTATTACATTTTATCATAATGCACACTGAGTATAAATAAACTCTGGTATGCTAAACCTAATAGCAATTAAACTGGAAGTGTTTGTGTTTCATCACTGTAAACTTTGCAGAAATGTTTCCATGACAACCTTCATGCTAGTTAAGACAACCAGAGGTGATCAACAGTTTATGTATTTTTTTCTTTTGCAAGAATGGAATTTGTGTTGACAGTTTTGGCCTTTAATGGCACTTTTGTTCTCTGTGAAAGTATTTGTTTATCAGATCATATGTTGTTAACTGTCAGACTGAGGTAGAGTGACTGCCTTTGATAAAAGGCTGCCTTAGAATGTCTAGCCTGTGAAGCTCTTGTACTCTAATTATCCCCATCAGTATAGAAGAATCCATTTGCATCAGTACTCTACAAATTTTACTTTATTAAGACCAAGTATTATGCTGAGTAAAATTGGGAAGATCTTGATTTTGTCTGGCCGTATAAAAATTGAAATTCCTTGCAGCCTTACTTCTTAATGAATTTCACCCTCCCCTGGAAAAATCCCATACATGTATACACACACACACACACACACACACACACACACACACACACACACACACGTATACCTAAAGAAAAATACCTAAGTGTCCTCTTTAGAAAAGGTTATTGGGGCAGTTTTAGTGATTTTCCTTATATCACTTGCTCTCCTAGAATATTATAACTGCATCAATACTACTAAAGATGTACAAAAAGAGGAAAAATAATTTTTTAGTTTAAAATAGGAATTGCCAAGCTGATAGTGTAACTAAGAACTTTTTCCTGTTTACTGTTTCTTTTTTTAATTAGTTTTGCCATACAATGACATGATATCGCCATGGGTTTACATATGCTCCCCCTCCAGAACCCCCCTCCCTCCTCCCTCCCTCCTCCCTCTCCCTGGGAAAACTCGATGTACCAGCCCAGAGCATCAATCCTGGGCTGGCGATTGATTACACATATGATAATTAACATGTTTCAATGCCATTCTCCCATATCATGCCGCCCTTGCCCTCATCCACAGAGTCCACGAGTCTGTTCTATACATCTGCGTTCCTTTGCTGTCTCGCATGCTGGGTTCTTGTTACCTTCTTTCTAAATTCCATATATATGCGTTAATATACTGTATTGTTGTTTTTCCTTCTGGCTTACTTAACTCTGGATAATGGGCTCCAGTTCCGTCCACCTGAGTAGAACTGATTCAAATGAATTTTTTTTAATGCTGAGTAATATTCCATTGTGTATATGTACCACAGCTTTCTTATCCATTCATCAGTTGATGGGCATCTAAAAAATATGGAACGCTTCACGAATTTGCGTGTCATCCTTGAGCAGGGGCCATGCTAATCTTCTCTGTATCGTTCCAATTTTAGTATATGTGCTACCGAAGTGAGCACCTGTTTACTGTTAAAATAGAGGCATATTAAAAACTTTGCCTACTTTTAAATTCTCAAAATAAGCATCTACACACACACACACACACACACACACACACACATATATATATATGTTCTTATAAAGAGACTGGAGTTAGTTGTGAAATTTCTTCAGAACTGTGTGTGTTCCGCAAGAGAGAGAAGTTATTACCTCAGGGATGTGTGTTTGTCCTCTTCTGTAACTGACGCCAGGGTCACTTGTTCAACATTGGCTAATGCCTGCAAGATGGGAGTAGGTGTCAAGGCATATTAAATATTTTATATGATTTATAGTGGAAAATAAGCTCATTACTTTATAAAATAAAGCTTGGTAGTTTTCTTGGATAGTATGACTATATAGATGTTAGGCTTTATCATAAGTCCTCTCAGAAAAAGAAATAGTTTAATTTTTACCAGCTTTGTTAAACTATTGCAATATTAAATAATAATTTTCTAGGACTAAACATTATCCTTGCTTTCTTTAAAATTACCTATTAACATTATTAACCTCAATGATGTTGACATTTGTATAAAATGACATATGGTTTCATCTTATTTTAAAGAATATAATCCTTCTTTTTCAATTCTTTTATTCAGTCTTTGACTTGACATCGTCATCCATCCAGACGTATAAGCCAGAAGCTTGGAAATGATCTTGAACCTTTCTTTCATTCAGTCATTCATTCACTCGTTTCTTCTTAGGCACTCTAAGCACTGAGGATAGAGTGCAAAACAATATACATAGAAATTCCTTCTCTCATGACAAGACTGTGGTCTCATGAATTATAAAAGATAAAGAATGTGAGATGATAATAAATGCCTTGGAGAAAAAGAAAACAAAAAGGGGTTTGTCTGTATGTGAGAGAGAGGTAGGATGTGTGTTGCTATTTTAAATGGAATAGTCAAGGAAGACTTCATTGGAAAGTTGGCATTTATGCAAAGAACTGAAAGGTGAAGGCAAGAGATATGCTGTTATCTGAAATGTTAAGCAGAGAGTAAGAGCACATAATGGTCTTGAAGTTTGAGAAATGGCAGGCAGATTGGGCAACTCATTCAGAACACGCAATGAACAAGGATAGTAGGAGCTAGAATTGGGGATTGAGGGATAGAGAACGTAGAGCTTTGTGAGCTATTGGGTAGATGATTAATACAATATAATTTCCCTCTTGACAGAATCATTCTGGCTGCTGTGTTGAAAATAACCTGTAGAGAGGTAGGGATGAAGGCAAAGAAGGAGCAAAGATGAAGCTAGTTAGGAATTTATTGCAAGAATTCAAACAAGAGATGGTAGGAGCTTGGATGAGAGTGGTAATCATAGTGTAGGTGAGGGAAGGGATCAAATTCTGGATGTATTTTGAAGATTTAGCCAACAGGAATCACTAACAGATTGAATGTGGTGTTTGAGGCAAAGACAGGAATCAAAATGGATTCAGAGTTTCTGCCTGAAAACTGATAGTATTTCCTTTTTTTCTGAGTTGGGGAAAACCATAGAGAGGTAAAGGGTTTTGGGGAGAAACATTAAAAATTAAATTTTGGATGTGTTTGGGAGCTCTATTAGATATCTGATTGTTGACAGTAAATAGGAAACTGGATATAGGAATATGGAATTTAGAGCAGAGATGTGAGCTGTAGAGAAACATTTGTAAATTAGTACATAGATATTATTTGAGACAATGTGAGGCTAGGAAGGATCACCAAAGGAAAGAATCAGGCCAAGGATTTCTCTTACCCAAGCTCTGGCAGAGTGAATGCCTCAATGTGGCCACAACAGTCCCAGCTTATGCCTGGCCCCAGAGTAACTCAGAGTGCCCCACTCTCCCTCTACTGTCCAAAGGAACGTCTTTGGACAATGAAATACATGATCACTGGACGAATATTTTTTGTCTCTACTCTTCTTTATATCCACTTCCTTTTCCTAGTTCGTTAATCCAAGCCTCTCACCAGATTTCTTTAACTTCTCACTTTCTCCCACCAATGTTTACTTCCAGAATAATCTAATCATTCCACATATAAATCTAATAATGTCATTCCCCTTGTTAGGCTTTTCCTATGGCTTCTAATATTTAAAGAGTAGAACAGTGTCTATAATACGAAGTTTCAGAATTCTTTGTTATCTTATTCTTGTCTGTCTGTCCTGCTCCCTTCTCTGGCCATTTCTCTCTTATCTAGTTTCTTGGAAATGAGAGATTTTTTTTTTTTTACTGCAGTTTGGGAGCTGCCACTCAGCTGCTAAGCTCCAGAGACTGCTTTCCTGTAGTAAGGAGCTGTGTGGGGCTGGGGGACTGCACTCTTTACTACTACGCCTCCCATATCTTCCCTGCTTCATGGGAGTTGGGGGTGGGTTAACAGGCACCACCACTCAGCTGCTTCCATGTGAGTAGTGTAGGCTTTCTGCAGCGCTGTGGAAATGAGATTGCCAATACTCACCAATGTCTGATTCCAGATAGAAGCTGGGAGAGATGGACACTGTTATTTGGTTGCCAGCTCATCTGGAATTGGGTGCCAGCTTATCCTGGCTGGAAATCCACAATTCTTACTGAGTTTTGGTGGATTTGGTTGAGTAAGTTCCCTTGTGGTTGCATATCTTTTGACTCTTCTCCAGAGATTTTTTTTTTAAATCAATTAATGTTTTTATTGAAGGATAATTGCTTTATAGAATTTTGCTGTTTTCTGTCAAACCTCAACAACAATCACGTCTTTTTGTTAAATATATTTCTTCCCTCTTTTTTTTTAATATTTATTTATTTATTTATTTTTATTGTTTTTGCCATACATTATCATGATATCACCATGGGTTTACATATGCTTCCCCTCCGGAACCCCCCTCCCTCCTCCCTCCCCCCCGGGAAATCTCGCTGCACCCGTCCCGAGCATCAATCCTGGGCTGGCGATTGATTAGACACGTGACAATTAACATGCTTCAATGCCCTTCTCCCATATCATCCCACCCTTACCCTCATCCACAAAGTCCACGAGTCTATTCTATACATCTGCGTTCCTTTTGTTGTCTCCCATGTTGGGTTCTCGTTACTGTCTTTCTAAATTCCATATATATGCGTTAATATACTGTATTGTTGTTTTTGCTTCTGGCTTACTTCACTCTGGATAATGGGCTCCAGTTTCGTCTATCTGAGTAGAATTGCTTCAAATGAATTTTTTTTAATGCTGAGTAATATTCCATTGTGTATATGTACCACAGCTTTCTTATCCATTCATCAGTTGATGGGCATCTAGGTTGTTTCCATGTCTTGGCTATTGTAAACAATGCAGCGATGAACATTGGGGTACACGTGGCTCTTTCAATTCTGGTTTCCTCGGTGTATATGCCCAGCAGTGGACAGAGATTTTTTTAAAAAAATTATTTTTAATTGGAAGATAATTGCTCTACAATGTTGTGTTGGATTCTGCCACAGAACAATGTGGATCGGCTATAAGTATGCATATATCCCCTCCCTCTTGAGTTTCCTCCTCATCCTATAGGTCATCACAGAGCACTGGGCGGGGCTGCTTGTGTTATACAGAAATTTCACACTAGCTATATGTTTTACACATGGTAATGTATATTATTCAGTGTACTATCTCAATTCATTTCATCCTCACCTTACCTTGCTGTGTCCATGAATTTGTTCTCTACATCTGTGTCTCCATTCTTGCTCTGCAAATAGGTTCATCAGTACCATTTTTCTAGATTCCATATGTACATGTTCATATATGATATTTTTCTCTTTCTGACCTATTTCACTCTCTACAACAGGCTCTAGGATCATCTGGTGCATAGTGCAAGATGGTGGGGTAGAAGGATATGTGCTCATCTTCTCCTGCGAGAACTCAAAAATTCTTGCAAAATTCTAACTCTCATAATTCTCGCAAATTGCTGCAAATTCTAACATCCAAAAAAGATGTCCTTTTCATTCTAGGGAACTGGAATGCAAAAGTAGGAAGTCAAGAGATACCTGTAATGAAGGGAAATTTGGTCTTGGGGTACAAAATGAAGCAAGGCAAAGGCTAACAGAGTTTTGCCAAGAGAACACACTGGTCATAGCAAACACCCTCTTCAGCAACATAAGAGAAGACTCTACATGTGGACATCACCAGATGGTCAATACCGAAATCAGATTGATTATATTCTTTGTAGCCAAAGATGGAGAAGCTCTATGTACTCAGTATAAACAAGACCAGGAGCTGACTGTGGCTCAGATCATGAAATCTTTATTGCAAAATTCAGACTTAAATTGAAGAAAGTAGGGAAAACCACTGGACCATTCAGGTGTGATCTAAATCAAATCCCTTATGATTATACAATGGAAGTGACAAATAGATTCAAGAGATTACATCTGATAGACAGAGTTCCTGAAGAACTATGGATGGAGGTTTGTGACATTGTGCAGGAGGCAGTGATCAAGACCATCCCCAAGAAAAATGCAAAAAGGCAATATGGTTGTCTGAGGAGACCTTACAAATAGCTGAGAAAAGAAGAGAAGTGAAAGGCAAAGGAGAAAAGGAAAGATATAGCCATCTGAGTGCAGAGTTCCAAAGAATAGCAAAGAGAAATAAGCCTTCCTCAGTGATCAATGCAAAGAAATAAAAGAAAACAATAGAATGGGAAAGATATCTAATCTCTTCAAGAAAATTAGAGATACCAAGGGAACATTTCATGGAAAGATGGTCACAATCAAAGACAGAAATGGTATGGAAGTAACGGAAGCAGAAGACATTAAGAAGAGGTGAAAAAAGTACACAGAAGAACTATACAAAAAAGATTTTGATGTACTAGATAACTATGATGGTGTGATCAGTATGCTAGCAAATTTGGAAAACTCAGCAGTGGCTACAGGACTGGAAAAGGTCTATTTTCATTACAATCCCAAGGAAAGACAATGCCAAAGAATGTTCAAACTACTGCACAATTGCACTCATTTCACACACTAGCAAAATAATGCTCAAAATTCTACAAGACAGACTTCAACAATATGGGAACCATGAACTTCCAGATGTTCAAACTGGATTTAGAAAAGGCAGAAGAACCAGAGATCAAATTGCCAACATCCATTAGATATCGGAAAATCAAGAGAGTTCCAGAAAAACATCAACTTCTGCTTTATTGACTACGTCAAAGCCTTTGACTGTGTAGATCACAACACAGTGGAAAATTCTTCAAGAGATGGTAAAACCAGACCATCTGACCTGCCTTCTGAGAAATCTGTATGTAGTTCAAGAAGCAACCGTTAGAACTGGACATGGGACAACAGACTGGTTCCAAATCAGGAAAGGAGTACGTCAAGGCTGTCTGTTGTCACCCTGCTTATTTAACTTATATGCAGAGTACATCATGAGAAATGCTGGACTGGATGAAGCACAAGCTGGAAACAAAATTGCTGGGAGAAATATCAATAACCTCAGATATGCAGATAACACCACCCTTATGGCAGAAAGCAAAGAGAAAGTAAAGAGTCTCTTGATGAAAATGAGAGGAGAGTGAAAATGTTGGCTTAAAACTCAACATTCAGAAAACTAAGATCATGGCATCTGGTTCCATCACTTCCTGGCAAATAGGTGGGGAAACTATGGAAACAGTGACTGACTTTATTTTTGGAGGCTCCAGAATCACTGCAGATGGTGACTGCAGCCATGAAATTAAAAGACACTTGCTCCTTGGAAAGAAAAGCTATGACCAACCTAGACAGCGTATTAAAAAGCAGAGACATTACTTTGCCAAGAAAGATCCATCTTACCAAAGCTATGGTTTTTCCAGTAGTCATGTATGGATGTGAGAGTTGAACTATAAAGAAAGCTGAGTGCCAAAGAATTGATACCTTTGAAATGTGGTTTTGGAGAAGGCCCTTGAGAGTCCCTTGGACTGCTAGTAGATCCAGCCAGTCAGTCCTAAAGGAAATCAGTCCTGAGTATTCATTGGAAGGACTGATGCTGAAGCTGAAACTCCAATACTTAGGCCACCTGATGTGAAGAACTGATTCATTGGGAAAGATCCTGGTGCTGGGAAAGTTTGAAGGCAGGAGAAGGGGATGATAGAGGTTGAGATGGGTGGATGGCATCACCAACTTGATGGACCTGAGTTTGAGCAAGCTCTGGGAGTTGGTGATGGGCAGGGAGGCCTGACATGCCGCAGTCCATGGAGTAGCAAAGAGTCATACATGTCTGAACATAACGGAACTGAGGAACATCTACCTCGATTCAACTGATGTTGTTTTGTCCCTCTTTATGGTTAAGTAATATTCCATTATATATAGGTGAAACAATTTGTTTATCCCCTCATCTGTTGATGGACATCTGTTTAATTTAATAGTTTTTCCAGAGACTTTTGATAATTGTTAATTTTAATCAACTAGTGGATATCTCTCCTGGTGAGAGGTTTCCAGTAGTTTCTCTCATCCTCATTCTAGAAGTCTTCACTCCTATGCTATTCCTTCTGAGATCAAATAAGCTCTAAATATCATTTACTGACCATCTTTAGAGCATATATAACATACCATATATAGATGTATACCATAGTTATCAGATCCTCTCTATAATGTTAGACTACTTTCAGCCCTTCATTATTGTAAATAAAGCTGTTATTAACAATTTTTTACATATATTTTCCCAAGGTTTGAGTATTTCATTAGTGTGTATGTCTAGAGGTAGAGCTATAGAGCGGCACATGGGGAACATTGCCAAATTTCTCCCCAGAAGAGTTATTTTTAATTTTTTTAGCAGTGGATGCACATTTTATTGATTTTCACTAGAATCATTTATACTTGATAGAATGAGAGATACTATCATTTTTAATCTTGCTGCTAGTTTGATGACCAAGTAGAAATCTAATTTATGATAAAATTATTTTAATCTTGTATTCTTGGTCATCAGTGCCATTTCTTTTAGGTTAGCACTAAAGCCTGTTTTGTTGGAAATGGTAAATTAAAAAAAAATAGGTAAAGAAAATATGAGTGGAACTAGAATAACACACCAAAGTGCTGTTTTCATTGCTATTGGCTATGCAAGATGTGCTAAGGTTTTTTCCTTTGTTATTATGAGCAGTATGGGTTTTAGAACATGTATTCACTTCCTGTTCAGCTTCTTTCACACTTTTATACTCTCAAAGGGAGAAATAAACTTACTTCTGCTTAGATGAAAAATATGTAAAAGAAATTTAAAGATGATCTAACAATGTATTGCTTGTTGGTAAATATAAAGTGAAAGTAGCTTTGAAATTTAAAATATTTAGAGCGATATACTCAGTTACACACATAGTGTTATGCATTAGATCAAAGAGAAATCTATGATATTTTAAATTTCTCTTTGATTTTGAAGAAGTTGATTATTTGCAAAATCTATGTTATTTCACCTATAAAATGCTGGCAGTGCCTGTAGATTTAATGTGCCTTTCCCCACATAACAATTCTTTTCTATGTCTCTGCTCAATTCACTAATAAGTAGAGGAAGGTATGCTTCATATATGTTAAAGAAATTTTATAGGTAATTATGACTTTCTTAAAACACAACGAGAATGTCTTTCATGTATACAATATTCCCCCTTCTCTTCCAGTGTAAAACCAAACAAAATGCCCCATCAGTGACATAAACCATTCAGGAGTGCCAGAAGAAACTGAAATAGTAAGGTTTGGCTAGAATCTGATCCTGACATACCCCCATTACTTCTGGAGGTTAGGTTTCTGCAACTATATACCTTTAAGAAAAATTATATTGAAGTGTAGTTGATAAACAATGTGGTATTTGTTCCAAGTGTACAAAAGAAAGTGATTCAGTTTCATATATAGATTGTTGTTCTTTAGTTGCTAAGCCATGCCTGGCTCTTTGCTACCACATGAACTGCAGCACACCAGGTTTCCCTGTGCTTCACTATCTCTTGGAGTTTGCTGAAACTCATGTCCATTGAGTGGGTGGTGCATCCAACCATCTCATCCTCTGTTGCCCGCTTCTCCTCCTGCCCTCAATCTTTCCCAGCATCAGGGTATTTTCCAGTGAGCTAGCTCTTCACATCAGGTAGCCAGAGTATTAGAGGTTCTGCTTCAGCATCATTCCAGTGAATATTCAGGGTTGATTTCCTTTAAGATGGACTGGTTGGATCTTCTTGCTGTCCAAGGGGCATTTATTCTTTTTCATTTTTCGCCCATTTAGGTTATTACAGAATATCAAGGAGAGTTCCCTGTGCTATACAGTAGGTTCTTGTTGATTATCTGTCTAAGTATAGTAGTATGTAGATGTTATTCTGCTACTGTGAACCTTAATCTATGTATTACACTGCAACTTTCATGATACATCTGTCTGTCTTCCAGTCTCAGTATTCCTCAATTAGTTTTATTTTGTTCTCTGTGTTTTTATTTCTGAAAAACTTTGTGTTAAATATCTATGTCAACTCTAGCTTACCCTTTTGAAGAAATACACTTAGCCATTTAAGATATGCTTGTTTGAATTAACCTGTATTTCAATTTTTACATTCATTTTATTGATAGAATTCAGAATTTCAAGATTTGATAATGTTTGAATAGAAAGAAATATAGCCTAAAATCTGATGATGTTTACACAGTAAAATTTAGTAAAATATTTTTATGTAGTAAAAGTAAATGATTATAGTGATATAATAAAAGTTAGCTTTTCTTTAATAAAAAGTTTGTAAGACTTACATTCTTTTACTTGCCAAAACTGGGCAATAGCCTTTTGGGGATATAGTTTCCCTTTTTGAGAAAATGGTCCTCAGATTGTCTTCCAAGAGTTGTAAGGATACTTAGATAAGTGAGTGTAAGCTAGCCATCAAGGAAAAAAAAAAAAGCAGATTTAGAAGTAATACTAGAAATAACAACAAAATAAAGCCTGTTATAAATGAACTATACATACATTCTGAAATTTCATTCTAATTTGGCTAATTTCTACTCTATCTACTAGAGGCTAGAGACTATTGTCTTTAGACATATTCTCCTGCACCACAGCATGAACAACAATAAGCTCATATTATTCCTTAGGACTTCTGCAGGGGCTCAGCAGTAAAGAATCCAGTAAAGAATCAGCAGTAAAGAATCCAGCCTGCAAATGCAGGAGTTGGAGGAGACACGGGTTTGATCCCTGGGTCAGGAAAATCCCCTGCAGTAGGAAATGGCTACCCAGTCCAGTATTCTTGCCTGGAGAATCCCATGGACAGAGGAGACTGGCAGGCTACAGTCCATAGGGTCGGAAAGAGGTGAGCACTACTGAAGTGACTAAGCACACATACAAACACATTTCTTAGTGAATCAGAATTTATTGTGGTTCCTTGAAGACTGTATACAGCCACAGCCTTAAAAATCCAAGTAACTGACTGATGTTTGCTGAAAAGGTTGAGGGATGTAAACCTCATTTATAAATTTTAAATTACTAGTTTTAAAATAAAATAATGCTTGAAAACCTTAATGAGTTTTATGAGTTTGCCTTTCATCAATATTTATCATGCTTTATTCTAAAACTTAATATAATAACACCAGTTTGAATTATTTAGTAGTCTTGTACTGAAGTATCTGTTATTGATACTCAAATATCCATTTGTCAGGAATATTTTTCTATGCTAAGGAGGATAGCAGAGGGAATGATATATGAGTTTTAAGGATACAGAAACAGAGATTAAGATAGTTAAAGGTTTATATCACAAATATTGAGTTAATTTATTACTGTGAATCTGTAAGTAAATATCTGACATTTACATTTAGAGGATACATGTTGCACTACCTGTGACAAGTATTATGAATAAGTAAACAAGGGTTTTCTCTTCATCATTTTAGATGAGAGACATCATTTCAATAAACTTCTGTTCCTGAAGTACTCACCAAGAACAGTGATTGAGAGGTGCTTTCAGTATAACTGCTGGACACTTTACATTGTAGAATTTTTGAGACTTGTTCAGTTCTGTTTAAGTTATACTCTGGCTGAAAAGTTTTGTTTAACATGGAGAAGTTCAAGAAGTTTTAGTGAAAAATACTTATGAATTATTTTAATGGGACAAGGTATTAATCACAAGTTTGTTTTAGAGTTTGTGGATAAGCAAGGGGAGGGGCTAGAGTGACCCATGTGGTAATAGAATTGGAGACATAGACTTTATGTTTAGCTTAATAAAAACTTTAGCTTAATGTAGATGCAGATGACTACAGATAGAGGTGTTTATAGATATTTGCATATACATTGGTTAATATACACACTTATTTCCTTGTTCTGTCAGTTGAGAGGGCCTAAAGGCAATAGGCATACTTATTGTCTATACCTTGGTTTCTCACACCTTTCTCCTAAAAAAAGAACTAGGGATCCTTGAAGAAATGGGGCTTGTTCTCAGATTGGGGTAGAAAATACACAAGATGCAGCTGGAACTCTTATAATTCCAGAAAATAAGAAAATGTTCAAGAAAAGCACAGTATATAAAATTCATCTCTGTGAGTCCATACCATACTTATATAGACAAAGGATTCAGTAGATAAGTGGGAGAATAGACATTTCCAGAAGAGAAGAATTTCAGATAATTTACGTAGATGCTTCACCCTCAAGGAGGTGAAGCTTAACTCCTGACTCCCTAATTGTGGGCTGTATATGGTGATTTTCTTCCAGAGAGTACAGTATGGAAAAGGGAAAAAGAGTCACTTCATTAGAGAAACCTGACAAACTTTTCCTCATTCAGATCATCAAGGTCAAAAGCAGTAGTGATGCAAGTGATGTATCATGTTCATAGAATATAAACTTGATATGATGTGATGAAAATCGCTGTTTTCTACTGTGGTCTTCTCCCCCCATAAATCTATAAGCCTAGTCTAATAATGAGAAGAACATCAGATCCCAACCAAGGGACATAGTATAAAATACAGTTGAGAAATTGTCACAGCCAAGGCAAGTGAGCCTAAGGAGACATAACGACAAAATACAACAGTCTCCTGGATGGGATTCTGGAACAAGAAAAGTACATTAAGTAAAAACTGTGGAAATATGAGCATGATATGGACTTTAGTTAATGTTTAAAAACCTTAATGTTAGCATTTCTGCCTCTGTGAACTCAGTGTGGCTAAATTGGGTGTGGTGGGAGTTAAGGGGTGGACCCTTGTGGTAGGATTAAATAATAAGAATAGCTAACACTGTTTAGAGAGGATTTTAACCCAGGAATTCCTTTAAAAATTTTACATGTCTTGCTTAATTTTTTAAAACAACTCTTTGGTAGGTAGTATTATTCTCGTGTTAGAGCTGAAGAAATGATAAGTTAAATGGTTTGCCCAAGCATTAATACCCAGCTCTGATTCCTCTTAACTATTAGGCTTTGCTGAGATTGACTGTTTTGGGTGAAGCTACAGGAAACAGTTCCCTTTTGTCATCAGATTTGGCTTCTGCCCAGATACGTAGGTGATAAGGCATGATAAAAAGACATATATCAAATGAAACTAGAAAGTTTATTCCTATAGATTATGATTTATGCTCATTTTTCATGCTCATTTTCCTGCTACTTTTTATCCTTTATATGTCAGATATACTGAAATTCTGCAAACTGCTGGAGTCCCCAACTCACTAGTATTTCAGTAACTGAGCAAATATTCTCTGACAATAAGACCTTAGGCAAAATAATCATTACTTAGCACTGCCATTGTATTACAATATTTTAAAGCATTTCTCCTCTTTTTTTTTTTTTAAACCATGTCCTTTCTTAGAATAGCATTTGGATTTTGTTGGCTTTGTAATTCTCAAATAACAGATAAAGTAACTGAGGCCTAAGAACATTAAATCAAGTTCGTGTGATAACTTTATGTATGAGGAGCTCCAAAACATATAATCCTGCAGACTTCCATTGTACTCTTCTGTGACATGGAAATAATATAAAGTCAGTAATTCTTAGGTTTCTGGAGCCCAACTGACAATGAGCTCAATTTTCTTACTTTTATAAAAATTATTTTTTATTTACATAATTGCGATCCAAGTAGAGGTGATGCTAATAGGCAGAGACAAATATCTGCTCAGGGAAAAAAAAAAATATCTGTCATTTGAGGTGAACGATTTACCCTTGACTTGAATCTTTACGTGCCTTGTGATCCAGTTTCTTGATTTCCACATAGTGAGTAGTGAGAGCCTAGTGACACATTTATTTTGGGTCCCAGAAAATTGCCCGTGTTTTCTTTTTGGTGAGCTGTATTAAAATTCTGTAATTTAACCCACATTCAAGCAGTCCATTGTTCTATACCTGCAGCACATTACATTCTGATGAGGGGTTGCCATGCCATGGGCAGGTAACTAAGCTGTCACACTCAACTTTTTCTATTCAGCTAGTACTTCTGTGGTAGTGCCTTCCAATTTTATCCATGCCTGACACACAGAGAAAGTGAGGGTATTTGGAGCGCATCATGGGTTCACTTGTGGCCAGTGGTGATTGGCCTGAGGACTCTCGCTGCCCCAGGCCCCTCTTGCCACCCTGAGGAAAGAATGCCTCAGGGAGCTGCCACATCTTGGCATCCCTGTAACATATTTGTGACATATCATGTGCTTTAGCTCTCTTTTCTCTGACATGCACCAATGTGTTTTCCCCAAGTGTACTTATATTCTACACCACGTTGTTTAAGATTTTTTACAAAAAATTATACTGAAACCTGGATTATATAGGGGACAGATAGCATTACAATTTCTTAAACTGATTTGAATCTTGCTCTTGACAATTTCCATGGACAATTTCATTATTCTGAGTGGGAGCATGTCTTATGTGGCCCAATAAATTATTATTCTTTCACATCTGTGTTCTGAATTAAGCAAGAAAAAAAGAGAGGCCCACACTTCCCAATAAAGTAATTTACCCCTTCCTTTCCTGGAATGAGGTGGAAGGCCAAGAGACTGAGAGAAGACCAGGAACTTGCAGGGTTCTGTGAGCAAGTTCCCTACAAACTCTCAGGAAACAGCATGAGTGGGAAAGATCACTGATACCATTAAGTGGTTTGCCATCATTAGTCATGGAGAGCTGTGAAAAGTAAAGAGTGTTAGTCGTTCAGTTGTGTCTGATACTTTGTGATCCATGGGCTGTAGCTTTCCAAGCTCCTCTGTCCATGGGATTCTCCAGGCAAGAAGACTGGAGTGGGTAACCATTCCCTTCTCCAGGGGATCTTCCTGATCCAGGGATTGAACTTGGGTCTCCTGCATTGCAGGCAGATTCTTTACCATCTGAGCCACCAGGGAAGCCTTGCTGTGAAAAGTAAAACACTTTATATACCAACAGAAAAAATAGCATCTTATAAAGGACTCTACTGGAGCCTCTATTATATCCTGAAAAAGTCCCTCAAACTGAAGCTAAAAAGAGCTAATGACTTGGAAAATGTATTAGTATTTTATAAAATTATTTTAAAAAAATCAGACTCTTTCATTTTTGGTTGACAATTTTAAGCTTAGGAAGCACAGATATTTCAGAAACTATTGTTTATAGGTAAACAGTTTTCTCACTGTTGTAAATTCCAGAGAATCACTGGGACTTAACAAGTAAGTATATAAACTATGAATTTCAGATGAGGGAGGTGGATTAAAATTTCAGATATCCAGGAATATTTAGAAAAATTTCAGTTAGAAAAGTCTGGAAAAGTAAGAGTTTAACTTATCGATGGTATTATACCATTTATTTTAAGTTAAAAAAAAGTCTCTTCAAAAGGAACTGGTTGGCATTTGTTATGGCTCACCTTCACTCAAGGCTCTCTGTATCTTCTGATGTATGGTCAGCTCTTAGCAAATGGTATTTCCCTCTTTTCCTTTCTCCATGTTGGTTATTAAATCATTTATTAGCTGAACTATTAGGTAAGTGTTGCTGTCATTGAAAGACAAAATTTAATGTAACTGTGAGGTATCCTTGAGGACAAAGCATGCTGAAAGAAAAAATAAAATATTGTTATATTTTAAAAGCCCATTTCCAATGTAGATAGAGATATTAAACTCTATCCCACAATATCCCAAATATGATTGAGGATCTTTTACCACTTGAAAGTATACTTTTAAGAACTATTTTAAAAGGCATAATTTATCAGAGCAATATTATTAACGTGAATAGATTCTCTTGAGATTATTTTCTTTCATAGTTTGTTGTTGCTCCTAAAAATGGGGCAATTTAGTGTATTGGTCAGGTCAAGTTAGATATGCCTTCCGCCCTCTGCACAAAAGCATGTAACGCTTGAAATGGTAGCTGTGGTTGTACCTGGGCAAGAAAAATAGTAACTATATTCAATATTACAAAAGCTATCAAAATGAAATGTAGCACCTTTAGCATTTTATAGTTTGCAAAGCCCTGTTACGTATCTTTGTTGATCCTCATAACAATCCTATGTTATATGTGTGTGTGTGTGTGTGTGTGTGTGTGTAAAGCTCAGAGGTTAAATGACTTGACCAAGAATAAACTAACAAGTGGCTGATTTGTGACACAGACCCAAAGCCTCAGGTATCATGTGCAGTACCATTCCCTCTATACTTTTGCATATAAGAAGCAGATGTCATTTTGAAAATTCTAACTATTCAATCAGGGACAATGAGAAGTTTCACATAGCTAGGTTTTGCTGGATTTAAGGAGCCTTACCAGTGCTAAGATGATTCAGCTATGTAACTGGCTACCACAGAAAGCAATGATGACTAGACTGGTTAGGCCAAGGCTAGACGGCCATCTGTTGAGCTTCCTGTTGGACTGGATGACCTTTAATATCCTTTCCAGTTTGGAGATTCCATGACTCTGGTGACAATGATGCTGTTTGCCAAGTAACTTGTCCATTGTTTTTCCTGCCTGTCACACACAACAATGACAGTAAGTTTCATTTTCCTTATATACCATGATGAATTTACGTCATAGTGTCATATTAGCAATTAGCATTCCCGCAGTTTATCTTTATAGTGTTCAAATCTATTCTAAAATTGCTGCCAAAGTTCCATTTTAAAAAGTGTGCAAATAAAATCCTTTTGATACCTTATTGCCTCCCCTTTCTCTTCAAGCATCATCATTCATACCCTTCTCAGTCTACCATTGCCTGTAATGATTAACTGAGCGACTCCTTCATTCATCCACTCATTCTGTAT
The DNA here is from genome assembly GCA_007570785.1 of Antilocapra americana. Classification (NCBI taxonomy): domain Eukaryota; kingdom Metazoa; phylum Chordata; class Mammalia; order Artiodactyla; family Antilocapridae; genus Antilocapra; species Antilocapra americana. The sequence goes on from ML660772.1 coordinate 32,704,681, forward strand.
ACATTCATTAAGTCTATGAACAGAGCACTCTTTGTAGTTAAGAAAGTACAAGATGAGACTAGAATCTTACTAGCTATCAGGGTAGTAAAGCAGAGGAATCAATTCATGTCAATTCAATATGTATTTATTAGGGAACAAACAGTAGGGTTACATGGTATCTGCTTCAGATGCACCACCAAAAATGAATGAGTTGGTTTCTGAATCCAGATAAATTGCCTAAGGATAAGAGGTACAAGGCTTACTTTATCTTATTCTTGGCTATAAAGCAGATGAAACTCACCACTCTTAAAAAGCCAGCAACACATAACGTATATAAAGAACGATGCTTTGCTGCTATAAAGCACTTTATTCTTAGCTCAAGAAAACTCAAGTACTCTGTCAAATGTTTTGAAAGTTTTTATAGATTTTTGCTGATCTCTTGTATCAACAACCAACTTATGTTTGCAACTGATGAATGAAGTTTGCATACTTTAAGGGGAAATATATGAGTGAAATAACAAACTTAACTAATTCATCATTTGTGTGAGTAACTCCTTTGTTGAACCTGATTATAGATTTTAAATATTGGGAGACAATTTCTTCCGTATTTTTGTGCTATTCACACAAAATATCTGGGTCTGTCATTTGGACCGTCACCTGGGCCTAATCATAGGATAACTCACAACATGGCAACTGGCTTTCATCAGCGTGAGCACTTAAGAGTGAAAATATGGAAATCAAAGTTATTTTGAAACTTAATCATAGAAATGAAATGCCGTCATTTTGCACATACCCTTTTCAGTATCTGTGCCTGGGAAATCCCATGGACAGAGGAACCTGGTGGGCTATTGTCGGGGTTGCAAAAGAGTTAAGGCATAACTTAGTGACTAAACCACAACAACAAGCTCCTTAGAAGCAAGGCACTAGATCCCTTCCACACTCCAGGAGAAGGGGCTGTATGGGACAGAGGAAGCAGAGGTTGGGGTCATTGGGAATCTTCCAGGCTGCTACCACAGTATAAATCCTACTAGACTGCTTTGTTGTGGTATCTACAACATACAACCAAACCAAAAAAATCTGCATCATTTTTAGTTTTCCCTCTTTCAGTCACAGAGTGAAATGGACATTCATATAAATGTCCATCAAATATGTTCTCTTTACTTCATCTTCTTTGCTATAGTCCATTTTCAGATTTTCATTCCTTCTTGATTGGATTACTACTTTTTATTCATTCTTATGCCTATAGTTTCTTTAATTCCTCTGTCTGTCTAATTAATATTTGACATCGATCGTTCCCTAGTTCCACTTCCTAGCCAAGTCTTTTATACAGCTTGTGGGGTGACATCATTGAATTCCTAGTGCTGAACACAGCATCTAGACATGGTGCACATGCAAATATTTTTGCCTGAATGATTAGGTGTTACAGGCAGAATGGGAGTCAGTAATAAAAACTCCTTAAATATTTCAGGGCTACTGGATCCTCCTTATTTTATCCCCTGGGGAAAGTGTTGAGTCCACTTTTTTCCTAATCATACATAGTTTCCTCTTGGTTCCCCCCCCCCGAGTCATAATCTTTTACCTGTGACTTTTCTGAAAAGTGATCTTGACTTCTTTCTCCTTGAAACATCTCCATCATCTGACATATTATCATAAGTAAAAAAAATTGCCAGGTGTATACATGTGTGGTTCTTAGCATAAACTTTTTAATACAAACTAATAAAACAAAAGTTTTGGTGTGAAAGCCAACTAAAATGTCCTTCTGAAATGTGCAACATACTTTCTTTACAAAAAAGTGCTGTCTAGCACACATCTACTATTTACTGAGGTTAAAATAACATCAGCAACAGTAGCTGTTTAACTCCCACCAAGAATTTATTCTATTATTATTAATTTCCTCTATGTTTTCAGTACTTTTAATCTAACAAGTTGCATTGATTAAAGTAATAAAATGATAAATTGGTTCTACCTTTTTCAGTCAAAAATAAAAGCTGGAGTTTCATAAGCTAACAAATGGGACTTTTGCTTACCTGCTTTATGTGTTAAAAATAAAATACAGCAGAATAATGGATACAGTTTGACTAAATTTTAGTACAATTATCTTTATTGAAAAAATAATTCCTTTAAATTTTTTGAAATGCTCAAGATATAGTAAACACATCAGAGTGTAACATAATGCAAGGAACTCTGGTTTGAAGATTCCTGGTGTTACTCTATAAGTATTATAACCAGGAGCATTGTAAAATTAGAAAAATTGAGAGATTATTTGAGTAACATTTAATGTGCAATTAAAAGTTCTTTCAGGTGTTAATTTAAAAAAATAAACTGCAAAAAGATTGAGTAGATGATATTGTTTGGTTAATTTGGCTTGTTCAATTATTAAAAACTGGTAATACATAGTATCTCATAACCTACTATATCTCTGTTACTTTAAGAGTTTGATGAGATATGTTTTTAGACTCCAGCTAACCAAGGTGGGGCCTGTGACAGTTGACACTTTGATTGTCCCGATGTGCCATATAATTGGTATTGCTTTTAATGTGTATGCAGTCATGAAAAAGTTTGAGAAGCAATGCCTTAAATAGCCATTTCCACTTTTCAGGAATCAGTCACACCAGTTTCTTAGTATTCTTCTAGAAATAGCTGATGTATATTATAAAGATGTATGTATCTCTATATGTCACTTTTTCATAAATGGTAATGTAAACGTATATACTTTGATGTATCCTGCTTTTTTCACTTAGTAGTATACCTTGGAATTTGCTCCCTGTCAGTAAGTCAGTATATATAGTGCTACTTCATTGTTTTTCCCTGTTATATAATGCTACTTATTGAATAAATATGTTATCTTTATTTACAAGTGGTACATTTTAAGAAGTTTTGTTAATATCTGCTTGAGATAGGTATATCTTCTTTATATGAGATCTACTTCAACTAAAAGAACTTTTAAAACTTCTTAAAACTGCAGTGGTTTATGTCACTGATGGTCACTTTCCACTGTTGACATTTTCCTAGATGTCAGTTTTCTCTCCTTGACTCAACTGCTGTGTTTCTAGCTGAGCTTTTATTGTACAAGCAGAATGTTTTTGATCAGATTCTATTTATAGGACAGTTGTAATTTTGTCAAGTACATTGCACACATTTAAAATATTGTCTAAATATTTATTCACATGACGGATTACTATGGCTCACAAAACGTAGTTACGACTTACTGAGTAAATAATTTTAGTTTTGAAAAATTTGGAAAGGCTTTTGAAGGGGTCTTGATGCCGTCTCATGTCAGTTATGAGAAACAGCCACTGGATGCCCTTGTGTTTTTCTGTAAATGGTATTTTAATTCTTACGTGATTAAGCAACATGAGAAAAATTTTAAACAAGTTGCCTGCAGGTGTAGTCTTCCTTCCCATAATGCCATCTCTCCATTATAACAAAAAAGCAGAGAAAAATCACAAACAGACAAAAAAAAATTGCAGCAAAGTTTTAAGATTCCTGGATGCTAAAACAAAATTTCAAAGATATAAAATAGAAATTGCAAAAACATTTAAAATAAGTGGATGTATTTCAGTCAAATTTGAAAGGTTAATTTTATAATGAATTGTGGTTTGATTTAAATTTGTTTTTTGTTAAACTTCTTCTTAAAAAGTAATTAATTTCTATGTCAGCTTGAAAATTGTACACTTCGTGCTGCCCAGTTCCTTCAAAGAAGACACAAGATTTTGGCTTTTAATAAGTAATTTAAACTCATATCTGTGTGTGTGTGTGTGTGTGATTTTCTTTTTTCAGTCATGTGGCACCAGGTCATTTTATTTATAATTCAGAAGTTGTTTGAACTTTACAAACCTTTTACATTTATTTGAGATTAATTTGTTATTTCTAAAGAAAGTGAGGAAAATTGTTGTTGTGTTTTTTTTTCCTATGTGATATTAAGTTTATCTAGACATTGTAGGTTTGTGATTTTAACATCTTTTGACAAGCAAATTAAACTGTAGAAAGAGCATCCAACTTGGAGCTTGGGGCATATGGCACTACCGTCTGCAAATATAACTCAAAAACAAGTCATTCTGTTCAGTAAGGGATCATGTTTAGATTCGGGTTCTTTACCTTAACGTGCAAGGGAAAAAGTAGCCTCTTACAGAAAATTGTAATCTCAGAATCTCAGAAAAATGTATCTCTTGAAATTGAAGTGCCGAATAAGAGAGATTAAGATACTTGTGCCTACAATTTCAATATTTTTAAAATCTAAAATTACACCTTGAATGTAAAGATAGTTAAGAAAAACAATTAGGGCAGCAGAAATTCAATAGGGTAGTTATTTAGGTCATTATTACAATTATTAATCCTATGAAAGTTTTGCTCTGTAAAGTAATACTATGGTTAAAATTCAATACCTGGTTTCTCACAGTATGTCATCATGGTGAAAGGAACTGTTCTGAAATGATCAATTGAACACATTACTTTTGCATGTCAACATTCCTAGTTTAGTTATCTAGGACTGATAGATAAAATAGCCCAATATATACACATCTTAGGATTTCAGTGTATGGATAAAGATGAGGGAAGATCTATTGATCAGTTTTTATTCATATTGTCATTTTGAGCACATGCATCTACAGATGGTGGAATTTTGACTCCCCATCAGAGCACCAACACATTTGAGACAGCTGTTACAGATAAACCTCTTGTACATGCCTTAGGTCAAGAGTAGTCAAACCTGTTGCAGCACCTGCTTTTGCATATGCAAATCTGTTGTTTTGTCATTGTATCAAACAAGAAGAGGTACAGTCTCTTGTAGCTGTAAATAAGTTTGGAACATTGCCTACATGAAATGAAATCCAGCAAAAAGACAACTGTGATTTCTGTTGTGTAGTCATGGGAGGTTGCTTCTGTTTGGGGCTTTGTTTCTGGAAGACTGCCTGTAATTCAGAGGGAGGGTAGAGAGGCAAGTTTATGTTTGGAGGCAAGAACAGGGAAGGTGTTTGCTGTCACTGACTGTAGGGTAGTTGTGAAGTTTGACATGCCCAGAAGCTACTGAATGCCATGTGGGGCCCCCCACTGCATTCCTCAGTTTTCATCGTCTGGTGAGCCTGCAGCAGGATTTGTAGGCACTGGAGTCGACAACATGTCTACTTTGGTTTGGAGCTGATTGATCCACAGAACAGAACTTGCTTGTGGGATCTCCACTTGCTATAGAACAACACAAATGATTGAAATGCTTTCTTTAGAAAAAAAAAAAAGCAATTATCATTTGTTTATAGACTTTACTGCTTATGGGAATTAAATTGTCAAATAGTAATACAAACAGGGTTTGCTGGAAACTTTGACTAATGTTTGTGAGTTATGGTCCTGTTCAACTTTGACATAAATAGAAATGGGAGAACACAATTAGGGAAGAAGAGAGGGTGGAAGGAGATTCTTATTTACTGTATCTCTTTAAAAGATTAGTGGATGTGATAAAACTGGCACCTCAGAATTTTCAAAATGACTGAAGATTTTACTCTGTTGCCATAGATTGCTGTAGGGGAGGAAAGGGAAATACTAGAATTGATGAACAAATGTTGCATACTGTCATTTTACATTTTTTTATTGTGAGGTTGTTTCTAATTTTCCTTTGGGAAAAGTAGGGCAGAATGTGTGTACCACAGAAAGTAATGTTAGAAATTTGCTAATTGTGTTAATTATGTTGAAGTCTGTATATTCCGACAGGGGTTTATGATAAGCAGGTGTAAAAAATATAATTTTCTAGCTTGGGAGAAAAATTAAAAATTCTTTCCTGACCTTCTAACCTTGTCAAGTGATTTCCCTGCTCTTGACACAGTGCATTATATTTGCAAAGGTTGGAAGTTAACTCTTCAAGGTACCAGACATCATTTTTATTGGGATATTAATTCTCAGAGGTGCTAATCTCATCAAGATTTGTAGGCATTTTCTTTCATAGCCCATTCTGATTTGTAGCTCTTTCTTTTCACAGCAGTATTAAATACCAAACCTTCTCTGATATGGAAGTTCATTAGAGATATGTCTTTGATGGCAGCCCTTTCCTGGCTTCAGTTTCAAATACCTTGATGTAAAGCTTAAGAAGCCATTGTGTTGTAAGCCCTCCTTGATGTGCCTTATTTAGATCTGCATAGTAAATCAAGGAAAGTAAATAACAAGGCAGCAGATGGAAGCACGGAGATAAGGCCAGTGAACAATTGTATTTGTATTTTGTTATGATGTTGACAGGAGCTAAAATTCACTAATCTAGTTCAACTGATCTGCATTTCAAAGAAATCTCATTTAGCAGCAACTTGAAGGTTTGTAGGATAAAGTTCTTTTATTGCAGCTTTTATTGCATTCTTTGCTAATTTATCTGGTCAAGATTTAGCCTTGCTTACTTAAAGCTGCAAGCATGTTACAGGGAGTCTTAAATACTATGAAAGCATTAATGTCTAGACCATGAACTGAAGGTAATTACATATCCAGCCCTGAATAGGGTACATTTAGAAAATATTGTTGTCCAAACTCAATTGTCAGGGCAATATAGATAAGGTAGTTTTCTTTTTTCCCCTCTTCTGCTTGTTTGTTCTGAGATTTTTTTCCACTTCATAAATAAGCTAATACACAATCAACTACTCAGAAATCATGCACAGAATAAGTCAATCTCCTTTAAATGTGAATCTATTGATGCTGATATTGGTTATGCCCTTTTAAAGATGTATGATTATTAGTTTTGGAAGTCTGATATGCTCATTTGACCCTGCAGTTATAAACATAATACAAAAGTGAAATATATTTAATGTGAAATTTAAAACGTTGTAATAGCATTTTGTTGTTGTCCAGTCATTCAGTCATGTCCGGCTCTTTGCAACACCATGGATTGCAGCATGCTAGGCTTTTCTGTCCATCACCATCTCCCGGAGCTTGCTCAAACTCATATCCATTGAGTCAGTGATGCCATCTAACCATCTCATCCTCTGTCATCTCCTTCTCCTCCTGCCTTCAATCTTTCCCGGCATCAGGATTTTTTCCTGTGAGTCAGTTCTTCGCATCAGGTGGCCAAAGTATTGGACTTTAAGCTTCAGCATCAGTCCTTCCAGTGAATATTCAGGACTGCTTTCCTTTAGGATGGACTGGTTGGAACTTGCAGTCCAAGGGACTCTCAAGAGTCTTCTCCAACACCACAGTTCAAAAGTATCAATTCTTCGGTGCTCAGCTTGCTTTATGGTCTAACTCTCACATCTGTACATGACTCCTGGAAAAACCATAGCTTTGACTAGATGGACCTTTGTTGGTAAAGTAATGTCTCTGCTTTTTAATATGCTGTCTAGGTTGGTCATAACTTTCATTCCAAGTAGCAAGTGTCTTATAATTTCATGGCTGCAGTCACCATCTGCAGTGGTCTTGGAGCCCAGGAAAATAAAGTATGTCATCGTTTGTGTTGTTTCCCCATCTGTTTGCCATGAAGTGATGGGACCTGATCCCATGATCTTCGTTTTTTGACTGTTGAGTTTTAAGTTAGCTTTTTCATTCTCCTCTTTCATTTTCATCAAGAGGCTCTATAGTTCCTCTTTCCTTTCTGCCATAAGGGTGGTGTCATCTCCGTATCTGAAGTTATTAATGTTTCTCCCAGCTATCTTGATTGTGCTTATCTAGCTTGGCATTTCACCTAATGAAATCTGCCTATAAGTTAAATAAGCAGGGTGACAATATACAGCCTTGAGGTACTCCTTTCCTGATTTGGAACCACTCTGTTGTTCCATGTCCGATTCTAACTGTTGCTTCTAGACCTGCATACAGATTTCTCAAGAGGCAGGTAAGGTGGTCATGTATTCCCATTTCTTTAAGTACTTTCCTCAGTTTGTTGTGATCCACAGAGTCAAAGGCTTTAGCATAGTCAATGAAGTAGAAGTAAAAGTAGATGTTTTTTAATCTGAGGTAAAATATACTAAAACATTGTTATTTTCTAATTTTGATTTTTGTGAACATGTTCAATTGCTCATTCATATCCAACTCTTTGTGACCTTTTGGACTGCAATCCACTGGGCTCCTATCTCCATGGGATTCTCCAGGAAGAATACTGGAGTGACTTAACCATTGCCTTCTCCAGGGGATTTTCCCAACCCGGGATTGAACCCGTGTCTCCTTCATCTGCTGCTTTGCAGGCAGATTCTTTATATTTTCCTTAATGGAAATTAGTTATTTTCAAATTTAGTTAGACAAATTAAATATTATATGTGTATATTTACTTGTCATCTAAATTTTAAGTAAATTTGGCTTGTCATGTTTTCGAAAGGAAAGTGAGCTCAAGTTCCATCTCTGTCACTTATACCCTCTGAGATCTTGGATAAAGTACTTTCTTCTATGAATCTCTTGTAAACTGTGGAGGGTATGCCAGAGGCACAAAAAGTCTTCTCTGTTAGAAGATCCAATCAGTAATTAAATAAATAAATATTTAGGTATATATTAAGAAAACTCATATGTTCTTGAGTAAAGAGAAAGTTTGAGATAGTGAGTCTGCTTCAAAGTTCATTTGGGTTTTTTCATCCATAACAAGTTAAGGAAAGAACTGAATGAACTTTTGAACACCCCAATACAATTCTGAAGACATATAAGCCATAATTAATTTGAAGAAGTATCAGAACCAGGGTATTCAAGTGAAGATGTTTAAGAGGCAGTAGAGGATAAAGAACTGAGCCAAAGAGAAGATGGAAAATTTTATTCACAGAATGTTTTAGGCAGTAAAATTAAATAACATGCTTTTCTCAAAATGTAAATGGATTGTGTATCAAAAGATTTTGTATTAGTTGTTCAGAACTCAGACCACATTTTCTTTTAGGAACCTTGTTATAAATGACTGTAGATCACAGGCTACCCCTTTAGTTTTAGTGTGAGGTCAGAAAGAAGTTCTTTAAGTCTTTGGTGAGCTTGCATATGTTATCATATTTATTATTTTTAAAATACAAGATTTGTTACTAAATCTTAAATTGGATTTCTCTTTGTTTCTGTTTCTCTCTCTCTTTCTTACACATGCGCACATATGCATAGCTTTTCTGATTTCTCTTGAAAATTCACATTTGGCAGGGCTAATACTGCATTCCTGTGGAGCAAATTTTGGATTATACAAGTAATCTGATGGTATTTCAAAGCCACCTCTTTAGAAACTTTGCCACAGCACCCTACAACTTTCTTTTGTTTTTCACCTAGCTGCTTTACAGATGATGAGATGGTTAGCTGACATCACTGATTCGATGAACATGAGTTTGACCAAACTCTGGGAAATAGTGATAAAGGAAATAGTGATAAAGGAAATAGTGATAAAGGACAGGGAAGCCTGGCATCCTGCAGTCCATGAGGTCTCAAAGAGTCAGACACAACTTAGTGACTGAACAACAACAGGCTGCTTTACACTTTTATCTTTGGGTATTTTGTTTGGGATTCTCATGGTGTATTTCATGTTTATCATATTATTCTTTCTAGTAGTATTTGCCTTGAAACCTATCCACTACATGCAACAATTTTAAAAAGTGAAACATGTTTGGGTTACAAATGAGATACCAGGAACAGACTGTGTCTCATTCTATTGGGTTTGGATTCCCCTACCCAGCCCCCTTGTCTTCCGCTGCCTGTGAATTCTTACAGAACTTCACTTCTTCCTTAACTGTTGGTTGCTTCCTTGGTCTCTGAGTTAAGACTGGAGGATAGGGGAGGGGATGCAAGATTGTGTATTCAGTAGGAACTTTGAATCTTCAGTACAAGAGAAAGGTGTGGGCTGGATATAGCATCACGTGCAGCAAGTTATGGTTATCACAAGAACTGGAGTGCAGACTAGGGAAAGAAGAGGACTAGAATGAAGTCCTGGGAAACTAACGAAAAAAGGAGGTCTGAGAGCTAAGAGGGGAATCAGGAAAGAAGGGTGTCACGTAGGCCAAAAGGCTTCCCAGGTGGTGCTAGTGGTAAAGAACCTGGCTGCCAATGCAGGAGACATAAGAGATGTGGATTCTATCCATGAGTTGGGATGATCCTCTCTAGGAGGGCATGGCTACCCATTCCAGTAGCCATGGAATGGAATCCCATGGATGGGAGAGCCTGGCAGGCTATGATCCATAGGGTCACAAAGAGCTAGACACGACTGAAGCGACGTGACACATGTAGGCCAAAAGTAGAGTTTTAAGGAGGAAGGAATGAAAAAAAAATAAGCTAAATGATTTAGAGAAATTAAGCAATGTAAGAAGTCACATTTTGTTTGGTTATCTAGGAGGTGATTCCTATACTGATGATGAAATGTTTAGCTTCAAGGATGTGAGGATTTAGTAAACCTTTGACCATCTGTATGAATGAATGTATTGATGTTAAAAAGATGAAATGTTGTTCATTCCAATCTTAGTAAAATTATTTTATCATGTTAACAGCATCATAGAAAACAAGAAAAAGTAAAACAGTAACTTGTTGATAAAAAGAAATAATTATATATATGAATTATAATTAATCATACTTTGGAAAAATATGTAAAGTTATCATCTAGACTGGGACACTTTTGAAAAGAAAAGAAAGGACTAGCTTTTAATAATTGCATTAAATACAAACCTCATCTATCCTAGGCAATCTGGAATGGATGGTAAATCTCATTATATAGTTCACAATTTTTGAGTGCTCTGTTCCACACAGTGAGATGAGTTCTCTACTAGCATATCTGATTTAATGAGAAAAGATTTCAGTTACCATCATAAGCAATTGTTTCTTTGTAAATACTGAGTTCACTGACAAAATTGTGATACATAATTTTGATATCTTTATTGACCTTAACTCTATATTAAAAAAAAAAAAGATGGTACTCATACCAAATTGTGTCCTAGGGAATGGGGAGATGAAAATAATTAATGTATAGTTCTAATGGTTAATAATCTACTGGTGGAGTTGAGAGAATCTGGGAACAAGAGCAAAGTGTCATGATAGTGTAATTTCTAAAGACCTCCAACTAGTATTTTAGTGCATCACGTTCTGTATTTTTTTAGTGTTCAGATTATTGCATATTTGAACAAGGTAGAGTTTGCTTTTTATAGAAAATTTTACCAGTGGAATAGATAAGGTATAGTTAATTATATATAAAAGTGAGTTTTTCTCTATCATAGAAAGTATATTGAATGTGTATGTGTATATATATGTGTGTGTGTGTGTATATATATATATATAGAGAGAGAGATCAATTCTTTATATCAAAGGAATGCATATTGATATCTTTAATAGAATTTTAGTTGAACTCACACTGTATTCTGTGAAAGGTCTGGCATATTTCTCTGACACATCTAGTAGATATGTGTGGCATTAATTAGCATAGGTATTGCTATAAATGACATGTCATTCCAGGACAACAAAAAGTATTTGTTACTGATGTCAATCATTCACCCTTTGTCAGTTTAAAAGGCTTCCCTAAAGGAATGTTCATTGATCTTGCACTGATCCAAAATGCAGCAAAACCATTTCTGTGTTCTTGAAACTAAAGTAGAACTACCTACTTTATGAAAATATGGAAATATTCATATAGAATGTATGTTGTTAACCTTTAATAGTAAGACTATTGAGTTAGGCCAAGATTAGTTGATCTTTCTAAAACAAAGTATATCAGTTTTCTGTAATCCTGAAATCTAGCCTTGAATGAGTTTTCTCCTTCAGTAACATTAATTTTTGATAGTCAGATTTCTGTTTGTTTCACCAGAAATAATTTTGTGGTATCCCAGGTAAATGATTGCAAGTACTGCTTACACCAGTTAAAATCAGCAGAGTCTCACACAAGTACCTATTTGTGATTAGATGGATGACTTAAAGAAATGCTTCTGCCCACATATATTTTGGGTTTTGTATTTAGCAATTGTGATATAGCTATTAACTGGCTTCATTTGTTTACTATATTGCTACTATAGGTTTTTTTTTGGGGGGGGTTAATAATCACAAGTGTAATAGCCTTAAATTTCTGAGCAGAAACTGACTTTAGAGTGCTAGCAGACACGTTTCCCCCAGCTATATTTTATTTCCGATTTTTTCTAAATGTTCCCCTTACATTCTAATTTATTATTTAGTGGAAAGCAATATGAATGACTTTAAGATAAGGCAACAGTGTGTGATCCAGAGTATGGCACAAGTTGAAGACATTTATCTTAATATTTCATTTTAATGAGGCAGAAAATATCCATTATTAGAAAACTGCAGTTTGATAAAGTTTGTAGAATACAATTAATTCTTTTAAAGTTATGAGTGTTCATACCACCAAAGGTCAAACAATCATGCATTATGTTTCTGTGCTCTTGTGAAAATAAGATGTATTGCATTTTTACATTGCATAGATTCCTTAGAGAATTAACATCAAATCAGATTAAAATGTCTTTGTGTCATACACTTAAATTTGACCAACATTCTGTTAGAATAGCAGTTTCCAACCTTTGTACCATCTTCACAGTTTATACTCTAGATTTCTTGCCCTGCCTACAGATTCTTTACTGTCTGTTTCTGGTCTGTCTCATGCTCTTAAAATCATCTTTTTTATTATTCCATTAAAATTTTTTTAAATGGATTTTCCTTTACACTTTTCTAATCATCCTGTAATTCTTTAGCCCTAAGACATTAAAATGAATGAGTAAAAATATTTGATACCTAATCGTCTCTGCCAGTCCATTCAAACTCATGGATTTTCAAAATTATGTTAAAGTCTTTTAAAAATACATTTGAGCAGGCTTTTGTAGTCATTTGGACTTTGAATATTAATTTTCTCTTGCTATGCTGCTTAGCTATAAAAAGGAAAAAGAAGATAGATGTGGGTTTCTTTTAGTGGTGTTAATTTAAACTACCTGATTTATTTATTATAATATTCAACAATGGTGATTCCTATTTTCTCTGTTCACTTTAGATCCAACAGAAAATAATGAGAAACCCCCACCCCCCAGCACAGTAAGAAAAAAGTTTGATGCATTTTGTAATAATTGATTAAAAGTATAATTTCCCCCTAGATCAAACAAATAATAGAAGTCTGTTGAAGCTTTGTCCTGACCTATTCTGGAAGTAGAAGAATACCCTGGAGAAAGGAGCATTGTAAGCGCATAGAATAAAACCCCTCAATCCTGGGAGAGAGAATTAAAGTCTAACCCTCCAAATGTAAGTCATCTGTACTCTATGTTTTCCATCTCTGTTTTTGTGACTCAGGTGTTAGTAGAAAAATATGTGATTACAGTATTCTTTGCATTTATTTTTCTCTACAAAATATACCTTTGTTTTGGTTGTTAACTTAAATTTGTATTTGTGTTAATGTTTTCTAACTAATATAAGGTGATGCTTTACAATAATAACACTCTGTGCAACATGGATTAATTTTAATTTTATCTTCTGGCAGAGAACTGTTAAGAATTTTGAGAGTATTCTGATGAAAAGAAGGTAACTTCCTTTGATTTAATATGTGCATTTGTGCCATTATAATCCCTTTATGCTCTAAACTTTGAGTCCTTCTTTTTCTTTTATATTTCTTCATATCTGAGAATAAGACTATCTTAATATATCTATTTAAATCCACCTTTCAGTAAGAGAGATGGTGAGTCCTTTTTTCACTTTGCATGGTGAAAATGAATTGGACTGAATTTGTATCCATACTATAAAAATATATAAATTTTGTCAGCTTAGTGTATTGGAAAGACTGATTTCCTGTTTTGATAGGGAGAACTTAAAAGATGTCTGTTAATGATTTTATAGAAACATAGAATTCAGTTGCTGTTCAGAAATTGGTAGAAAGAATGATGACTAAAGGCAGGACTTGTTTTAGGAAAGTTATTTGGGAAGAAATTTCTTATCATCAACACCTTTATCTGGAAAGTTACTTCATGTATCATCCTTGCAATAAGGCAGTTGATATGTGATGTGATGGCTTAACTGCCAGAAATTTGCCTTTTGTTTAATAATTGATCGCCTTTTTCATTTGTCAGTGAAATGACTCAGTGATAGTGTATTGTTTACATTTTAAAAGGTCCAGAGTATGCAGTAAATAATGAATACTTATTAGTGTCGAATAAAAGCAAATCATAAATTCTCCCAGTTATCTCCAAAATTTAAGTATGAGTCTTTACAGGTTTTGAATGTGATATTCTTAACCACATAGCATCTGACAAAGTTGTCAAAGTAGTCTGCAGTGAGAATTCTTCATCATTTCTAGGTTCACGTTTAATCTTGTTGTTTGGAACGTCTGATAGAGCCAGGAAACACTGTGGCCATTCCTGACAATCTACACTTGTGAGTTAGAAATCTTAAATTTAGCACAAACTTTGCATAAAAAATAAGTCTTAGAGGTTCAGTTCACAATTTTTCATCATTGAATTAGAATAGACAACTTAGATAAAGACTACAAATATTAGTATTGCTTTTAGGACATAAAACAATTGCTTTTCACTTAAAACTTTTTTTATAACTGAAAATTGTGAGGAAACTTTAAAAAGTTATTTAAATTTGATGGGTCTGTAGTGAACCATTTACTGGTTTGAGGTTGATGAAGAATTGGAAAGAAAGCATTGTCATTCACAGAAAAAAATTCCGATCTGCTCTACAGCAATGAAAGTATAATATATAGCAAGAGTAACATGGTGGAATCTCCTAAGGATAATGTTGATTAAAAACACCCAGATCTAAAAGAATGAATACTGTATGATTTCCTTTATATGAAATTCCAAAGCTAGACTGGTGTTTAGGGATGCAAGAAGTGATTATAACAAAAGTAAAGATGATGGTTAAGTTCTAGGTAGGTGGTCGAAATTGAGGTGAAGATTCCAGGATCTTCTGGTGTATCAGCAGCTTTCTGTTTATTCACTAGATTGGTGGTTGCATAGATATTTGCTTTATACAAAATCATCAATGAGAAACTAGATGTTTCTCTACTAAGATTGCAAAGTAAAATGTCCCCTCTTAAACATCCTATTCAGTATCATACCAGAAATCCTAAGTAGTAAGATTAAAAAAAAGGAATTAAAAGACATACAGATTGGGGAGGAAGAAATACAGTTGTCTTTTTGCAGATGACATGATTATCTATGTAGAAAATCCAAAAGATGATTATAATATTGTGGATTACAACAACAATATTAGGAAAACTACAAAATTCTGGTGAAAGAAAATCAAATATCTAAATGGAGAGATACTCCATGTTCATAGAGACATCAATATGGTTATAATGTCAGGTCTTATTAACTTGAAGATTATAGATTCAACATAATCTCAGTCAAATCCCTATAAGTTATTTTGTGTATATTGATGAACTAGTCCTTACATTTATACGGAAAAACAAAAGACCCAGAATAGAAAAAAAGGAGCAAAGTCAGAAGACTAATACCACCTGACATCAAGACTTTGTTTAAAGAAAAGACCCTGGTGCTGGAAAGATTGAGGGCAGGAGAAGTGGACAACAGAGGATGAGATGGTTGGATGGCATCACTGACTCAACAGACATGAGTTTGAGCAAGCTCCAGGAGTTGGTGATGGACAGGGAAGCCTGGTATGCTGCAGTCCATGGGGTGGCAAAGAGTCGGACACGACTGAGCAACTGAACTGAACACAATCAAGATAGGATGGTATTGACAAAATGATAGATCTTTGTAATGAACACTGAAGAAACTAAAAGTAGAGTCACACAAGCACAGTCAACTGATCTTTGGCAAACAAGCGAAGACAGTTCAGTTGAAAAAGGACAGTAACTTCAAAAGTGGCACTGGAACAACTATTTGTACAATTATATGCAAAATAATAGACACAAAACACATACTATTTATAAAAATGAATAAAAAATGGATCATAGAGCTAAGTGTAAAATGTAAAACTATAAGACTGATGTTAGGTAACATAGAAAATCTAGGAGATGATATTTTTAGAAAAAATACCAAAAGTATAATCCATGAAATAAAAAAAAATGATGTTTGATAAGTTGCACTTCGTTAAAATGAAAAACTTCTATTTTTGGAAAGACATTGATAAGGGAATTGAAAGACAAGACACACTGGGAGAAAATACTTGTAAAATACCTATCTGATGAGGGACTTGGTATCCAAAATAAACAAAGAACTCAACAATAAGAAAACACATAATCCAATTTAAAAGTGGGAGAGAGCTTTAGAGGGATCTCACTGAAGAAGATAATCTGATGGCAAATAAGCATATGAAAAGATGCTTGGTATTTATTTCATTAGGCAACTGTAAATTAAAACAATAAGATACCACTACTTACCTATTAGAATGGCTGAAATTCAAAATACTGACATCACCAAGTGCTGCCAAGGATGTGAAACAAGTAGCAAGGACTCTGATTTGTTGTTGGTGGGACTGAATACAGCTTCTTTGGAAAACAATTTGGCAGTTGATTATGAAGATAAGCATACATACAGTCTTCACTACTATGCATCCCAGCTATTACACTCCTGGGTAGTTACCCAAATGAGTGAAAACATGTCCATGAAAAATTTGCACAATGTTTATGTTAACTTTATTCATAATTGCCAAAACTTAGAAGCAAACACAGTGCCCTTTAGTAGAAATGTGGATAAACTGTGATATATATGACAGACTGTGATATAGCTAGACAATGGGCTGTTAATTCGGTTGATGAAAATAAATGACCTATTAAGCCACAAAAAGACATGGGGAACCTTGAATGAATATCACTGAGTGAGTTAAATCAATTGAAAATCCTACATACTGAAATTCCAACTATATGACATTCTGGAAAAGGCAAACTGTGAAGACAGTTAAAAGCTCAGTGGTTGCCAGGGGTTGAGGGGCGAGAAGGATGAATAGGTAGAGCACAGGGGATCTTTAGGGTGGTGAACCTATTCTGTATGATTCTTTAATGACAGGTACATAGCATTATGTATCTGTCAGATGTATAATTGTGGAACTATACAACAAAAACAGTGAACCCTAGTGTGAACTCTAGACTTTAGTTCATAACTATGTTTTAACAGGTTCATCAGTTGCAGCAAATATATCACAGTATTACAAAATCTGAATAACAGAAGAAACTTTTTGAATTTTGGAGATGGAGAAGATGTATATGGAAACTCAGTAGTTTCAGTTGAATTTTTCTATAAAAGTAAAACTGTTCTAAAAAAATTAAGGCTTTACTTTAGATATATTTTTACAGGTCAAATATAATTTTTAAAAAATTAAAAAAGCAATCTCAATGATTCTGATAAGTAGAATTCCGAGAAAAAGTGAGATCATATTTGATCTGTCTACTCTGGGTATTCAAGCTTTTTAAAAGATAGGGTTTTTAAATCATTATTTTCTGATATTATAAAGCACTTCCCAGAGAGCTCAGCTGGTATAGAATCTGCATGCAATGCAGGAGACCCTGGTTCAATTCCTGGATTGGGAAGATCTGCTGGAGTGTGTTTTACTGGGGAAAATGCTAATATCCATATAGAAAGACCTCTGTGCTTGCATATATTTAGTAACTTTTTATGACAACTTATGTAGAATAAACTTGTCTTAAGATAGATATTTCAGTTTTGAATTTAAAAAATATTTTTTTTTACCCCAGACTCATATACCCAAAACCCATTCTGTAGTAAAGAAATGATGTTTACTGAGTTTTTTGTAGCTTCTTAAAATTTAATACATTTTATGCATTGATCCGTCCTCCTGAGACACTCAAATGGGATTTTAATTTGTTAATTTTAATGTTAGCATGTTGTAAAAGAAATGAAAAACAGATGCACTTTGTATTCTCTCTTTGAATAGAAAATTTCAAATGCAGTTTCAGTTTAAAAAGTATCAGATATGCTTTTTTTGTTTTGCTAGTCTCTAACATTTTTTTCTTGCTTTTCTTTTTTCTTCCTCCTTTCCTCTTTTTCCTCATTTTTTCTTTCATTCTCAGTATATTTTAATATTTAATGTTCCAAGGAGTGAGTATAATCTTATTTAATTAGTTGACATTAACAGAAACCAGAAATTTATTATTCATAAAACTGAAATTTAAAAATCCCCCTTTTCTTCAAACTCTGGATATGGCTAGGCTTAACACAAATGTCTAGGGAGAATGCATCTGTTGCTATTGCATTTTTTTTGTTTCCCTGAAAACTTGGCATTTGTAAAATATCTTTGATTTTGATTTGTCTTGGCCAAAACCCAGATTACCAGGGAATTACATTTTTAACATATTCAACCAAGAATTATCTTTGTAACAACTTTTCCTTTGCCATATTGAAATTTTGGGAATAAAATCAGATTTTGTTTGAAAAACCAGTTATGTTTCTTCATAATGCCAGCATGAATTTTTTTCTATGTTAAAGTGATACCAAGCAATACTTACAATTTGCCTAAAACTTACTTCCATACTTACAATTTGCCTAAAACTTACTTCCATACTGTGGAAGAAAGATCATTTTTGCATTTGACACACCTAGGTTTGTTCAGCCATGTATTTTTTTATATTGATCTTGGTAAGTTTTATATGTGAAAAAAATGATTTTCATACAGGGTTTTGTGAATATTGAATGATCAAACTTTAAAAATATCTGGCACAGAATAGGCACTTAATAGTAGAAATCTCTCTTACCATTTCTGTGCATGTAGAAATGTTTGTTTATATACAAATATGTGTATATTTTCATGTATGTATGTGTTTCTATATGTCTCCATCTCTGTCTCTATGTATAGCAGTGTGCAATACATAGTGATTTATTATATCTGTTAAATTCTGAAGCATATAATTATTCTGGAAAGGATGTAGTTCCATAATTCAGGAAATATGGTTTCTATCACCACATGGAAGTACTTAAAAAGTTGTTATTTCTTTGTGGCCTAGTATTTCTGTAACTTTGTATTAATCTACCTGGAATATTTATAAATTCTTAAAAGAATGTCTAATGAATATTTATGTTTATTTTACAAATTCCCAACAGGCAATAGAGGAATTTTTTTTCTCCTTCGATGATATATCAGAGAATGATATATAGGATATATATCCTACATTTTTGGGGGGTTCAGGAAGATTTGCTTTGGTCAGTTTGAGAGGCTATATAGGAATATGGAAAACAAGATAATTTATTTATTAAATGTCTGAAGAGAGACATAACAGTTTTAACAAGAAAAAAAAAATACAAAGAAGGAGTTGAATCTTCCCGAAAAATTGATATTCATGGGATTTAGTTTTCATTAGATAACAAAGCACCAGTTTCTTAGGGCAGCTTTTTACATCTGTCTTCATAACTGATTTGAATCTTTGTAAGATAGTAATTCAACAAAATGAGGTGTAATATCCATGTTCTCTTACAATGATGTAAGCTTTTTTGCAAAAGCAGTTGTTACTGTCTTAAGAAAGTAACCCACCTGAAAGTGTCTTGTGACTGCTGAATGACTCCCTAGAATCTTAATGAATGGATTGCTCTCAGACCCTCAAGGGAGGATTGTAACAAAGAAACAGAATGCTTAAACGCAAGGCTAAAACCCATCCAGCTATGTACCTTATCACAAAAGCCTGACCTCTTGGTTTTAAGTGCTTATTATTTTTTAAAAAAGGCAAACTAGTTAAAACTTTTGTATTCCTGTATGTCTCTTCCATCTTAAGGTAGTAAAGACAAAACTTATTAAACACAAAATAGATGGTTATCCCCAAATCCATTTGAAGGATTAATTACCCTTTTGAGTCTACCTCCAAGCTAATGATACAAAGTGATATCTGAAAAAACGGACTGAATATTCCTGGGATGAATGACTCTTTTTTTAGTGAGTATGTTCCATGCTGTGCTTATTCGCTCAGTCATGTTCCAACTCTTTGTGACCCCATGGACTGCAGCCCACCAGGCTCCTCTGTCCATGGAGATTCTCCAGGCCAGGATACTGGAGTGGGTTGCCATGCCCTCCTCCTGGGGATCTTCCCAACCCTGGCATCAAACCCAGGTCTCCTGCATTGCAGGCCGGTTCTTTACCAGCTGAGCCACCAGGGAACCCCAAGACTACTGGAGTGGGTAGCCTATCCCTTCTTCAGGGGCTGTTCCCGACCCAGGAATCAAAACCAGGGTCTCCTGCATTACAGGTGGTTTCTTTACCAGCTGAGTTACCAGGGAAGCCCTTAGTGGGAGTATCGATGATCTGTTAATAGTTTTGTTGAGGTGATGATTCTGCCCATGGCAATTATCACTTAAATGCTTCATTTTGATTATAACCCAATAGAACAGTATGAGAGCAACATAGTGACCTAGGGGATAAAATATATACTTTGAAGATATGTTTTCTCCTAAAGATCATTTCTGCTGAACTCTCTTAAATGTTCAATAATTTTTATTATTGTACAACTTAAAAGGACCAACTTATCTTTTTGCAAATAAGTCTGTACCATTTTTCAATATATAGAGTATATTTTAGTAAATTTTTTACCTAAATAAGTACCTATCCACCGTCTCAGATACTTAAGCTATATATAAAAGCATTTCTTGATCAGCTGATCTGGGTAAACTGGTTAAGAATGTCTTTCACTGGAAATTGTTTTAAAGATTCTCCACTCTAGAATCCAAAGTGGTAACTTTCTTTAAGAGCCTTATGTAAAGCCTAGGACAAGATGATTTGGGGAAAATTTAATGGGGAGAGATGAAACATCCTGCACAGCTCCTGGCATATAGATTAAGTAAAGAACTTCCATTATTATTGTTTTCACTGTTCGATAAATCATATTAATTATATTGCTGCACAATGCTCATTCTAGTGTCCATTACAAGTCATGTAAAAGCTCTCCCACCATGCATTTAAAGTAGCTTCTTTCTGTCTTTGAAATCTATTTACTAGAGTGCTATTTTTACCTGTATAACAAGAGTCACTGCATATATTTGATCTTGATGTTTGATCACCCAATGGCATTATATACTGAGATTTTGGAAAGTTTATATAATTTAACTGATAGAGTTACACACTCATGATATTTTTATTAAAGATTTGATCCTAAGCAAAACGGCGAATTGCAGCCAATATTTGCTTTGTGCCACTCCCACTGAGTTTTATTAAAGTGGCATGTGCTTTTATTTTATAATTTTAGTCAATAATACTAAGATATTTATATTTTATGTTCAATGTAAGAACAGACAGAGTTAGTATTAGTAGGATGAGCAAG
Organism: Antilocapra americana; assembly: GCA_007570785.1. NCBI lineage: Eukaryota > Metazoa > Chordata > Mammalia > Artiodactyla > Antilocapridae > Antilocapra > Antilocapra americana. Next base: position 32,725,754 of record ML660772.1, read on the forward strand.
TGAAAGTTGTTCAGTCATGTCCAACTCTTTGCGACCCCATGGACTATACAGTCCATGGAATTCTCCAGGCCAGAATACTGGAGTGGGTAGCCCTTCCCTTCTCCAAGGGATCTTCCCAACCCAGAGATTGAACCCAGGCCTCCCACATTGCAGGTGGATTCTTTACAAGCTGAGCCACAAAGGAAGCCCAAGAATACTGGAGTGGGTAGCCTATCCCTGCTCCAGGAGATCTTCCCAACCCAGGAATCAAACCAGGGTCTCCTGCATTGCAGGCAGATTCTTTACCAACTCAAGTATCAGGGAAGCTTAGGATGACCAAAGGAAGACCTTAATCTCAAATCTTAGGTTTGACCCTACTAGTTAGGTAGGTCAATATTTTTCTTAAGGAAAGAATCCAATTGGTTTATCTGTTACCACTACTATAAAAAATAATTTCCATTTCTCTCATTGCCCTTTTCCCCCGCCAGGATCCTTAATTAATCTTGATCTAGTCAACCTCTAGTTTCTTTCTTCAGATGGGAGATGCATGTTGCTACACATTTTACTCTCTCTCCCTCTTTTTTCATTATAGATATTGATAATCTTCTCTCTACCAACAAGTGTGTTTTGAACTAACAAACCAAATTTCAACTCAAAATTTCATGTTGATTTTTCAGAGTAAACTTTTATTACAGGTACATTTTAATTGAGCCCTCAATTATTGCCAGCTTCTTAATTTTTCAAACCTTTTCACTTAACTGGGTCTTAGAAGCCTTGTGCAAAAGAAAGTTTTAGCTTTGCTATGCAATTTTAAAATAGCATTTCTATTGTGTTCCTGTTTTCTTATGGTTAACGTGATCTGAGATTAAATTTGTCTTGTTTTAAATCTAGTTATATTTGAATTTAAATCTAATATATCATGAATTGAGGTGTTTTAAGAAATATAATTTCTCAATAGTTTCATTATAGAGATGAATGCTGATGAATATGATGGTTAATGAAAATATTAAAAACAGTAATTTTTGTTTTCTATTAGATTTTAAGAATCATTGTGATAAGATGCTATTTTCCACTCAGTCCTTGTCATGCAGTGTTGTATAAATATATATATACAAGATTCAATCCTGTGTCCCCACTGCTTAGATTAGTACTGGTACACAGTCCACATTTAATATATATTAGGTAAATGAATTGATTTGGACTTTCTCAGAAAGGATATTGCCTCTTTACACTGTACTACAACGTGAATGGAAGCTTTTGCCTTGAAGTGCAATCCTTTGGAAGACCACATTAAAGTGAAATGAGTATGAATTATAATAGCTGAGCAGTTGGTATCCTCCCGTGTAACAGGAATAACACCCCAGAAAAAAATTCTCAAAACTGATGACAAGTCCCTACTGTAACCCAGCATAGTTTTCTGGGTTTGCTCTTTTTATAACTCAAAGGAACTATATTTGGCTTAATTAACAATGATCATTTTCTTCAAGTCCCACCTTTGAATTAAAAAAACAAGAAAAAATCAACTATGCTGTATTATAGTAGGTACTTATTTACCTTAAAAAATCTAAAAATGTAAATATAGTAGTTTCTGAGTTCACTCAGAGAGAGACAGGGCTATTGTCATCAGCTTTGAGAATTTTTCCTGGGGTGTAACTCCTGTGTAATTTCTCTTCTGCATTTTTTTTTTTTTTTGACTCCTGGAACAGTTTCCTTTTCTACAAGAGAGGACTATATGATTGAATAATGTACTGATTGATGCCTTGAACAACTTCCTTTGAAGATATATATTAGGTCATATAGTGCATACAAAGATGTCATGTCTTGTTGGGTGTCACCCCTTTGGCTAGGATCCTTTTCATGGGTTCATAACTTTTTATTCTTGTATTGTCACTTTATTAGTACTTTGTAAAGGAATGGATGTAATAGCATGTGTTTAGATTGCTGTACATGCAAAATGCCGGGCTAGAGGAAGCACAAACTGGAATCAAGATTGCAGGGAGAAATATCACTAACCTCAGATATGCAGATGACATCCTTATGGAAGAAAGCAAAGAGGAATTAAAGAGCCTCTTGATGAAGGTGAAAGAAGAGAGTGAAAAAGCTGGCATAAAACTCACCATTCAAAAAATGAAGATCATGGCATCCAGTCCCATCACTTCATGGCAAATAGTTGGGGAAACAGTGACAGGTTTTATTTTCTTAGGCTCCAAAATCACTGCGGACAGTGAATGCAGCCATGAAATTAAAAGACGCTTGTTCCTTGGAAGAATATCAATGACAAATCTAGAAAGTGTGTTAAAAAGCATAGACATTACTTTGCATACTAAGATCTGTGTAGTCAAAGCTACGGCTTTTCCAGTAGTCATGTACAGATGTGAGAGCTGGACAATAAAAAAGGCTGAGCACTGGAGAATTGATGCCTTTGAACTGTGGTACTGGAGAAGACTCTTGAGATTCCCTGGGACAGCAGGGAGATCCCACCAGTCAATCCTAAAGGAAATCAACCCTGAATATTCATTGGAAAAACTATTACTGAGGCTTCATTCCTTTGGCCACCTGACACAAAGAGCAGACTCATTAGAAAAGACCCTGATGCTGGGAAAGACTGAAGGCAGGAGGAGAAGGGGAAGGCAGAGGATGAGATGGCTGGATGGCATCACTGACTCAATGGGCATGAGCTTGAGCAAACTTCAAGAGATGATGAAGAAGAGGGAAGCCTGGTGTGCTGCAGTCCATGGGGTCGCAGAGAGTTGGACACTACTGAGGAACTGAACAACAGACTGCTGTGCTTAACCAGAAGTCCCTCAGTGATATTACTGTTGATAAATCTTAGGGCAGTTTCTGTCCTTCACCTTTCCTGAAACGTTTAACACTGCTGACTGCTTCCTTATTTTATCAGCTCATGTTCTCATGCCATATTCTCCCACTTACTCCTTTTCCTAAGTCTCGTTTGTGAGTCTTTCCTTTGCCCATTGATAAACTTAGGTCTTTTCCTGTATTCTCTCTTTATCATTTCACTCTGTGTGTTCTTTATTCTAGATGAGCTCCCTTACTACCAGAGCTCTGATTACCACTTTTAGTGTTGGGGCCCCCACTTTTGCATCTCTAGCTCATATTTTACCTCTGAGTGTGAGATCTGCATTTACAACTGTCTTTTGTTATCTTTACTTAAGCGTCCCACAGGGATCCATCTAAAATTCAGCTCATTGTCAGCTCTTGTCTCACCTATAAAAATATGATGGAAAATATGCTTCTTTTATGCTGTGCTATGTCTTGCTGAATAGCAAGCACTATTATACTCTCAGTTGCCTGTGTCAGAAATGTTGGATCACTAACACTGGGTCACTTGGACATCTCCCTTCTTCTGTTTACTGTCCTTTGTTGTTGTTGTTCAGTTGCTCAGTCATGTCAGACTCTTTGTGATCCCATGGATTGCAGCATGCCAGGCTTCCCTGTCCTTCACTGTCTCCTGAAGCTCAAACTCATGGCCATTGAGTTGATGATGCCATCCAACCATCCCATCCTTTGTCATCCCCTTCTCCTCCTGCCTTCAGTCTTCCCAGCATCAGGGTCTTTTCTAATGAGTGAGCTCTTTATATCAGGTGGCCAAAGTATCCTAGTCTCATTAATTAAATCTCCAAATTAGATCAAAATTTTTTTTTATACCTCCCAGTGATACTACGCTAGTCTAAAACATTCACTTGGATCACTGCATTGACTACCTGTTTTACTAAATTCTAAATGCCCTTTATCTTAATGCTGCCTTCTGACTCACAGGGTAGTGACTTGCCTTTTAAAAAAAAGATTGAGTAATTTTTATTTCCTTCTTAAAATTTTGCATTTGTTTTCTCTTGACCTTGGGGTAAAATATGAACTAACTCTTCGGAGTAGTCTGTAAGTCCCTGTAAAATTTGGACCACACCTGCCCCCCTCTAGTGTCATCTTTCTCTACTCAGTATATTTTAGACTCTTCTTTTTTACTTCGCGTATTCTGATGTGATTTCATTAATTAATGGCTTTGAGTTCTTTTGTGTTTTGTGGTTTGTGTGCATGTTGTTCCTTCTATAGGACTTGATAATGGATGCGTGGGGCAAAAATCTGGTTGATCTTAAGACTTCAAACTTTGTAATTATATTTTATGTACAATGTAAGCACCGAAGAATAACATGCCTATGAGCCGTCTTTATCCTAACCTTTTGCAACCTGAAATATTTCAGAACTGCTCTTTGTGTAGTGATTCCCCAAAGATACCTTGCACTTGATGCCTCTATGTGCTTTGTTCTCTTTGTTGGAAAGTGCTCCTCTGCCTTTGTGGTAGATGAACCCCCTACTGTCCTTCAAGACCCAGTTCAAGCACAGCTTCTCTGAGAGACTATGAGCCTTCAGAGTTGTCAGTGACAACCTCCTTTATGTCATCTGTGTATATTTTGCAGAAGATGCATCTGAGACTTGGAACAGTTAAGTAGCTGCTCCAGTTACTAAGTGATAGAACCAGAATTTGAACCTTCACCTGTCTGACTTTGAAGCATCAGTTTTTAACTATCCTTTGTTAGACAACAGCAACAGTAAGAAAAATAAAATACTGTATGAGCTAATTAGCTAAAAAAGCTTTTATGTCATCAGTGAGAAGTGATATGACTGATATAGTAAATAAAATGTTTGATATAGAGGAATCCTTATCTGTAGAATGATACAACTTCTAATCCAGTTTAGCTCAGCTTTGTTTGTAGCACCCTAAGATGCCTGTGGTTCTCAAAATGGATATGAGGTCAAACTTCATTTAAATAGACCATGAAATGAACAAATTGCTTTTAATTAATAGTGGCAAATATACATCATGTTTATTTATTTATTTTTTATTTTCTAATTGCTTCATGTATTTGTGTATTTCTCCCTTCAACTTGATTGTTAGCTTTTTCTGAAAAAAAGCATGTCTTACCTTTTCCTCGAACCTCCTATAATGGCTGATTCTACTTGATAATTATTTTGGAGGTTACAAAATAAGTGATAGTATCTTATCTCTTCATAACTTAATTTTGCAAAACTTCAAATATTTTCCAATGGAGTGATGCAGCTAATAATTTCTTTATACACAACAATAGTTGGAAGCATTCCTATCCATGGAAAATAGAACTAACTCTTCAGTATTGGATTCAATATTATCTTTTTAGAAAGAAAAATGCCCAGGTATGTATAATGCCAAGGATATGCTCAGTGAAAAAACGCAGTTTGTGTTGGATCTCTGCTAGGAGAGGAGAAGGCAATGCACCCCACTCCAGTACTCTTGCCTGGAAAATCCTATGGATGGAGGAGCCTGGTAGGCTGCAGTCCATGGGGTCTCTGAGAGTTGGACATGACTGAGCGGCTTCACTCTCACTTTTTACTTTCATGCATTGGAGAAGGAAATGGCAACCCACTCCATTATTCTTTCCTGGAGAATCCCAGGGACCCGGGGAGCCTAGTGGGCTGCTGTCTATGGAGTTGCACAGAGTTGGACACGACGGAAGTGACTTAGCAGTAGCAGGCTAGGAGAATGTACTATTCTAACATTTAACTAGTAGGTGACTTTAAATATCTATAAAACTATATCTTAGGACTTATTTTGCCTTTTACTTTCATTTTCTTCTGAGTATCAAGAGATATTCACATTTGGAAGGACATATTCTTACTAGCTGTAATGAGTTTTTTTGGTAAACGAATTGAATATAAACAACTATTGTGTTTGTCTTTTTTTTGTAAGAAAGATTTCAAGCTAAAGATCCTAGTCATATAATTAAAAGACCTAATCCCATTCAATCCTTGAATCCGTCTATAGAAATAGAATTCTTAAAACATATACACAAAAGAGAATATGGTGCCTGTTGAATTTTATATTATATTCAGTTGAACTATTATACTTCTAAAACAAATTCAGTTTTGATTAGAAAAATGAATCTTTTACAAGGCATTTATAAAAATGTATATTATTATAGGCCATCACTGGTACTAGGGGAGTTGAGGGCAGAGAAATAACATTTGTATTACGTTAAATCAGAGAAATAATTGCACTTGGCAGTTTTTGTTTGCAGAATGCAGGAAAGGCTGAAGGCTTTTGTACAGTTCAAAGAGCACATTCCACAGATACAGCAGTTGGTTGCCTGCAGGGATCTTCAGAATTGGGGGGTGGTGGTAGAGGTCTGTATCACAGAAGTCCAGGCTCTTGGGCTGTGTTTGCTTTTTAAAAAAAAAAAAAATATTTGCACCTTTTTTGAAAAGTAGTTTGGAAATTATCTTTGTGTAATTTAAGATATTTTAAATATAGCACATTTGCATCAAGTTTAATCTGTACAGTAATCAGATGACACGATTATTTAGTTTTTGCTGCCTCTTGTTCTCTAATCATTTGTTTTCAGATTAAAATTTATGTTCAAATGTGGAAGCATGAAACTGTTGACTATTAAAAACTGTCAAAATTTGTAGAAAAATAAAAATTAATTATCACAATCATATTTCAAGCCATCATTTATACAATTAGCATATTGAGCAATTTTGACAAGTTAACTCAAGACTCTTAAGAAAGCCCTCTTTAACTGAAACTATGCCAAAGGCTAAAGCTTTATCAGCCGGCTTGTCGAGACTTGTGCTGAATTAACTCTTTTTTCTTTTCCCTACAGAATATATAAGCTATAGTTTCTACCATTAAGTGAAATAATACAGCTGAAAGTTCTCTGAAAACTGTAAATTGTAAAACTGATTATAAATTTGTGTTGTTTCTTAAAATATCTGGTTTACATGATACTATTTGTGTACATTACATTGTTTATATCGTTTTGGCAAACCATATCAATGCCGTTTTGTTGGCTGTATTATTAGGCTAAAAAAAAAGAACACTAATTTGTGATACTTTGTTAAAATTGTTGGTTTTAAGTCCTCAAAGCAATATCTTCACCTAGGTCTTGAATTCTTAAGAATTTGAGATAAAGTGCTTTGTTTCATCCAGATGTGCCTTGTACAACCTGTCATACTTAATTGCCAGAGGATTAGTAGTATGGTGCAAGATGAGAAATATTAACATTGGAATTAGTTGTTGAACATATTTCTGTATCCATTGTGGTAAAAACTTCTTTATTTTTGCTTTTATAGTTTTTCACTTTCAGGGTAAAAAATGCTTAAAACATACAAAAATATACAGAAACCAATTTAGCAGATGTACCCACCACCATGCAGGTTTCATAAATATTGCTATTTTAATGTTGTCTCTTTATTAAGAAATCTTAAAATATCAAAGGCTTCCCTAGTAGTGCAGATGGTAAAGCATCAGGCTGCAATGCAGGAGACCTGGGTTCGATCCCTGGGCTGGGAAGATCCCTGCAGAAGGAAATGGCAACCCACTCCAGTATTCTTGCCTGGAAAACTCCATGGACAGAGGAGCCTGGTGGGTTACAGTCCACGAGGTCACAAAGAGTCAGGCACGGCTGAGTGACTAACACACACAAAAGATCAAAGCCTTCCCTTTTAGTCTTGAAATGTTCAGTGCTGAACTGGTTATTTGACAGCAACATCCCAAAACTCTTAACTAATATTTCTCTCTGATTTTAATATTTAATATTAAATAACCAATATTTAATATTGGTTAACACATTATAGTGTCCTCAGAAAGGCTGCAGCTCCTGAACAGTGTGATTTAAAGAAGACCCAGTGGCCCTCCTGTCCCAGAATTTCAGCTTTCCTTCTCATTATTTCTAGAAGATGTGAAATTATTTTACTTTCTAATTTTCAGCTATTGGACATTGGGAACTATTATTAAACATACATGCTTTCTGGAAGTAATAACACATTAAGCCATTATTAGCCATTATCCTCATCACTCAGAAGCTGGTCTGATGGTATTGGATTCCTTGAAAAGGGTGACTGGAAGAAAGAGGGTGCTTCGGGTTAGGTTTGCCTTTAGAGTGTCACAGATGTGTAGAAATAAGAAGTTGCAAAAGCAGTTATCCTTCAATAAAAAATTAAAAAAAAAAAACCCAGGACCAACAAAACTTGTACTACACAAAGATAAAAAAAAAAAGTTCCAAATGAAAGACAACAAAGAATCATATAATGTATGGTAGCATTCTTCACTGGAGCTGGATCAGAAAAGAGAAACAAACAGAAACATTATATGAGGTGTCTGCCTTTCGGCAAAAGGAAGAGAAGGCAGTTGTCATGCTATTTAATACATGTGTAAAACTGCTAAAGGAAGCTACTTTTTTGGTTTGCAACATACATCCATATAATTTTAAGAAGATGTTTTAAAACACATTTTGCAATGAGAATATTTAATGTCAGGGGAGTTTGAGTAATTTTCTAAAATGTCACTGCTAGGAAGTTAAAAATTTAGACTTTCTACCATTATGTTTATCTTTTTTTTACTGTACCCTAATACTTCATATGATTCATGGCTTTCATTACCAAAGTTACTTCCTCTACCTTTAAGCTTATCTAAAGTTTACTTGATTTTTTAAATAAATGTTTCTAGTGCATATTTTTATAGTCTCCCATATCCCACTAACAATATATATGCTATTGTTATACTTAAAAACTGTTTTGTTGGCACCTTAAGATCTGGGCCCTGGCTTATACATCTTTGGTTTCCAACTATTACCAACCCAGTGAACAGTTAGTGGATGCTCTGTCACTCCTGACTCTAGATTTAATCTGAATCTCCATTCCCAGGACTGACAGTTACCAGATATGTGGTATTGGGCAAGTTACTTAATATCTCTGAGCTTTAATTTTTTCTTCTCATTTGTAAAAAGGGAGTAATAATAAAGCCTATATCTCAAAGGGCTGTTGTGGGAATTAAACTGGACTCCGCAATGTAAAGCGCTTTGCTTAATACCTGGAACATAGCAAGTGCTCAATAAATGTAGCTCTTGTCATTAGTGTTTACTGTTATAATCAATTAATGATCACAGACTGAAGGATTGCCTGCCTATAGGACAACTTCTATTAGAAAAATTCTCTAATATAAACATTTTGGTTCTGTAAGAGAGAAAATATTGTTTAAAATAAACAAATACGTAGTTCAGAAGAGTTTGACTGAAAAGAAAACACACTCACATTTTATCCATGCTCGATATTTTGGACCTACCTATAAGCAACGGATCCAAAAATCCCAGTATTTTCATGGACCATCCATTCCTCTCCAGTGCAGTTGCCTTCTAACTACTTGCACTTATGGTTATTGCAGATATTATTTGCCCTGTGTTCTTTGCCTCCAAGGGTTCTTGATAGAAATTAATTTCAATATAATTGGTTTCCTTTGTACCTGTACGTATTTTATCTCATGTGTTTATAGATGTTATTTCAAGGAGGGATTTATAGGCTTCAGTAAACTAATGAAAGTTCTCATGGTGCCCAAAACAGCTTAGAATCCTCACAAGAAATCTAATTTATTTGCTATGGAGTACAGTCATGATGCTGTACTAAGAATATTAGATCATGTCACTCCTTGGTGTTAAAGCCTTTACATGTAGTTGGTATAAAATATAAGTTTCTTACCTTGGCTTTGAAAGACCCTCAGTAATGACTCCAGCCTAGCTTTCCTTTCTCATCTGTGGCCTCCTCCTCCCTCACTCTCTCTCCTGGCTTTCTTTTAGTTCTTGCAACTCTCCCTGGATCAGGTTATTGGCACTTCTTGTAGTCACTGTTTGAAATGCTCCTTTCCATGCTTGGCCTACTCTGTTTAAATGGTTCTTTTTCTGGGAGCTTTTGCTGACCTCCCTCTCTAAAATAACTCCCTTTTCATCTATGCTTTTGTTCTTTTCCACAGCTCATTTATCTGCTTTGTTATTGGTAACAAACACTTCATATGTTTGTTTAATGTCTGTTTTCATATAAACTTGTGAATTCCATAGGGACATAAAATGTGTATCTTATTCAGGCTGTCATTTAGGGTAGGGTCTGACCCTTTATAAGATTAGTAGATAGTGAATGAATGACTAGCTGAATGAATGAATGAGTTGGAGGTGCATGTCTGGTCTGCTGTTTGGAATATTTGAATGCATTTGTTTATTCATAAACTCATGTATTAGACAATGAAAAATGAGAGACCACCAGTTATAACATTTAAATTCTGAATAGCTTTCATAGTAATTCATGAGCTACAGTTGAATGCTTTAATCTCCTCAGTTATTCAGAAATGAAATGTAATAGTTCATTATATGACAAGGGGAACCACCCAGAAAATCAGAATTCAAAAAAGTGCTTAACTTCCTTTCACATGTTACACCTTCCATCTGCCATACCCCAAGCCTATACCTAATTAACTCTGTTTCATGATAACTTTGTCTTATGATTGATTCACTTGATTACCATACACCAAAATCGTGTGTGCATCCATTGAAACAGCTTTTCTGTTATATATAGCATTTACTTTTCAAAATATTTTATCATTTGCATGAAAAAGTTAAATCTCAAAATTATGATAATTAAATACTTTTTATCCTGTTACAGTTAGGCAATTCCTTTTATTATTTTTCTCTAACTTAAAGTATGTCTATTGAACTTAACCTTCATAAAAATGGAAGATACATATCAGTGATGCATAGATTTGGACAGTAACCCTTTTATATTATATGTGGAAGTAAATCCCACACAGGTATACTCTCTCTCACTTCTTTTGAGGGAAAGAAGTAAGAGTTGGAGAAAGGCTTGTGTACTCTATTTTCTTTCTCTAGATCAGTGATAACCTGAGAATATTTTCCTTATTATCCTAAATAACCAGTATCATCTTATACTATATGACTTTGTTATCTATAAAAGTGAAGAAAATCATAAAATTTAGTTTATATTTTGATCATTATTTAGGGAACCTTTGTGGGCCCAAAAAAGTGGGTAATTTTTGTCTTGAGAAAGTGATTATTTTTGCCTGTATTACTTTTTATCCTTTAAGTCTTTAGAGCTCACTAAATGATTAAAGATATTCTTTTTCCTTATTTCACTTATTACACAAGTATCTGTATCTATTTCACAGATACACTGAGGTTATCTCTGATCCCATTTTTTAAAATATCTTTGGTTGGAGGAAAATTGCTTTATAGTGTTGTGTTGGTTTCTCATGTACAACAACATGAATTATATATATTCCCTCCCTCGTGACCCTCCCAAACCCCATCCACCAACGCATCCTACCCCTCTAGGTCATCTCAGAGCACCAGGCTGGGCTCCCTGTGTTACATAGAAGCTTTCCACTAGCTGTCAATTTCACACGTGATAGTTGATCCCAATTTTGAATCTGTTATGTCTTGCTGATTTCCCTCTTCCCTCCCTTCTCTTTCTCCTTGCCTTCCTCCTCTGCTCCCCACTCCTTGCCTACCTTTCTTCCAAATAAGATGTAAAAACAGTGTGTTTGATATCAGACAATAGAAGAAAACAAGAATATCAATTAATACAAAGGAAAAAATAGTGTTAGATAGTAAAGTGAGTTTCTGCATGGGATGGGGAGGAGTGTTGTCTGGCTCTGTAGGATAGGAGAGGGAAAGCAAGAGAGCGTACTTCCATCTGAAATGTTTTCAGTCTTACTCCAGAGATACCTCATGCTACCCAGTTTGGGGCTTCTGCTATGGATCAAATAACTTCTTGGCTTGTACACAGTGTTTGCCAAGGATTCAGCTTTTTGAAGTTTGTTTAATCAACTGTAGCTCACATGTTAGCTTTTCAGCTTCCAAAATTTTGTTGCTATTGTCTTCTCTTGAATTTTCTATTCTGATTAGTTTATTCCTTTATTGAAAAGTCTTTAGCTGTCATGTTTGTGTGGTTTATGGAGGGAAAAGAGATGTGTTCCGTTCTATTTTAACTGGAAGTTCTTCATGTTAAACAGAAATATATGAGGTATCTGGTTACACATGGAAAGAGAGAAAGAAATACTCTTAAATAATAATAATAAAATTTGAAGAAAAAACATGCCTTGTTGCCCAATAGAAGTATTCAACTTCACCCATGCTTATTAGTTCCTCACCTCCCTATATATAGTGTGATTTGAGGTGAGGATAGCAATAAAAACTGAAGTTTCATGTAGGGGCACATATGCAGCCAAACAGTTAAGCTCAAATTCTTAGAGGGCATATGGTGTCAGTCCAGTCAAATTTCCATTGAAGGATCATGAACATATAAGCTGATTATTAACTCCTTTTAAAATTAAGACTTTATTTTTTAAAGAATTTTTATATTTACAGAAAACATGAGCAATAAGTACAGAGAGTTCCCATATTACCTCCTTGCCTCAAAATAATTCCCCCAATTATTAACAACTTTCATTAGTGTGGTTCATTTGATAGAATTGATGAACCAAAAATTGGTATTTTATTATTAACTAAATTCTAGAGTTTAAATTAGGGCTTGTTTGTGTTATACAGTTCTGTGGATTTTGACAAATACAAGATACATTATGTCTTGAATCTACCAATATAGTCTCATAGAGCATAGCAGAGACTTCCTGCTGGTCCAGTGGTTAAGACTCCTCTGTGCTCCCGATGCGTGGGGCATGGGTTCAGTCCCTGGTGGGGATTAAAATAAAGAAAAAAGAATAATATCACTGCCCTAAAAAAATCCCATGTTCCACCTATTCAGTCCTCTCCCTCTCTTTTCCCTTCAGACCTCTGACCATATCTAATCTTACTGTCTATGGTTTTACCTTTTCCAGTGTCATGTAGTTGAAATTATGCACTATGTAGCATTCAGATTTGCTTCTTTGACTTAGGAATGTTTATTTAAGGTTTCTCCATGTCTTTTCAAGGTTTGATATTTCATTTCTTTATATTGTTGAATAACCTTCCCTTCTGGGGCTTCCCAGGAGGCTCAGTTAGGCAAAGAATTGCAATGCAAGAGCCCTTGGAGATGCAGATTCAATCTCTGCCTCTGGATCAGGAAGATACACTGGCATTAGAAATGGCAACTCACTCCAGTTTTATTGCCTGGGAACTCCCATGGATGGAGGAGCTTGGTGGACTATAGTCCATGGGGTCACAAAGAGTCAGATATGACTGAGCACAGCACAACACCACATGGCAACCTTCCCTTGCATGAATTTATCACAGTTAGTTTATTCATTGACTTATTGAAGGATGTATTGGTTGCCTCCTAGTATTTTTGCAATTATATATAAGCTGCAACAACCTTTCATGTGCAGGCTTTTGTGTGTATATAGTTTTTGACTCATTAGGTGAAATGTAGAGCATAATATCTGGGTTGTGTGGTAAAACTATATTTAGCTTTGCAATAAACTACCAAACTGTCTTCCAAAGTGGCTCAGATTAACTTGTTTTTACATTTTGTAAGTAATCTAGATTATTTTTAGGACAATGTACATGGCAGTCAATAGTGATTTGTATTTCATTTGTCATAGTTTACACAAATAAAAATTCATTGTAAAGGTTTTATGATTTCTGTAGTTACTGATACATTACTATTATTACATTGACCCTAACATTGCTAGAGGAGAGATTCTAATTGGAAAAGGTACTGTATAAATTTAAAGTAATCACATCAGCACACTTTACTTTCTACATACTGAAAATATTCTGTACCCTTTAATAGAAATAAATATACACAATAAGAGGAGAACTGAGGACTGAGTTGCAATGATGATATTTTATTTGTTTTATACTTCATTTAGCCATTCGTTAAACATACATTCAGTTCAGTTCAGTTCAGTCGCTCAGTCATGTCCAACTCTTTGCGACCCCATGAACTGCAGCACACCAAGCTTCCCTGTCCATCACCAACTCCCAGAGTTTACTCAAACTCATGTCCATTGAGTCAGTGATGCCATCCAGCCATCTCATCCTCTGTTGTCCCCTTCTCCTCCTGCCCTCAATCTTTCCCAGCATCAGGGTCTTTTCCAGTGAGTCAGTTCTTCTCACGAGGTGGCCAGAGTATTGGAGTTTCAGCTTCAATATCAGTCCTCCCAATGAATATTCAAGACTGATTTCCTTTAGGATAGACTGGTCGGATCCCCTTGCAGTCCAAGGGACTCTCAAGAGTCTTCTGCAACACCACAGTTCAAAAACCCCAATTCTTCAGTGCTCAGCTTTCTTCACCATCCAGCTGTCACATCCATACATGACTACTGGAAATATCACAGCCTTGACTAGACAGACCTTATTGGCAAAGTAATGTCTCTGTTTTTGAACATGCTGTCTAGGTTGGTCATAACTTTTCTTCCAAGAAGTAATCGTCTTTTTATTTCATGGCTGCAGTCACCATGAAAATAAAGTCTGCCATTGTTCCTCCATCTATTTGCCATGACGTGATGGGACCGATGCCATAATCTTAGTTTTCTGAATGTTGAGCTTTAAGCCAACTTTTTCACTCTCCTCTTTCATTTTTATCAAGAGGCTCTTTAGTTCTTCACTTTCTGCCATAAGGGTGGTGTCATCTGCATATCTGAGGTTATTAATATTTCTCCTGGCAATCTTGATTCCAGCTTGTGTTTCTTCCAGCCCAGCGTTTCTCATGATGTACTCTACATGTAAGTTAAATAAGTAGGGTGACAATAGACAGCCTTGGCGTACTCCTTTTCCTATTTGGAACCAGTCTGTTGTTCCATGTCCAGTTCTAACTGTAGCATCCTGACCTGCATACAGGTTTCTCAAGAGGCAGATCAGGTGGTCTGATATTCCCATCTCTTTCCCATTTGCATTCAGTACCTAAACTAATTATAAACATGTTTTTATCTAAAAGAATGTCCCTTAGGAAATTGCAAAAGTCTAGCATGCCTCACCCTTACCTGTTAAATAATTAGCTATTCCCATCAATTATTACGACAACTAAAAATACACCCCTCAAATTTTTGAAACTCTCAGTGGCACTAGTGTTGCTGAGAAAGGGTGATTGTTTAAAGGTAAGTGTATTTATAATTCAGTTTGTCCATAATGATACATTTTATTTTACCTTAAAATAAGTTAGTGATTTCAGAATCAGAGACAATGATGGGTTGTATATAAAATCACCACATTTAGTCAAAGGACCTCAGAAATAAGGCAGGGACTTCAATATGTGAATTAGAAAATTGTGAGATGTAGTGTGGGACAGAAAAAGTAAGTTCCTCACACAGTGTCACAGAGCCTGCCAGTGGCAGTGCATTTTGTACTAACCCTGCTGCATCTTTGCACACTGGACATACTGTTCTAAATCTCCTGTGCCTGACATTCATTTTTTTTTCTTTTTATCAATAACAGAGGCAAGAAGGGGAAAAAAAACAACAACTGAAAGCCCATTAACGTTGTATCTTTCTTAAATTCTGTTTAAAATTAATTTATGACTGCTTTTACTTTGCTTTTTCCTCTATTCTTTTCATTGCTATGAGTATCTTTTTTGTGGCACTTGCTATTCCTTTGTCATCACGGCATGTCTTTTCTTTTTACTGGCTTCTTAAATCCTGCTGCATTGCTTTTTGCCTTTCCTTCTTTAATCTTTTCTCTTCTGTTTAATTTTTAAATCCTTTGCCCTTTATCTTTCTTTCGGTCTTTTTAGCTGCTCTCCCTTCCTTTGATTTCCTCTTAAACGTTACTTCTTAACACTGTGCTATTTCATTGATTTTTTTCTTTCTGTTTTATCTTTCTAATTTTATGTTTTCCTTTATATATAAGGAAAACCTACTCTGCCTACACATACTGAATTAAAGAGGGAGAATTCTATTAAAACCTCCACATTACACAGAAGAAAACAACGGCAATACTTACTCAAACTTATTGTGTGAAATGGAAAGATTTGTATGACACATTTTCTCCTCATTTTTTTCCTTGTGTTTTATTTTAATTAAAGCCCAAATAACTGATGTGCTTGTATATAGCAAATTTAGTCATTTTCCATTTTTATAATACCCTACATTTAACTGTATACAAAATATATTTTTGAGACATAAGCATTTGCTTTTAGCTAGACTACAGTTAGGAGAAGGCAATGGCACCCAACTCCAGTACTCTTGCCTGGAGAATCCCATGGAGGGTGGAGCCTGGTGGGCTGCAGCCTATGGGGTTGTGAAGAGTTGGTCATGACTGAACAACTTCACTTTCACTTTTTGCTTTCAAGCACTGGAGAAGGAAATGGCAACCCACTCCAGTGTTCTTGTCTGGAGAGTCCCAGGGACGACGGACCCTGGTGGGCTGCCGTCTCTGGGGTTGCACAGAGTCGGACATGACTGAAGCGACTTAGGAGCAACAGCAGCAGACTGCAATTAATTTTTCCTTTTATTAAATCATTGAGACTAGATGGAATGAATTTATAATGCTATTATAAGTGCAGATCAAGAGCATAGTAATAAAAGATTATCATGAAATTGTTATTCTTTCTCAATATTTATCTGTCCAAACAGTCTAAACAGTTGGTTTAATATATGCTAATTCTTAAATATTAATATCATAATGCATTTTCTTGAAAGTGAAGAAACATCTGCAGCAAAACATTAACCAAACTCTACTAAATTGGGTTGGTTGTTGGTTTATGAGTCTGTCCTTAGGCATCCTAAGAACTGAAACTGAGAAGTAGAGACTGAGGTACTCACTTTTCACAGAGGGAGACAAGCAGATTAGTATTATAAGGAAAGGTAGAAACTGATGAAATCTTGGGTGTTATGTTTCTGCTTCAAGCAAGAAATTTCTTGAGGGACATTCTGTAGTTGAAGAAAGAGACGAGGAGAAATCAAGTGTCAGCTGCCTTTGTTCACACATAGAAAATGGCATTGGGTATTCAGTTCAGATTTACTTTACTGATCATTTGGCTTTACATTTATCTTATATATCTATACATTCTGTTGATTACTATTCTGACCCATGCTCAAGCTGATTTTACTTATAGTTCTTTCAGTAGATAAAATATAGTATTCTCAAGCATCTTTGCATTACTGTTTATGATAGATTTTTATCTATATACTATTTATGTAGAATATTTATCAATTTGTCATTTATGTATCTCTAAGTTGTATATATTTATTATAAATAACTGATATTTTAAATAATGATTATTTCATTCATTAATTTCATTAAACAAACACTATTAAAGCTTACCACTGTTAAAGAGTCAGATGATCATTTTTTTAATTATTTTGTGCTTTCTTTGATAGTTTTGTGGCTTTATCTGTTGATTTCCCTCTGGCTAGGGTTAGACTAGTGGAGATTTATTCTGCCCAGGATCAAAGAGCTTAAATGAGCAATGTCCCTAGGATTTTAACAACAAATATCAAATATATTCAAAATAACAAACTATTTTCTGACAGTGTACTTTATAAATAAAAACTTGGTATTGTCAGCAGCATTGCAATTTTATAATTCATATTAAAGTTTTGAAAGAATCTTTTACTAAATGATGTCTTTATCTAGTTTTCCTGTTGTAGATAATTAAAGAAATGAAACTTAACTTTTTCTCTAATTTGATAATCTTAGGCTGTTAGTTTTCCAAACCTGGTGATTATTAAAACAAATTGGAGAAATTTTTGAAACTTCTTTTTGAAAACCTGCCCTATCTAAGATATCCAGGTTTAAAATCTTGGAGTTTGTTGTTCTTTGTATATATGTGTATTTAAAATGCACTCTTAGTGTTATAGAGTGTGGCGGTGCACAGCCCTTAGCACGTGGCCATGGCTTACCCTGCACTAAGCAGCTGTTACCGCAAAGTTATGTGAGGTTGCCTTAAGAAAATTTACCAAAAGGCCACCAGCGGTCACTGGGTGCAGCAGTGGGCTCCTCTCCATGTGAGCAGCTGTCACTGCATGACAGTGCTCACACTCAGCCATTGGTCGGTGCCTCAGTGGGGCCCCAAGTAAGCGCTTGTCACTGAGGGACTGTTAGTGGCCCTGTTCAGTTAATGGCCTGGGGAATGGTGGTTCTCTGAGCGAACCAGTGGTGGAGAGTGAGGGAAGAGGCGGACCCTCACCTTCTCCCAGAGAGCCTTTAGCTCACGAGGCCTTGGGCCACTGGGGAAGCTGGGGGAACCCAGGGAACAGGTTGGGGGCTGTGTCCTGCAGGGCTCCAGAGCCCTGGCCAAACTACCCACTGGCGGGGCTCATGTTTTGAGGTGGTGATGAACTCCCCCATCACAGCCTCTGCGACCTCGTTGCATCAGCAGTCTGCATAGGATGCAGTCTGTGGGAACTGGCTCCTGGCTTCTGGGTGGCCTGAGAAGCCTAAGGGCAGGTTGGGTCCTGGGCCCCTGGCTCCCTCAGTGATGACAAGCTGGGTAGGGTCCGGGGATTTCACCCTGAGGGAGCCGCCAGCTGAGATCTGCCTTCTCTTGGCCAGGCAGAGGGTGAAAACTGGACCTCAGAGGGTAAAAACTGCTTGGGGACCTGCCCCTTTCTTGTCTGAGTGGAGAATAACATTCATTTGTTTGGTAAGAGATTTACAGAACATCATTACCTATGACCTGACTTCAGTAACAAAGGATCTAACATCCAGAAGTTTGTAATAACTAACCTCACCCCCACCCTTACCTTTCCCAGAAAAGGACTTTGCTGAAAGCTTTCAGGGAGTTTTGGGGTTTTTTAAGGCATGAGCCATCCATATCTTTGCATGACCCTCAGTAAACCTTTCTCTCTTCCAAACTCTGACATTTTGGTATTGTTTGGGTTCGCTGCAAGTCAAGCACACGGACTTGTGTTTTGGTAGCATTAATGCTCTAAATAGGTTGTGATTTACATCTAGTAGCAGCCTATACCAGTCATTTACAAAATATGATTCAGTATCACTGTCACCTGGGAGCTATTTTTAGAAATGCAAAATTTGGGACCACAACCCAGACTTGAATAACACACTGTGGGTGTGGGGTTGGCAATACATACTTTAGAAAACTTTGCAAGGGATTCTGGTGTAGCCTCATGTCTGAGTCCCACTAGTTTATTTGATTTTTCTCTTTGATTAGTAGTATTTTACCTGTTTTTTAAAATAAATTTTCATAATATATAATCTTTGAATGGGTTGTAATATTCAGTAATACCCAGAATTTGTAAGTCTGTACATTAGTTAGTACTGGCTGCCACAGATTATGTGGCTTAAACAATAGAAATTTATTTCTCACAGTTCTGGAAGTTGGATGTCCAAGATCAGGGTGCTAGTATATCAGAGTTTTAGTTAGTAGAACTTTCTTCCTGACTTGTCTTCTCACTGTGTCCTCATATGGTGGATGAGAAAGAGAGTTAGATCTTAAAGGAGCACTGATCCCATCATGAGATCGTCACTTTCATGGCCTCATGTAAACCTAATTACCTCCCAAAGGCCCCATATCCAAATACTGTCACACTGGGGGTTAAGACCTCAACACATGAAGTTTGGGAGGACACAATTCAATCCTTAGCAGTCCTATTTCCATGGATCCATTTCTTAAATAAGAAGGGATGCTAAAGTAAAAAGACTTGCAGATCCAGAGAGAGGGAATCCGGAGGGAGGAGGGAGGGGGGTTCTGGAAGGGGAACATATGTATACCCATGGCAGATTCATGTCAATGTATGGCAAAACTAACACAATAAAGTAAAGAAAATTTAAAAAAACAAACAAACAAACAAAAAAAGCCAATCTCAGGTATTTAAAAGTGCATCTTGATGGAAATGATAGTGAAGATGAAAATGACAATGAATGAAGGCAAAATTCTTCTCAGTCACTCAAAAAAGTTAGAGACCAAGTCATAGATCTGCCTTTATTTTATTTCAAGATGCATTTTGGGACCAAATAAATCTATTAAAATGCATTTTAAGCTTTAAAAAAAAAAAAAGACTTGCAGACTCTGGTCCTAATTCTTTCCCTAAGTAAGTGTGTATCTTCTTTATCGTGATTTCTTTGTTTGAAATTATAATAAAAAATATAAGCTCTATGTGGCATAGATTGTTGGGAATTTCAAGTATAATAGATATGTGAAAGTGTGGTGTATAGGTTACCCCACAGTATGAGTGTCACTCAGTTGTGTCCAGTTCTTTGCGACCCCATGAACTATACAGTCCATGGAATTCTCCAGGCCAGAATACTGGAGTGGGTAGCTCTACCCTTCTCCAGGGGATCTTCCCAACCCAGGGATCAAATCTAGGTCTGCCACATTGCAGTGGATTTTTTACCAGCTGAGCCACAACGGAAGCCCAAGAATACTGGAATGGGTTGCCTATCCCTTTTCCAGCAGATCTTCCCAACCCAGGAATCAAACCGGGGTCTCCTGAATTGCAGGCAAATTCTTTACTAACTGAGTTATCAGGGAAGCCCCATAACAGTAATAAAGGTTATTATAATTTTTGATCAGTATTTTTTGTCAGTTGTCTATGTTTCAACTACGTGTGTGTATGTGCTTAGTCATGTCTGACTGTTTTGTCACCCTGTGGAGTGTAGCCTGCCAGGCTCCTCTGTCCATGGAATTTTCCAGGCAAGCATACTGGAGTGGATTGCCATTTCCTACTCCAGGATGTTTCAGCTCTAGGCTCATCTGAACAATAAGCTGTGTGACATGCAGAGATTGTACTGATTAGAAAGAACAGGTCACTAGCAGTCATGAAGCAACGTTGGAAATGATCATAGAAATCATCCAGACTATGGGAACGTTGTTAGCTAACTATGTTAGGTATCTTTCTGATACAGAAGCCCCCTTTAGTGCATCCCTCTAGAGCACCCCAACCTTGGCTTGGAAATAATGCTGAAGGTCGTTTAGTAGAATTCTCCAGAGAAACAGAACCAATAGGATGTGTGTGTTTGTATGGAGAGAGAGAGACAGACAGATAGAGGGAGACTGATTTTAAGAAATTAGGGTCTGGCAATTCTGAAATTTGCAGGGAAGTCTTTGAGGCTGGAGTTGATATTGTAGCTCGAGTCAAAGGCAGTTTGGATACAGATTTCTCTCTTCCTTGGGGGAGCTCTCTTTTCTCTTAAGTCTTTCGGTAAAGTGGATAAGGCTCACCCACATTATGGAGAATAATCTGCTTTCCTCAAATGTTAATCTCATCTAAAAATTTCCTCCATAGTGGCATCTAGACTGGTATGTGACCAAATATCTGAGTATCATGCCATAGCAATGGCTTCCCTGGTGGCTCAGATGGTAAAGAATCTGTCTGCAATGCAGGAGTCTTGGGTTTAATCTCTGGATTGGGAAGATACTCCTGAGAAGTGAATGGATACCCATTCCCATATTCTTGACTGGAGAATTCCATGGACAGAGGAACCTGGTGGGCTACATCACATGGGGTCTCAAACAGTTGAATACCACTGAGCGACTAACTCACACATGCGTGCACACACACACACACACACAGCCTAGCAAAGTTGACACAAAATTAACTGTCATGGTATCCCTTAATGTTCAGAGTCAATTCTACATTTAAAATATGTAATCCTTCTAATTTTGGGCTTCCCTCGTGGCTCAGACAGTAAAGAAGCCACCTGCAATGCGGGTGACCTAGGTTCAATACCTGGGTTAGGAAGATCCCCTGGAGGCAGGCGTGGCAACCCACTCCAGTATTCTTGCCTGGAGAATCCCCATGGACAGAGGAGCCTAGCGGGCTACAGTCTGTAGAGTGGCAAAGAGTCAGACACAGCTAAACACAGCACAGCTACATTTAAAGTATGTAATCCTTCTAATTTTGAAATGATATGAAAATAGTATAAAATAAATACACATGTAAATGAATGAATAGATAAATGCCAATCAATCCCATATGTATTACCTATACTATTACTTAATAAGAAAAGATTCAATTCCCACTTAACTTTGTGGACACTTTAGAAATGGAGCAAATAACAGAAGTGTGTATAGAGCACATTGATTCACAGACAGAGTAATGAATCATAGAGCTCTTTGCTTGGCCTTACTTGGTATGGTTATCACATTAAGGAAAATACATAAACTAAGGAAGGGTAACTACAGTGTTAAATGTCTGAATTGAGATCCAATAAGGATTTTGGCATGGTGGTTGAGAAAAGCAAGATGAAAATTAATAGAATGACCATAAAACCTTGTTCTTAAGTTTTAAGAAAGTTGTACAAGTGTGGATGTAAAAGACACTTAGAAATATACCAACTCAAAATACCACAGAAGATTATAGGAATTGTTAAAACAGATTGTACATTCAACACAGCTGTTGCCTAAATGGGGTGAAGGATAAATTTGACACATTATAATCTACTCTTGTAAAACTTTTTTTAAGTCTAAGGCAACTAGAATATATGTCACTTAAAACATATTCTGCCTTATAACAATAGGCTGAAATTATAAGAAGTCTTCCTTTACATTAGACTGCAAATTTTATTGTTGAGTAGTCCCATAAACATAGAATCAGCCTTCAATTAATCTTAGTTCAATTGACTTGAAAGTGCATGCATGCATTTTCAGTTGCTTCAGTTGTGTCCAATCCTTTGCAACCCCATGGACTATACCCTGCCAGGCCCCACTGTCCATGGGATTCTTCAGGCAAGAATACTGGGGTGGATTACCATCCCTCTTCCAGGGTATCTTCCGGACCCAGGAATCAAACTCAAGTTTCTTGTCACTGCTGCTTTGCATGGATTCTTTACCTGCTGAGCCATCAGGGAAGCCCTGACTTCATTTCAATTCAGTCGCCCAGTTGTGTCTGACTCTTTGTGACCCCCATGGACCACAGCACACCAGGCCTCCCTGTCCATCACCAACTCCCAGAGCTTGCTCAAACTCATGTCCATTGAGTCGGTGATGCCATCCAACCATCTCATCCTCTGTCATCCCCTTCTCCTCCTGCCTTCAATCTTTCCCAGCATCACGGTCTTTTCCAGTAACTCAGTTCTTTGCATCAGGTGGCCAAGTATTGGAGTTTCAGCTTTAGCATCAGTCCTTCCAATAAATATTCAGGGCTTATTTCCTTTAGGATTGACTGGTTTGATCTCCTTGAAGTCCAAGGAACTCTGAAGAGTCTTCTCCAACACCACAGTTCAAAAGCATCAATTCTTCAGTGCCCAGCTTTCTTTATAGTCCAACTCTCACGTCCATATATGACTACTGGATAGGCCATAACTTTGACAAGACGGACCTTTGTTGGCAAAGTAATATCTCTGTTTTTTAATATGCTGTCTAGATTGGTGATAGCAAGTATGCATCACCAAATAGCTTTGGGAATGATACCTTCAAGTGATATTTGTTAATGATAAATTGATTGATAAATAGCAGAAGTGTGAACTAGCAAATAGGTAATTGAGGGAGAGATTTCTGATAGAAATGCTGTCTAAAGAACTCTAATCAACTTGTAACCCTTCTAAGATTTTCTTAAAATTATTTCTATATGTCTCTGAGTTTTGATCCTGACACAGGTAACGTCTAACCTCTTAAGCAATTTATCCGATGTTACTCTGAAGACACTATGATGTCCACTGTACTGATATGATTGGAGAACACATTGTATTGAGATTCCTGAGAAGTCCCATATGGTGAATTAGGAGGACAGGAAACAAATAAATACATTATTTATTAAACTATTATCTGGGTTTTTTTTGCAAAAACTACATTTGTAGATCTCAGAATTCTGTAAAATCCAAAATGTGGAACAATTTAGCTAATACCAATATTGATATACATATTTCTATTCGCTAGTACAAAGTAGGAATTTCAGAACTGATGTGACAAGGAACTGTGAAACAATGCTATTATGTTTTATATTTTAGCCCTACATTTTTTTCTGATTTCATTTAAATTAAGTAATTTAAAGAGTATGCATCTTGGATTTTTCCTTCAGTTTGTTTCATAAAAAATTACCTTTTTTGCCCTACATTGATATAATGATTTGATCTTCTTCTTTAAGATATATTTTTGCCAAAATGCTGACCAGTTTTCTAAGAGCTGTCTTTCATAATTAACAGATAATCCAATTAAAGAAATTTGACAAGAAGCATAGCAGCTTTGAATTGATAATAATACTAATGTATTTTTTTATTTATGTCTTACCTTGTTCATAAAATATTGTGGTTGTTTCCTGTATAATATATACAATGTAGGGGGTTATTTTCATTAAGACATTTCTTGAACCGTAGACCTGATAATATAGTACAGAAAATATAGTCACTGAAAAGGTTACAACCATATTAAATTTCATTGGAATAAAAAGTGACCCGGCTACTGTATTCAGCATGAAAATTCTGTGGTTGAGCGATGGCTGAAAACTGCATTAGTAGTGAGAGTATGGAAGTAGGGCAATTAAGTTGTTATAAATCTGAAACCACACTTGTTAGTACACTAAAGCAGTGAAGAAAAAAATACGTGTTCTAGGGCCTTGTCAGTTTTGAGTCAAAATATTTCAGAGTATTTGATCACAATCAAACTTTTTAGAAAATGGAACATCTTCCTTGGAAACTGCTTTATCCCTTCTCTCTCTCTCTCTCTCTGTTTTATGTCTTCCTCTTCTCCTCCCTCTTTCCCCCTTCCTTCCTTTCATCCCCCTTTTGCCCCTTTTTTCTATTTTCTTTAAGAAATATTTATTTAGTTACTTCTCTGTGCAAGACACTGTACTAACAATATGCATCCTAAAGGATTACAAGACATGGATTCAGCAATCCGTTACCTGTTTCAGGTCTATTACAGCCATGCAGATAATTTTTTAAAAGAGCCAGTTCATTTCATACTCACACCTGAAGATTGTGTTCGAAATTTAAAAAAAAAAATTCCTCTTATTATGTTTGTCACCTTTTATTATCCCTTAATTTTTTTTTAATTAAGACTTTGAGCTTTAGAACAATTTTAGGTTCACTGCAAACTTGAGGGCCAAGGTACAGCGATTTCCTGTATTCTCCCTGTTCCCAAGACTGCATCGTCTTCCCGCATTATTGACATTCTTCAACAAAGTTACAGCAAGTCGTAGGAAATAATGTTCTGGGCTAATGTAAATATGGTACTCTATTGAATTTTTGCTTTTGATTAGTATAGAGTGGGAAAAATAGAAACAGTGGCAGACTTTATTTTCTTGGGATCCAAAATCACTGTGGACAGTGACTGTAGCCATGAAATTAAAAGACACTTGATCCTTGGAAGAAAAGCTATGACACATCTAGACAGTGTATTAAAAAGCAGACATCACTTTGCCAACAAAGGTCCATATAGTCAAAGGTATGGTTTTTCCAGAAGTTGTGCATGGATATGAGAATTGGACCATAGAGAAGGCTGAGGGCCAAAGAATTGTTGCTTTCAAACTCTGATGCTGGAGAAGACTTGAGAGTCCCTTGAACAGCAAGGAGATCCAACCAGTCAATCCTAAAGGAAATAAACCCTGAATATTCATTGAGAGAACTGATGCTGGAGCTGAAACTCCAGTACTTTTTCCACCTGATAGAAAGAGCTGACTCTTTGGAGAAGAGCTGACTGTTTGGAGAAGACTGTGATGATGGGAAAGATTGAGGGCAGGAGAAGAAGGGGGCAACAGAGTATGAGATGGTTGGATGGCATCACCGACTCAGTGGACATGGTGTGTTTGCTCAGTCGTATGTGAGTCTTTGTGACCCCCTGAACTATAGCATACCAGACTCTTCTGTTCATGGTGTTTCCCAGGCAAGAATACTGGAATGGGTTGCCATTTTATTTCAGGGGATCTTCCTGACCCAGGGATTGAAGCTGTGTTGCCTGTGTCTCCTGCATTACAGGCTGATTCTTTACCCCCTGAGCCACCTGGGTATGCTGTTTAGTGCTCAGTTGTGCCCTATTCTTTGTAACCCCGTGGTCTGTCCATGGAATTCTCTAGTCAAGAATACTGGAGTAGGTTGCCATTCCCTTCTACAGGGGATCTTCCCGACCCAGGAATCAAACCCCAGTCTCCTGCATGGCAGGCAGACCCCCTATCATTTGTGCTACTAGGGAAGCCACCAGTGGACATGAGTTTGAGCAAACTCCAAGAGATAGTGAAGGATAGGGAAGCCTGGTATGCTGCAATCTGTGGGGTCGCGAAGAGTCACACATCGCTAAGTGACTGGACAACAGTAATATATTTCAACTCTAATAGTCCATATTAATTAATCTGATCACCAATTGTAGATAATGCTTTATCTTTATCTTCTTATCTGGGCTTCCCTGGTGGCTCAGACGGTAAAGAATCCACCTGCAATGTGGGAGACCTGAGTTTGATACCTCGGTTGAAAAGAGACCCTGGAGAAAGGAATGGCAACCCACTCTAGTATTCTGGCCTGGAGAATCCTATGGACAGAGGAGCCTGGCAGGCTGTACAGTCCATGGGGTCACAAAGAGTCAGACAGGAATGAGCTACTTTCATTTATCTAATCTTGTCTTCTTATCTAGCAGTAAATGACACTTAGAAAACTTGTAAAATTTTGTTTCTAGGTTCTTCAGAGTGATTAATGGTACAGTTTATTTTTCCATTTGTTATGATTTTTTACTATTGCCTTTTTGCTAAGATAGCATTTATATGTATTTATAAACAAAAGATTTGATTTGGATACATGTAGTATGAATGGGCTGTGGTAAAATTGCCAGTCGTATTTATAATGTATCACTGGATTGTTAAGATTTTTTTTAAATGGCATTATCATTTCACGTTCATTAGTATTTCTAGATTGACCATCTATAAATTAGGGTAAACTGAGGATATGTGCTGAGATTTACTAAATCAATGTCAGATTTAATTCCTGGGAAGCAGATTATGATATGGAAATTATCATATAAGACAATGATTAAGGAACACTTGAGATCAGTAGTTATGGGAAGGGGGGGAATGAGGCAGAACTGGGGAAGAGAGATGCAGTTTCAGTGAAGGCATCCTGGACCTCATGGGGAGGACTTAAGCTTGATGGATCATTCAGGCAAGGGGCCAGGCCTCTCCACCTTTGCACTGATCACTGGATGAGGGGTGCTCCAGGAAGTCTCTCTGGGGAATTAATTCCTTCATCCCAAAAGTGAGTTTGGGCAACGTATCACAGTATCTTCTGTACTTAGGTTAGAACTGAAGTGCTGGATATAGTTATATAAAATGACTCTCTCAGTCCTGGTCCAGTCCACCCATTTCTTCAGGACCACAGTTATTTATTCTTTCTATTTTTATTGTTGTCTTCTTCCAGTTCATTCTCTGCATGACAGAAAAAGCAACTTTTTAAAAATTGGATCCTATAAATCAGTGTTAATACGCTTCCTAAAATCTTCCTTTGGCTTCCAGTTGAAGAAAGGATAAAATCTGCATTCATAATTTGTAACTATAGCTTCCATGCTCTACTTGAGCTTACTTTTGTCTATTTCTGCAGCATTTTCTTATGCTATTCATACTTGCCCCCTCACATACCATGTTTTAGACACACTGGCCTTCTATCAATTTCTTGAACATACCAACTTGTCTTCTATCTGAGGGCATTTGCACTTCTTGTTTCCCAACCAGTCATGCACCCCTCCACACTTTTTATGTGATAGTTTCTGTCTTATTTTTTGGATCAAATTCCCATCGAGGCCTTTCTTGACTACCTTGTTTAATGTGGGCCTCCAATAATTTTTCTCTGTCAGGTCACTATATTTTCCTTCATAGTCCTTATTACAAGCTTTGATTATCTTGTTTATTTAATTTTTTCTGTATTTTCTGTCTTCCCCAGTTGGAATGAAGATTATGTGAGTCATTTTCCCAATTTACACCTTTTCCTGTAGTAGGTCGTTGATAACATTTTTTCTTTCATAGCTGAATGATGGTCTTAATCTATCTTAAATGGCTCACCTGCTTTGACTTATTCTTTCTGAATACATTTTTCTTTAATACTTAGAAGTCATATGGTAACTCTGTGCCTAACATTTTGAAAAACTGTCAAGCCAAAGTGGATACATTTTATAATCCTTTAACCAGTGTAGGAGGGTTCTATTTGTTATAGTCATGTCCTTTTAGTTGAAGCCATCTTAGTGGATATGCAGTAGTATTTCATTGTATCTTTGATTTCCATTTCCCTAACAACTGATAATGTGCATTATTTTATGTGTTAATTGATCATTTTTCTTTGGAGAAATATCTTCTCAAATAGTGTCCTCTTTAAAAAAATGGATACTTATCTTTATTTTTAAGTTGTAAGACTTCATACATTCTAGATACTAGTCTCTTATCAGGTATGTGATGTGCAAATGTTTTCTCCATTTTTATGAATGATCTTTTCAATTTCTTTATAATGTCCTCTAAAGCACAACATTTAAAATTTTGACAAAGTGCAGTTTATCTGTTTTTTTCTTATGTCACTTCTGCTTTTGATGCCACATCTAAGAAATCATGGCCTAATGGAGGGTCACAAAGATTTGTTCTTCTGAGAATTTTGTATACAGTTTTAGCTATTACGTTTAGGTCTGTGATTCAATTTGATTTCATTTTTATCTTGTGAGATAAGGATCCTAGTTCATTCTTTCACATTTAGCTATATAGTATTCCCAGGACTTTGTGTTGAAAATACTATTCTTGAGACTTCCCTGATGGTCCATGTTGAAGAATACACCTGCCAATGCAGGGGACAGGAATTGGATCCTTGTCTGGAAACATCCCATGAGCTGCATGATAACTAAGCCTATGTGCCACAACTACTGAAGCCTGCATGCTTACAGCCCATCAGTTCAGTTCAGTCGCTCAATCATGTCTGACTC
Organism: Antilocapra americana; assembly: GCA_007570785.1. Classification (NCBI taxonomy): domain Eukaryota; kingdom Metazoa; phylum Chordata; class Mammalia; order Artiodactyla; family Antilocapridae; genus Antilocapra; species Antilocapra americana. The sequence goes on from ML660772.1 coordinate 32,754,275, forward strand.
TGTGGCCCCATGGACTACAGCACACCAGGCCTCCCGGTCCATCACCAACTCCTGGAGTCCACCCAAACCCATATCCATCGAGTTGGTGATGCCTTCCAACCATCTCATCCTCTGTCATCCCCTTCTCTTCCCACCTTCTATCTTTCCCAGCATCAGGGTCTTTTGCAAATGAGTCAGTTCTTCATATCAGGTGGCCAAAGTATTGGAGTTTCAGCTTCAATATCAGTCCTTCCAATGAATATTCAGGACTTATTTCCTTTAGGATGGACTGGTCGGATCTCCTTGCAGTCCAAGGGACTCTCAAGAGTCTTCTCCAATACCACAGTTAAAAAGCATCAATTCTTCTGCTCTCAGCTTACTTTATAGTCCAGCTCTCATATCTATCCATGACTACTGGAAAAACCATAGTCTTGACTAGACTGACCTTTGTTGGCAAAGTAATGTCTCTGCTTTTTAATATGCTGTCTAGGTTGATCATAACTTTTCTTCCAAGGAGTAAGCATCTTTTAATTTTATGGAGGCAGTCACCATTTGCAGTGATTTTGGAGCCCAAGAAAACAAAGTCTGCCACTGTTTCCACTGTTCCCCCATCTATTTGCCATAAAGTGATGAGACCAGCTGCCACTATCTTAATTTTCTGATTGTTGAGCTTTAAGCTAACTTTTTCACTCTTCTCTTTCACTTTCATCAAGAGGTTCTTTAGTTCTTCACTTTCTGCCGTAAGGGTGGTGTCATCTGCATGTCTGAGGTTATTGATATTTCTCCCGGCAATCTTGATTCCAACTTGTTCTTCATCCAGCCCAATGTTTCTCATGATGTACTCTGCATATAAGTTAAATAAGCAGGGTGACAATGTATAACCTTGACGTACTCCTTTCCCCATGCTCTTTAACAAGAGAAGCCGCTGCACTGAGAAGCCTGTGTACTACAACAGAGAGTAGCCCCCACTTGCTACAATTAGAGAAAACCCACAACAGTGAAGACTCAGTGCAGTCAAAAATAAATAAATCTTTAAAAAAGGAAAATTCTACTTTGGGATTGTCTTCCCTTGTCAAAAAGCAGTTAACCAGAAATGTGTTCATTTCTGTACTCTCAGTTTTATTCCATTAATCTGTATATCTGACCTTCTGTTGGCTCTACATTGTCTTGATTATCTAGATTTATAGTAAGTTTTGAAATTAGGAAGTGTGAGTTTTCTAACTTTATTCTTTTTCAGTATTGTTTTCGCATGTCCATATGAATTTTAAGATCAACTGGTTTCTTCAGAAACAAGAAGCTGGGACTCTGATAATGATTGTGTTGATTCTGTAAATTGATTTTGTTTGCATTGCTGTCTTTCTGTTAAGTTTTCACATCTGTGAACATTGGAAGTCTTTCCTTTTGGTCAAGTCTTCTGTGATTTTTTTCAGTGGTATTTAGTACTTTTCATTTAGTGTAAACTATACATTCATTTTGGTTAGTTTATTTTGGAGTATTTTATTCTTTTGGGTGCCATTGTAAATTGATTTTTCCTCAATTTTTTTTCACATTGTTCTTTGCTAGTATACAATTCACTTTTGTATATCCATCTCATGTCCTGCTACTTTGCTGAGTTCATTGTTTTAGTTCTAACAGATTTTTTGTGTGGATTTTTAGGATAACTTATAAACACGATTTTGTTCACAAAATCAGATGCATTTAATATTTCTCTTCTAAAATCTTGATACCTTTTGTTTTTTCATGGAATTGTCCTAGCTAGTTCCTCTAGTACAGTGTTAAATAGATATTATAACAACTGATAATCTTTTCTTCCTTCTGATCTTAGAGGGAGAGTATTTGATCTTTCACCACTAAATATGATTTTAGATGTGTTTTATTTTGTTGGTGCTCTTTATTGGGTCCAAGAATGTTCCTTCCATTTCTAGTTTTCTGAGTGTTTTTATCAAATGCTTTTTCTTTGTCTGTTGAGGTGATCATCTTGTTTTTTTTTTAAAGGTAGTTGAACACACAGGAAACACATAGGAAGCTCACAGATAACCAAGAACAAACCAATTGCTGTTATTTGCTGTCCAGTTTCATTACATTTTCCTGCCATGTTTAATGGCTAATCTAATGAAAGAGTAAAACCACCCAATTAATACAAAAATTTAAGTTAGAAAACTATAAACCTAAAATATATATGTGCATGCACATATACACATGTACACACGTGTATAGTATTCTCTGGTTTTGAACAAAATGTCAAAAAATACCACAGTAAGAGCATTTGTTTCAATAATTTATTTAAGTAAGTATTGCTTTATTAAAATACCAAAGTTTTAATTGTCAAAAAGCTATAGTCTCAGAAATTTCACTGAAATTGCAAGCACATGTTTTTGTCTATAACATTATATCTTTTTTATTTGTTTGTTTGTTGGTTGTAGTTGACACTAACATATCCTCTGCACCTCTATCACCTCTCTGCTACAGCGCATGTAGGTTACTGCAGAGATAATTTCTGAAATCATAGTTTTACTTGAGCTGAGGTCAGATGTTTTTCAAGGCAAGAGGAGATTTATTTTGATAACAGCTATTACTTATAGCACAGCATGATACTGCCATAATTCTAATCAGTTTTCTCTTGTTGAAATGTTATTTTTGTTAAGAAATGAATAAAATAATCTTTTTATATCAGTAACTTACTTCCTTAAATTAAAAATATATATATTTGATAATGTTTTTCAAAATATATACCCCAAAGCTTGTGGGCTTCCCCAGTGGCTCGGTGGTAAAGCATGCGTGCTGTGCAGGAGCCATAAGAGATGCACATTCTATCCCTGGGTCGGGAAGATCCCCTGGAGGAGGGCGTGGTAACTCACTCCAGTATTCTTGAAGGGAAAATTTCATGGACAGAGGAGCCTCGCAGGCTACAGTCCATGGGGTCCAAAGCGTCAGATTTGACTAAAGCAGCTGAGCACGCATGCACATACCCCAAAGCTTATCAGATCAAAAAACAGTTTATTACTGGTTATAAGATGACCCTTTATGCTGTTACAATTAGAGTAAGCATCTCCAGTAGCTGCCAGGAGCAGTCTCAATGTATTCATCCAGAACCTTGACAACTTCACTTCCAGACCCCCAATATATTTGGATCATCAGCCACTGTAATTTTGTGTGAGGGCCATATTTCTCAAGGCTGCTTTCCTTTTTAATGCGTCAGCTCGTTGGCAGATATAAAAATAATAACAGTATCCTAAAAATGAAAGGAATCTTGGAGGTTATGTCTAAGTTATTATTCAGTTCCATTCCATGTAGGAACTGAATTTGAACAAGACTAAATAGTTGGTAAATTAACTATTTTAAATAGAAACAAGAAGTAGGGTGAGTCATGGAGCATCCTGTTAATTGTTGACAGCTTTTATTTTTTTGGAAACTTTGGCTCTAATTTTTAGAGAGTTCTTAGTGCACTGGTTTGTATTTGTGTTCTTATAGTTTAGTTTATTTGTTCTAATTAAAACCCACTAGTCTTAGTTGTTCTTTGAAAGGCATATTACATATGTATACCTATATCATATGTTAGAAAACATCAAGAATTTGAAAATAGTTATATTTCTACTGTATGTCTGCTTCTTTGAGTAAAACGTCTCAAACTAATAATTTATTGATTAGTCATTGCAAAAATAATCTATGGCTTTAGTTTAGAACCTTATATACTCATTTGTTGTTATTTTTAAATTTTTAAAAGTTGAAGTATACAATGTTATGTTAATTTTAACAGTTTCATGAGGTATAATTTTCATACGATAAAACCTCCTCATTGTAATTGAGTTCAGTGATTTTAGTGTATTTAAAGTTGTGTAATCATCACCAGATTCAGTTCTGTAACTCCATTCTTACCCCTCAAAACTCTCTCATGCTTCTTTGTAGTTAAGCCCTGCTACCACACCCATCGTAGGCAACTGCTGATCTGCATTTTGTATTCACAGATTTGCCTTTCCTAGTAAATTTTTATGAATAGAATCTTATAATATTAGAATATGTAATGTTTTGTTAACATAATACTTATGAGACTCTTCAATGCTATAACATGTTTAGAATTTTTCTTTTTATTGCAAAGTATTTCATTGTATGGGCTTCCCAGGTGCTGCTAGTGGTAAAAAATAAATAAATAAATAAAATCTGCCAATACAGGAGACATAAGAGATGCAGATTCGATCCCTGGGTCAGGAAGATCCCCTAGAGGAGGGCATGGCAACCCACTCCAATATTCTTGCCTGGAGCATCTGATAGACAGGGAAGCCTGTGGGCTACAGTCCTTAGGGTCACAAAGAGTCGGACAGGACTAAAGCAACTTAGCATACACCCTCGCATTCCGTTGTATGAATTAAAGTTTGATTACCAGTTGACCATATTTGGTTTGCCTTTTGTTTTTTGGCTATTCTAAATAATACTGCTATGAACATCTGTGTATATGTCTTTGTGTGACATATCTTTTCATTCTCTTCTGTAGTTTTCTAGAAGTATAAATGCAGGGTCCAATAGTAAGTTTATGTATATCTACTATGAAACTACTAAATGGAAATTTTTTTCAAAAATAGTTATTTATTTTGTTTTTTACATCTCCACCAGAAAAGTGTAAGGATCCCAGTTTTTCCTTGTCCTTTCCAGCTTCTGGTATTTTGGTTCTTTTGATAAAGCCATTCTAGTGGGCATATAATGGTATCTTATTGTGGTTTTAATTTGCATTTCTTTAATGATATTCATGTGGCCATTAGTATGTCTTCTTTGGTAAACTGTCTATTCAATCTCTTGCCCATATTTTTGATTGGGTCACTTGACTTTTCATTGTTGAGTTGTAAAAGTTCTTCATATATATTCTAGATATAGATTCCTTACCAGATATATGATTTCCAAAATGTTTTTCCTAACTTGTGATATTTTTAATGGTGTCTTGAGGAGTAAAGCATTTTAATTTTGATTGAGCCCCATTTAATTATTTTTACCTTATGGGTTGCTGTTTTGGTGTTATGTCTTAAGAAGTTGTTTCCTAATCTAAGATCACAAAGATTTTCTATTATTTTTATATTTTTAAAGTTTTATAGTTTTAGCTAACAAATTTTGTCTGATCCATTCTGTGTTAATTTTTGTATGTGGTATGAAAGATTCGTTAGTGGAAAAGACCATATTTTATGGTTAAATTTTCCTGCTTCTATTGTCAAAAATCAGTTGGCCATATAAGGGCACATATTAAGGGCATAGTTTTGTACTTCCTTACCTGTTTTAGTGATCTTCGTGACTATACCAGTGCCCTTCTTTTAGTAGTTGCCACTTTATATCAAGTTTTGAAGCCAGACTGTGTATGTACTCCAACTTTTTACTTCCTTTAAAAAATTGTTTTGGATATTCTAAGTTATTTGAATTTTAACATACATTTTAGATTCAGCCTGTCAATTTCAACAAAAATCCTGATGATATTTTAATGGTGATTGATTTAAATATGATCAACTTAGGGAGGATTAACTTAAAAATCACTTCACAATTTTAAGTTGTTATTGATCTCTCAAGGTTTCCCCTTGAGAGGAGCCTACCCTAAATTCAAGGGGATCTTGACTCCTATTTTGTTGTCTAGTTATAATATTTTATATAAGAATGTTGACATTTTTAAATTCAGTACAGCATGAAAATGGTCATCCTTTGGTTTCTTATGTATGCTCTGGGGGTCATATATGTACCTTAAGAAGAGAAATTTAGAAGAAAAAATGGACCATTTTTTCCCTTAAAAGAAGTATCTCTGTTTCATTGTGCAAAATATTTGAGGTTGGTATAGTAATTATAATCCTGCCCAATCATAAAGTGTGGGCAGGATTTTAAATGAATTTTTATCTTGATTTTACTTGTTTTTCTGTATTGTTTTATCTGCGTACTGGTTTTCAATTTGTTCTGTTTTTGCTAACATGGCATGCCATACTGTTGACTGACATTTTACTGCAATATTAGTGCAATAGGCAGTTAATGAGTTTGTCAAGGAAGGAAATAAAGTTGGTTTTTGTTGAACACCTTTTGCATACCAACTCCTCTGTAATATACAAAAATATCTTGTGACATGGCTATTTTCCTTTACTTAGAGATGATAAAAACAAGACCTAGTGAGGGTCAGAATCATGCCTAAAATTTTATAGTAGTGAGACAGCATTAAAATCTGGATATTCTAACTTCAAGGCCAGTATGCCAGCTGAGAAAGAAAAGTTGGACATTTAAAATTTGACATTCAAGTGTGTCCTGGGATATCTTGACTTGATTTTCTTCTGTGTTTGTTTTCTATTTGTTTCTTTATACCCTGCCTCATTCCAGAATGGTCTTAAGACAACTTAGAGCATGTAAAATACAACAAGATGGCATAAATTAAAAATAAGAATAAGATGAGACAGAAAAACAAGGGTGGGGAAAGTTCTTTTCCCAGAAAAACAACAACAACAACATCCTGTAAGTGAATATTGCCGGGAGACTGGAAACATTTGAGTTGGAAAAGGCCATGGAAGTAAATGGGCTTAGTACTTAGTGCCAGTTTTGGCATTTGCTCCAATCATAATATATCTGAGAAAGTGAGGTCTTGTTTGGTTTTGCTTCCTTTAAGTGCTGAGCATAGTGCCTTGTCCATGGCAAGCCCTTAATGAGTGATTGCTGAAATTGGTTCTCAATGAGCTTTATTGACAGTATTCCAATGTTATTAAGGTGGTTAGAAGATTTCATTATTATTATTATTACTAAATGTCAAATAGGAATTTTAGATTTGTCTGTCAGTGGTGTTTGTTGTGAGCACTACCTCATTGTTTTCCTGATTCACATTATATTTAAAAATGTTATTTCAGAATGTTTATAGCTCATCTTTTTAAAATAAATAATCCAGAAGTTGCCTCATCATCTTAGGAGTGTATTAAAAAGATATATGCTCTTCTAGTTGAGAATGTCTAAATTTTGTAGACATGTAGGTTTCACTGTGATTATGTGCTCTCCATTTCAACTCTTATATTTACTGGGTTTTTAAAAAAAGACTATATATTTGGAGAGTTTGAAATTCATAAATCTAAGACATTTCAGTTTGCAAGCATCTCAAAGAATATCAAGGGATATGTGTGTTTATTCAAATAATAGAATAATTTTACAATGCCTGTTGGTATCATCTAAATTCTAATTTGACCTACTTATTTTGTAAACACATGCAATTAATTTCGTCCCATGGGTTGGACTTCATCTCCCAGACTCAAATCTTTTCTAGAAAGTTTTAAAAACTGCATTAAGGTTTATAACAACTAATTTTTTTCATTTTAAAACTAAAGATTTTGTAATAGTTTATCCTCAGATGACTCAAATATGATCCAACTCTTATTTACTTGAACCATAATGTTTATTTTTTTCTTTATTTCTTTATTTATTTTTACTTTACAATATTGTATTGGTTTTGCCATACATTGACATGAATCCGCCATGGGTGTACATGTGTTCCCCATCCAGAAACCCCCTCCTCTCTCCCTGCCCATCCCATCCCTCTGGGTCATCCCAGTGCACCAGCCCCGAGCACCCTGTATCATGCATAGAACCTGGACTGGTGATTTGTTTCACATATGATACTTTACATATTTCACTGCCATTCTCCCATATCATCCCACCTTCGCCCTCTTCCATAGAGTCCAAAAGACTGTTATATACATCTGTGTCTCTTTTGCTGTTTCACATACAGTGTTATCATTACTATATTTCTAAATTCCATATATATGCGTTAGTATACTGTATTGGTGTTTTTCTTTTGAGTTTACTTCACTCTGTATAGTAGGCTCCAGTTTCATCCACCTCATTAGAACTGATTCAGATGTATTATTTTTAATGGCTGAGTAATATTCCATTGTTTATATGTACCACAGCTTTCTTTTCCATTCGTCTGCTGATGGACATCTAGGTTGCGTCCATGTCCTGGCTATTATAAACATTGCTGCAATGAACATTGGGGTACACATGTCTCTTTCAATTCTGTGAACCATAATATTTATTTTGACTCAAGTTTCACTTCAATGCTATTTTAACATAACAGAGAAGTAGCTACATACAATGGTATATTTTAATTTAATGTCACAAAATTACAAAAGATTGGCTCTAGGGAAAGCCAATAAAACTTCAGTAGCTTTGATACACACAGATATAGGTATGTGAACTACAGAGCTCTCACTTTGCAACAGATTATACTGAAAGTGTACTTTTAAATCATCTCAATTAATTTTATAGAAAGGAAAAATGAGAAGATAAGCTATGACATAAGTTTCTGTAGGATATACTCATTTTAAGACTTGTGAATTTTGTTCTGAAATGTTATCATCATGCTAGAGTTTTCAAGATCCTATCTCCAGCTGAGATTTCAGAAGTGAAAAATAATCTAAAGAAGTAACCACATAGTATTTCATAAAATTTGTTGTTGCTTTTCAAGAAATCATCTTTTTTCATAATTATTGTGTCCTCTCTTTAAGTTCAGAGACTTGTAATAAACTAGCGCGTCTATCCTCAGGATATTTAGGCTGAGATATGTGTAGTAACAATCAAGGCATGACATTGGGTGATACAACTCAAGCTGACCTGGAGCATACTGCTACTGCAGGCTGGCTCTGCCTCTGCTGGGTTAACTATTCACCAGCTATCTTTCTGCCTTGTTTCACTGATAAAACATCGTTTCCCCTCTGTTTTCCTTTACTTCTAACTTTAAATAATTCTGTATTTAGTATAAAGTTTTTTAAAAATTTTAATTTCCTAGGGAGCAGAATGGCTCTCAGTCCAGTTGGCAAAATGCCACCTCTTCCCTGTTAGTATCCCAATGATTATAATCTTCTATAAATACAAAAAAAAGTGTTATATTTTGTGTCTTTGTTAGCTAGAATTAGCAATTCATCAGACTTTTGTAAAATCTTCTGTCTTCAGATGTATAAAGCATTTTAGATATAGACTATATTTGAAACATGAATATTAATCTGTCTTGAATTGACACTATTAATGATTGTTCAGAATTAATATTTGTGAAATACTTTAAATATGAGAAACACTTTAGAGAGGATAAGTGTCATTAATATGAATCCTTAATATTCAATTATATTAGAGGAAAATCAATGCTACTTTTGATATTTAATCTTTAATATTCAGTTATATTAAAAGAAAACTGATTCTGCTTCTGTTAGTCATGCAATAGGATATAGTATTATTACGCAGAATTGATAAGATTCAGTCAATCTATACACATGGTTTCCTACATCAAATCCTATTTGCTATTTATATATTTAAGCCCTATTTTAAACTGTATCTCTTTATAATCATTAGTTTTATTTTATATTTTTCAATATTTATATATTCTTTTCTGTCATTCCAAGAGGATGGAATTTGCTCACTTATTCTTGAATGTCAAATTAATTATTAGGCTCCACAATATGACAACTGCTATTTTTGTAGGTCAAATGAATGACTATCTGCAGTTTTATATATCTGTATTTTTTGTTGTGATTAAAATGTTGAAATACTATAGTTATAGTCTGAAATACATAAGAAAGAAAACACAAATGTATTCCTTTTCTAGTTCCCTGATGATTTACACATAGCCTGGTAGTGTGAATTTAGAGTTGGTTTCCTAGGGTACTGGGTTTCGTTTTTCTTCCTTACCATATTCCCATGCCTAGATGGTACCTGGCACATACTCAGTGTTCAGTAAATATTTACTGAGACAAGAAATAAGAATAGTCAATCTTAAGAGTATTCGATCTATGTAGATCTCCACCTCTGTGTCAGCAGTTGATTCTGGTGGGGCTTTAGAGGTTGGATAAATCACATTAATCATAATCCCTCCAGACTTTGGAAACTTCAGAGAAATAGACCCAGGTGCCAGGCAGATGGAGATCAAAGTACCGGTTTTATTACTGGTAGAAGCTGAATTGGAGGATATGCATTAGGTGTCCAGATGAAATTGGCTTCAGTTCTGAATTAGATGTTGTGCCCTCCAAGCCGCTGTCACAATGGGACATCCACAGTCCTCTGTGACTGAGATATGAATAAAAAGAGGACTGAATCCATCTTTTCCATAGATAGCACTAAACTGAGGAAAAGGAATTGAACTGGGTATGTTCATATGTTCTCTTAAGTTCACCAGTGTGATGAGTCTTTGCGCTTCCCATGGTAAGAATTGAAGGGACAGAGTAAAGCTACTTGCATTTCTTGATCAAAAATCTCTTCATGAAAATATGAGTAAAACAAATAGAACTTTCCTGTTCTTCCGCATGACACTCTAATTAACCATAAATCCCTCCTACTAATTATATTGATGCTACTAACTTTTCTGCAGTTTTTGTTTGGGATTTATAACATTCAACTTAAATGACTGTTTATATATAACACCATTGGCAAATAATTAAAATAAGTGTTTTTTGTTGTAGTGTACATAGGCATACACTGAACTAATCTAATATAGTGGGGCCTTGGGGAAAATAAGCTTAAGAGTAAAACAATATGGAAAGCATATTCATATTTCAATTTTTATATACGATATGTGTGATATATCCACTCACTGTGATCTTGGTTTCTACTAAAGAATTTTTAATGTGTTTGCTTCATTTTTGTAGCTGACAAAAAAAGCTCTAAGGTTTCTCTTACAAGTGCACTTATCTGTTTTCTGGTGGCTAAGTTGATTTTCTATTTTGTGGATCATTATGATGAGAGAAATAATTTGCATCTTCTACACTCCCTATTTCTGGTTTCTATCTCAAACTTGCAATGAAACAAAATAAAACATCATAAAACAAACATATGGAATATGTTAGTAAAATCTGGCTCTATCCAAATTTAATAAGTAAGTTATTGACAGAATTAAATAATAAGTATTGTCATTTTAAAAATAATAAGCATTATAATTTGCTAATATAAAATAATAATGATGAAATAATTATTTTACCCTGTTAACATTAAAATCCTTCTGCTTTATTAACAAGTGGATTGATAACAGTTTGGAATTATTTATCACCAAATAGGACAGATACTAGATGTTTTTAAATAACTATATAAAAGTTAAAATTGTGAGCTTGTTCATTGTAGGAGATACTATCTTCTATTCTATGTTTTGGAATTAACCATAAAGGAAGTAAAATATAAGGTTTGTAGAAGTTAATGCTGTCATCTTACTGTGATCAAAGAAAGGCACTGGAAGAGAAGTCTAGCAGGACCAGAAGGCGAGCATGTATTTCCTGTCGTGGTCTAGGAGGTAGTCCTTGGGCTATAAAATAGACTCACATTTCTGAGGATAGATTCATGTTAAGCAAACTCATGAAATTACAACTGAAAAGCTCGATTTATTGATCTAAAACTCAGGAATGGCCACAGGACTGGAAAAAGTCAGTTTTCATTCCAGTCCCAAAAAAGGCAATGCCAAAGAATGCTCGAACTACTACACATTTGCACTCATCTCACACGCTAGTAAAGTAATGCTCAAAATTCTCCAAG
>ML660772.1:32765759-32777882 GCA_007570785.1 Antilocapra americana
ATTCAAGCTGGTTTTAGAAAAGGCAGAGGAACCAGAGATCAAATTGCCAACATCCACTGGATCGTTGAAAAAGCAAAAGAGTTCTAGAAAAACATCTATTTCTGCCTTATTGACTATGCCAAAGCCTTTGACTGTGTGGATCACAATAAACTGTGGAAAATTCTTAGAGAGATGGGCATACTAGACCATCTGACCTGCCTCTTGAGAAACCTGTATGAAGGTCAGGAAGCAACAGTTAGAACTGGACATGGACCAACAGACTGGTTCCAAATAGGAAAAGGAGTACGTCAAGGCTGTATATTGTCACCCTGCTTATTTAACTTATATGCAGAGTACATCATGAGAAACGCTGGGCTGGATGAGGCACAAGCTGGAATTAAGATTGCCGGGAGAAATATCAATAACCTCAGATATGCAGATAACACCACCTTTATGGCAGAAAGTGAAGAGGAACTAAAAAGCCTCTTGATGAAAGAGGAGAGTGAAAAAGTTGGCTTAAAGCTCAACATTCAGAAAACTAAGATCATAGCATCTGGTCCCATCATTTCATGGAAAATAGATGGGGAAACAGTGGAAACAGTGTCAGACTATTTTGGGGGGCTCCAGAATCACTGCAGATGGTGATTGCAGCCATGAAATTAAAAGACGCTTACTCCTTGGAAGGAAAGTTATGCTAGACAGCATATTAAAAAGCAGAGACTTGACTTTGCCAACCAAGGTCCATCTAGTCAATGCTGTGGTTTTTCCAGTAGTCATGTCTGGATGTGAGAGCTGGACAGTGAAGAAAGCTGAGTTCCAACGAATTGATGCTTTTGAATTGTATTAGAGAAAACCCTTGAGGTCCCTTGGACTGGAAGAAGATCCAACCAGCCCATCGTAAAGGAAATCAGTCCTGGGTGTTCACTGGAAGGACTGATGTTGAAGCTGAAACTCCAATACTTTGGCCACCTGATGCAAAAAGTTGACTCATTGAAAAAGACTCTAATGCTGGGAAGAATTGGGGGCAGGAGGAGAAGGGGAAGACAGAGGATGAGATGGCTGGATGGCATCACGGACTCGATGGACATAGGTTTGGGTAGACTCTGGGAGTTGGTGATGGACAGGAAGGCCTGGCGTGCTGCAGTTCATGGGGTTGCAAAGAGTCGGACATGACTGAGGGACTGAACTGAACTGAATGATAAATTATTTTTCTAGGGACGCAAATAATTAGGATATGCAAAATTTGTGAGTTTTGTGTATGTAAAATTTCAAACGAGGAGTTTTGGCATTAGAAACTTCCTTTAAGCAGAGTTAACACTGGTGGCTAAAAAACAATTAAAATCACAAGGTTGCTTGGTGATTATAATAGAACCAAAATTGAAGAGAGGTTCATGTATCAGATGTTTTATGGTATTGGGCCCAGGCAATCTGATATAGCCAGATCCACCATCTATTTGTGGTCTTGCCTCTGGAATTGGAATAATAAAGCCTATTGGCTACATAGAACCCCTACCAATTAAGGGACGGATATTCCAAATGTGATATCTGAAATACTGTCTCCCAGTAAAATAGATGAATATTTTCAGTTATCTCTGTGACTTGTTTTCTTCTGTGCTTTCATGTGTAGAAATGAGGTATACCTGGTAAAAGAGATGGAATAAAAACTAATAAAAACTAACCTGATTTTGGCAAAATTATCCAAATAGTATGATGCATGAATACATTAACTTTAAAAGAATACCCTTTTCTTCTCTGGCAACATGCTTATGTGATATTTCAGTTATATATATTGGATATTTTAAATAGTTTAGGTTGACCAGCCCCCTCCCTGCCTTGGGATTTTAATGCAGAGTGCAGTGTAATTCTTACCAGAGTATGTGTGGGTTCAAAATAAAGGGAGAACAGAGGCAGAAAATTTATTTCACATTTTTATACTATATTATACTTTATAACTTAAGGAATTAAAGTTAAATCAGATTACTATCAAATACATGCTTACTATAGAAAAGTTTTGTGATAAGACTGGGGATGAAAAGGAAAACAACATGATTCTTTCCCTCTCAAATTTTTATCATCTGTATAGGCCATGTGTGGTGTATTTGACAAATATCCTTTGAAGGCATTAAAAAAATGAAAAGTTTATCATACTTAGGCTTACAAAGATTTTTTCTGGATAGGCAGCAATAAAATTAAATCTTGAAAGGCAGGCAGAATTTTATATATTAATAGGATTGAGGAGCAAATGGTACGTTGTGTAGAGAGGAAAAACATGAGCAAAGCAAAACACTAGAGTCGCTTGTGGAAGAAATGTCAAGTGGATCTTTTGGTTCTGGAGAGTGGAAAAAGAGTAATGATCACAATGTGGAAGACCTTAAGTGTGAACTAGTGTAAAACTAATAGACCTTGCTGATCACATATTATAGTTGGGTATCTTGAGCCGTGCTCAGCACCAGAAAGATTAATAAGATGTAGTTCTTGGCCTTCCCAGGAGTTCTTAGCCTGAGTTGGGATAAACATAATATACTACAATACAGATTTCACCATGAAAGTACTCTGGTAGAAGTATAAACAAAATAGGAGCCAGAATGGTGAATTATTTTGGAGGTCTTACAGAAGGTGGTACAACGTGAACTGGAATTTGACAGATGAATCCATTTTAAACCACTATAAAGGCTAGTAAGGTCACTAGATGCACAAAGAGCAGCATGCTGAAATGTGAGGAGATGTGAACTGTCTGGACTTTTTGTGGCAAGGATGGGGAAGAGAGGTGAGGCTGGAATGACTGGTCGGAGTAGGAGTACCAGTCAGTATGGAGTTGGGGAAATAGTTGAGGCTGGAGCAAGACACCTGTATAACAGACTCCATTTCTGTTATTTACTATATTTTTAATCTTCGGTAAATTTATTAACATCAGTGTAAATTTATTAACCTTAGCATATTGGTTTGCATAACGGGGCTGATGATACCAGTTTAGCAACAGTATTGTTGTGATTGGAAATTAGTCTATATAAAGCACATAGTGATGGGCATGAAATCTTCCTGGTAACAAATGGGGGTCAATAGTAATATATTCATAGGGTTGTTGTAAGAACTAAACAGAGTAAAATAAAACAAGTATAGGATACTGTTTGACATAAATCCCCCATTCTCAAATAATGATATTAAAAATAAAACTTCCAAAGCTGTTCAGTGCAGTTATAGAACATTGCTTTTATGAAAGATTATTTCCAGAATTTAGGAAAAGTTTTCCCATTATCTATTTGAAGATTGGCTTCCCTGGTGTCTCAGGAGTAAAGAATCTGCTTGCCAATGCAGGTGACATAGGTTCGATCCCTCCCTTGGAGAAGGAAATGCCAATACACTCTAGTATTCTTTGCTGGAAAATCCCACAGACAGAAGAGCTTGGTGGGCTACAGTCCATATGGTCACAAGAGTTGGACATGATTTAATAACTAAATAAGCAGACACAAAAATGTGAAAATTAGTCTAAACCTATTAGCCTATGTTGATTCTACATCCCTTTCCAAGTAAGACCTCATCTAAGTTTAGGTCTGGAAGCTATGATGTTGTTGTTTAATCCTTAAGTCACGTCCCATTCTTTTGTGGCCCCATGGGCTGTAGTCCACCAGGCTCCTCTGTCCATGGGATTTTCCAGGTAAAAATACCGGAATGGATTGCCATTTCCTTCTCCAGGGGATCTTTCAGACCCAGGGATTGAACCCATGTCTCCTGCTTTGGTAAGCAGATTCTTTATCACTGAGACACCGGGGAAGCCCATGATGCTGTGATAGTGAGTTTTATTAAAATCTATGTGATACTGAGACCATGTTTCATGCATATAAGCATGTCCTTATTACATAAATTACAATTAATTACTATTTTACCTGTTTTCTCCATTAGATAGTGAGTGCTCTATTCCCAATCCTTCAGAAAATGTTAGGTTCATAAAAGTTGGCTGAAATGATTTTAAGCTTAGGAAGAATTAATACACATATGTAATCTTAGTGTGTATTGTAAAAGTGCTAATATCTTACCTTCATATGGAAAAGCCTGATCTAATTGTATTACAGTACCCACCCTCTGAAAGCAATGTGACATCTTTCTGTTTAAATTTATGGGTTAGATGTAGGTGTTGTTAAGAGAGTGGGGATGGCCCTCAGCCTAACCCCCAGAGTTCTCCCCACTATATCCTTGCTCACCAAGCAGCAAAAATTATAAGGCAGCTTTTAAATATAGGTCTTCATTATAGTAACTGATTGTGTGAAATGACCCTGGGCTATATGAAGATAATATTTCTCACCCAGTGGGAGTGACTCTTCAGAGCTGCATAGTATTTACAGAGAGGAACTCATTAAGAAAGCCATATTCTATCTTGCTGCACATAATAAACCGTGATGGAGTCAATGGAAAAGAAGAGAGAATACAAACAAATAAAAAATAGCCTAATTTAAGCAAAATTAAAATAGTGTCAAGCACTGAATATGTTAGCCATGAAAGAATAATCTTCACTTATCTGGCAGGATTGTTGCTACCTGCTGTGTGTTATTTCAGTTGCTTATATTGGGCAGTGTCAATCATTAACGTAGCATTATTTATCTCCAGCCATTCATATTATTATATTAACAAAGAACATGTTTGTGTAATTACATATTATATTAAGTCATGCTTGGTATATTTTGGTCCCAAGTTCTGTCCTAAACTCACATGTTTCATATTATTTACTGCTTAATGACCGACCATCCTCCCACCTCCCCTTATTTCTTGATTCTGGACAAGTAACACATGAAGTGGAACTTGTTCTGCCAAATTGATATTCAATGGCTAGACTAAACAATTGAGGTCCCATTTTATTTTAGCTTGAAAGCTGCTAGTCTTTAAAATAAATTATACTAATTTTTATAAGAAGATTATATACTAGTAATTTTTTTAATTTTTTAAAGTTTTGCAAATACAAAAGATTATGTAAATTTAAATACACTGTCATTTAGACAATATATTTAGAGTCTTAACTATGGCTCAGATGCTGAAGTGTCCAGCTACAATGTGGGAGACCCAGGTTTAATCCCTGGGTCGGGAAGATCTCCTGAAGAAGGAAATGGCAACCCACTCCAGTATTCTTGCCTGGAAAATCCCATGGATAGAGGAGCCCACTAGTCTACAGTCCATGGGGTCACAAAGAGTTGAACACGACTGAGCGACTGCACTTCACTTCACTTTATTGTCATTTAAGCCATGGCCTTCCTGATAGGTCAGTTGGTAAAGAATCCACCTGCAATTCAGGAGACCCCAGTTAGATTCCTAGGTCAGGAAGATCCCCTGGAAAAGGGGTAGACTACCCATTCCAGTACTCTTGGGTTTCCCTTGTGGCTCAGCAGGTAAAGAATCCACTTGCAATGCAGGAGACCTCGGTTTGATCCCTGAGTTGGTAAGATCCTCTGGAGAAGGGAAAGGCTACCCACTCCAGTATTGGCCTGGAGAATTCCATGGACTGTATAATCCATGGGGTCGCAAAGAGTTGGACGCGACTTTGACTTCACTAAGCCTTAGATCTATCTTAGAAATAAAGATTAATTACCCAATAGTAAGAAGAACATAAAGTTGACTTCAATGACAATAAAAAATGAAAAAAGTAGTACTTTATTGCTTAATAGTGTTAATAGATAAGAAGACAGTTTTAAAAGGATATAATAACATGTGGTCTTCCCTTTTAGAACAGTGTTTATCTTTTTTTAGAAGATTGTAAACATTTTAATATACTTAATTTGGCTATATTAAAATATATTTTTCTCTGCTTTTCAGTTTCTCTTTTCAGTGATGACAACTATATTTGTTATATATCTTTTTTGTTAGCACTTTAGAACCACCTACTTTAATAGAAAAAAACTTTCTCCATATTTACTTGGAATTTGAGTCAATTTATTTCGTGGCAGAAGTTTTTTAAACCTATTTATGTTTATTTGGTGTTACTAGCGAGACTCATTGCATGTGAAAATATCTTTATTAAAATTTTAAATTATTTTAATGAATATCATACTTTTTCACCTCTCTAGTACATTGCCTCTCCATTCATTACTATTTGCTGAATAATTTCTGTCTTTTCCTCACCCATTTATTTAGTTTCATTGTCCAAGCACAAGGTAATCACATTATAGCCATAGCTGACATGAGATTTCAATTTTCATAATGCTATGAGTGTTAAAATGCCTGGCAGTTGTTTTTTTCCTCCTCCTAAAATATAGAAGAAAATTATATGAAAAATATTGCTTCCCCTACATTTTTATTTAACAGTATGTGTTATCTGTAACTTACATGGATTCAAGACCATTTTGTATTCTAATTATTTCCTTAACTTCATAGTATGGCATTATTTTGATAATAATTACTTTTAATGAATATGTACTATCTTTCTTATTCAAAGTGGGATTTCCTTACTTCAAATGAGCACTAATTCATCATTTACCTGAAATGGACATTATTTCAAGTATTAACAGTTTCTCTCATCTTTTGGTGGTAACCTTTTCTTTTATATAATTCAAGCTATTTCTGCTTAGGAGAAAAAGAAAAGTGAAAAAAATGAGAATTCAGACTTCGCTTTTCAAGAAAATTTTAGGCAAAAAAACACCACCACTGTCATCACCAACACAAATTACTCAATATTCACTTGAGGTAGTCCTGTGGTTAATGGACTAAGGTATCCACTCAAACTTCTTTTGATTAAAAGAAAGCTCAAGTTCTTCTAAATTAATTTAGTCGCAATTAAGTTGTGTTTTGTGGTTACTATCATCATTCTTATTAAGTGTAGGAGTAGTAGTAGTAGCATGAAGTATATTAATTTTAGGATAGGTATATGATACAGCAAATTTAGTGTCAGCTGATTGTTATACATCTTGTAGTATATCTTGCAATCAGTATTTTAAATATCTGTCACCAATCTGTTGGTACTGAAGTTTAATTTTATTATTTAAATGACTTCATTTTATGTCTTTATGATTTTAGTTTATGAACTTGGTTTTTCTGTTATTATTTTTCATAGTTTTGATACCAAGTCCTTTAGTCAGTATTAAATACTGAATTATAATTATAACACCCCTTCACATGGGTAAAAATAGTTCACTTTGTGGTTTTCTGTTTCATGACACAATTTCCAGGAAATTGTGGGGGGAAGTGGGTACTGCCAAGACATTTTTTCCCTGTATTTCAAAATGTCCTAAAATTTATGACCCAGAAATAAATAAGTAATTTCAATATTTTTCTAAGACATATTTGGATTTACTATTCTTAGGGCCAAAAAGGCCAAGGGAAAAGAAGATATAAGGATCAATCCTATACAAAACTGGCAAGTGATGTTTAATTCATGTGTATCCTCTCTATTTTCTGGTATATCTTTTGTTTTCCCAGCCATTGGGTGGCATTTATTCTAACTCCTGCATATAGTATCTATGGCTCCTCTTGTCTCCTTAAGGCTGGGCAGTGCAGTAAATCATCCTTCTTTAGAAGTAGAATTTTACATGTTTTTGTTGCTTACTTCCTTTCTTCTAATTAAATTAAATTTGCACATCATGTTCATGGGAACTTTTTGAACTGAATGACTTGAAATATCTGATAAATTAGTGATACTGTGTGGCTGCTGATCTTAGGCTGCACAGATAGAACTCTGAACATGACTCAAGAGAAATAACTATTCTCAAGAATTGCTGGCTTTCTTCTTTATGCTCCTCTCCTAAGCTCTGTTTCAGTTCTACTCACATCAAGAATATATTACTGACTTCTGAGCAGAGAGAAAGGGTTTATGGTAGAAATATATGTGCTTATTTATTCATGTGAAACTGACCAGTCCTTATTTTTCAGGACAGGAGTGGGCTACTTCCAGTGGGTCTCCCAAGAGTATTTATATTCAGGAATAAAATGGTGGTTTAGGAGTAACCCTTGACATTGTTTCTGTTACTTTGTTAGTTAATTTATTCATTTTTCTAATTTGTTTCAGTTTATATTTATATATGTATTTATTAGGCATTTTCTGTGTGCCAGGTATTATGTACCATGTTAGAGATAGAAACAGGCCTCTTCACCTCCTGCAGTTTATGTATGATCTAGTAGAGTAACTACACTATAAGGCTCTATGGAAAGAAAAATAGAGAAACAAAATATTATAGTAAGATATATTCCCTGTTAAGTGGGGTTTCCATTAGTTGCTTCATGATCAAAAGGTAGTATTTTAACTAATTAATATATTACAATTGTTATTGGGGTATAATTGACTTACACTATTAGTTTCAATTGTACAGCATAGTAATGTGATATTTTTATATATAATACTATATATATATAAAGTTATAAAATACTGACTGCATTCCCTGTACTATATATTACATCCTTACAACTTGTTTTCCACCTAGTAGTTTGTGCCTCTTGATACCCTTTAACATATCCAGATTTATATTTCTATCTTGATCTTTCTAACTCTTCTCACATCAGTACAGCTTTCTTAACCTCTGTGACCTCTCTATACCTGCATTAAATACTCAGGAAAATAAATCGGGCTGTCAGGTTCTTGTTTTTTTTTTAGCTATATTCAAGAAAATTTCAGTGAAAAGTTCGGAAAAAGTTTTCTGGTCATTTGGGTAACTGTTGTAGTCTGAGCAGTTGCATTAATTATGATTATTGAGTTTCTTTCTTTCTCCCCTTTTTGTTATGTAATAATCGATGCATACTAAATAATATATGTAATATTTTCATATGTTCTGACAAGTAATAAGACAAACATTGTGAATATACACACAATAAAAGAATTAGAACATTACCAATAAAATGCAGTAATTAATTTTTTACTATAAAACATTCCATTTTGAAGTTTTGTCATATTTTATTTACCTTTTATTGTCTGTAGACATTTTTTGTTTATTTTTGCTATTGTAAACAATAGTAAATTTTGGTACATTTCATATACATTTGTTGGTGCACATATACAGAATTTTCCTAGGGTCTTTTCTTAAGAATGAAATGTCTCAGTTACAATGTTTGCATGTTCAATTTAAAAAGACAATGCCAAATTATTTTCCTAGAGGTATGCATCAGTTCATACTTCTGCCAGAACATATAAATGTTCTGCGTGCTGTCTGTGCTCATCAACATCTGTCAGACAACTCGTATATTTTTTGATCTGACCTGCCTCTTGAGAAACCTGTATGAAGGTCAGGAAGCAACAGTTAGAACTGGACATGGAACAACAGACTGGTTCCAAACAGGAAAAGGAGTACGTCAAGGCTGTATATTGTTACCCTGCTTATTTAACTTATGTGCAGAGTACATCATGAGAAACATTGGGCTGGAGGAAGCACAAGCTGGAATCAAAATTGCCAGGAGAAATATCAATAACCTCAGATATACAGATGACACCACCCTTATGGCAGAAAGTGAAGAGGAACTAAAAGAGCTTCTGGATGAAAGTAAAAGAGGAGAGTGAAAAAGTTGGCTTAAAGCTCAACATTCAAAAAACTAAAATCAATGTCATCCGGTCCTATCACTTCATGGCAAATAGATGGAGAAACAGTGGCAGACTTTGTTTTCTTGGGCTCCAAAATCACTGCAGATAGTGACTGCAACCATGAAATAAAAAGATGCTTACCCCTTGGAAGAAAAGTTATGATCAACCTAGACAGCATATTAGAAAGCAGAGACATTACTTTGCCGACAAAGGTCTGTCTAGTCAAGGCTATGGTTTTTCCAGTAGTCATGTATGGATGTGAGAGCTGAGCACTGAAGAATTGATGCTCTTGAATTGTGGTATTGGAGAAGAGTCTTGAGAGTCCATGGACTGCAAGGAGATCCAACCAGCCCATTGTAAAGGAAATCAGTCCTGGTGTCCATTGGAAGGACTGATGTTGAAGCTGAAACTCCAATATTTTGGCCACCTGATGCGAAGAACTGACTCATTGGAAAAGACCCTGATGCTGGGAAAGATTGAAGGCAAGAAGAGAAGGGGACAACAGAGGATGAGATGGTTGGATGGCATCACCGACTCAATGGACATGAGTTTGAGTAAACTTCAGGAGTTGGTGACGGACAGGGAGGCCTGGCATGCTGTGGTTCATGGGGTCACAAAGAGTTGGACAAGACTGAGTGACTGAATTGAACTGAATGGGTGAAAAAAGGGCTTCCCTGATAGCTGAGTTGGTAAAGAGTCTGCTTAAAATGTAGGAGGCCCCGATTTGATTCCTGGGTCTGGGAGACCCACTGGAAAAAGGGATAGGCTACCCACTCCAGTATTCTTGGGCTTCCCTTGTGGCTCAGCTGGTAAGGAATCCACCTGCAATGCAGGAGACCTGGATTCAATCCCTGGGTTGGGAAGATCCTCTGGAGAAGGGAAAGGCTACCCACTCCAGTATTCTGGCCCGGAGAATTGGACATGACTGGGAGTTGGTGATGAACAGGGAGACCCATCCATGGGGTCACAAAGACACGACTGAACTGAACTGAACTGAGCAACTTTCACTTCCCCTTTTCAGTGGGTGAAAAAAAGATAAATCATGATGTTCTTAATTTATATTTCTTGGATTATTAATCAGGTTGATCAACCTTTGTTTATTGGTCACTGGGCATTTATGTTTTGTCTTTTTTCTCCCATTTTTATATTGCATTATGCATCTGTTGCATATTGATTTGAAGGAATTCTTTATCTATAATATCTATATGTACAAATTCATAGATGGAAAAAACAGTTTCCTAATTTGTGATTGCACATGGTGAATATATTATCCCATTTTCTTGTATATCTTTTTACTTTCCTAAGTGACTTTTGATGAAGTGAAAATCTTTAATTTATCCATGTTTCTTTCTGGTTAGGATATTTTTTGTTTGTTTCTTATTTAAGCAAACATTTCCAGTTTTGCCGTCATAAAGATATTTTTATTTTCCTCCTTCCTTCTAGAAATTTATAGTTTTTGTCTTTTTCATTTAAGTCTTCCTTCCAGTTGGATACATTGTGTATATTAGATGGAAATCAATTTCATTTTATTCTTTACATAAAACCAATAATTCTAGTATTGTTTTTGTCAAGTCCATGTCTTCTCTGTCCTATACTGTATACAATATGTATGACCCTATTTGGGGAATTTATTCTGTTTATTTAGTAAATTTGTCCATCTCTAAACTTCACCTTTGTAATTACTGTAGATTCCCTAAGACTTCTGCTTTCTTAGAAATATCTTGATTATTTCTAGGTTGTTTTTGGTTTTCCATATGAATTTTACAGTTAGCTTTTTGGTTTGCATAAAAGACTGGAATTTTCATGGGTATAATATTGATTACATAAATCGGCATGGGAGAACTTTGAGCAATAAATACTATTTGAGTCTTCCTATTGATGAACATTTTATTCATCTCTATTTATACATTCTTAGCTTCTTTCTATAGAGTTTTACAAGTTTCTTTATAAGAACATGAGCAAATTGCTAAGTATATTTTTAGAATCTTTATGGCTTATGTTTTTTAGTTATACAAAATACATTGCCTATGTCATCAATTATATCATGTGTTTTATTGTTTCCTTTTAAGATCTACCTTTTATTATTTTTTTCCTTATTTCTCAGCTGACAATAACTTCAAGGAGAGTTTACAGTATTGGAAGAAGCACTCATAGTGGGCATCTTGGTTTTGTTCCTTATTTTTAAGAGATATTTCCAGTGTTTTTGGAAGATAGTTATTAAGATTTAAAACTTACATTAATAGATTTTGAGATGTAAAAACTCACATAGGTGTGACCCCTGTCTCATACTATTTTTTGCAATTGAAAAGAGGTTCTCCTTCAGATTCACTACTGAATTTATAGTTTTCCTGAATGTAGTGATTAAACCCTACTTGACCATAATAGATTCTCTGTTATTCTTATAGCCTGCTGGTTTTGGTTTGCTAATATTTGTTTAGGGTTTTGGTCTATAATTTTTTTATTAAATAGAACTTTTCTTACTGAGTTATTAGGGTGGGAGTTTTTTGTTTTTATTTTTTATTTTTTTATTTTTTTTTTTGCATTTTTTTTTTTTTTTTCAGTTTGCTTTAAAATTTTTTTTTTTTTATTATTATTGTTTTTGCCATACATTGTCATGATATCACCATGGGTTTACATATGCTTCCCCTCCGGGTCCCCCC
>ML660772.1:32778282-32857024 GCA_007570785.1 Antilocapra americana
ATAATGAGTGATGTTGAGCATCTTTTCATGTGTTTGTTAGCCATTTTAATATCTTCTTTGGAGAAATGTCTGTTAAGTTCTTTGGCCCACTTTTTAATTGCGTTGTTTGAGTTTTTTGTTTTTATAAAAATAAAAACAAGGTAAACTGGAAAGATAAATTCCTTCGAAGTTTGATAGCATTTTGCCTCTTATAAATTGATCTGGGTCTTTTGTGGTTTTTCTTTCTTTCATTTTTCTTTTTTAAAGAAATGTTTTTTTGTAAAAAATAATCATTGATTCATTTTATTTTTGCCTTTCAACTTCTGTTTCTATTTGAGTAAGTAATACTCTTTTCTAACACTTTTAAACTTCTTTTCTGTATTTTGTCATAATGTTCATATTACTCTGCTGTTTTACCACAGAATTGCTTTTTTGATTGTTTGTTTACTTGTTTGTTTTTCCCTCTTTTCCCTTTTGATTTTTAGTAAAGGTTTCATATCTGCCAGGCAGTCTCCCAAAAATCTTTACAAAAGTTGTTGCATTACGTTTTACCCTTTTACTTATAAGAGGCTCTGAGAGGATATAACTGGCCCAAAGTTGCATAGTTGATGGTGGAGCTGTACTGCACTTGTTTTCTTAACGGATCACACAGGCTCTTGTCAGTAGAACACAAAGTCTGTTTTCTAATCCCTGAGTTGAAGGAAGTGAGCCGTGACATTTGTCTAAAAGAGTCCACTTGAAGGGGAAAAAATCCAACTCATAAAACTTTTTGCCTTCTATCTATGACTTTGAAGCACATTTTAAAGCACTCCAGTTTACATTTTTATCCATTACTGAAAATCCTAATAGATTCTATTTTCAGTTTAAAAAATGTTATTATGGAAATATTCTTATTGTAGCTTTTCCCTTTGTACACCAAATAAAACCTCAGATCATTTGTTTGACTCACAGGAACATGTTGTGGTGACTCTGGGATGCCTTTGTGCAATAACTTGATGGTTTCTTCCTCCAAATATAGTCATTGGTTGCTCTCAGCCACTCCCTTGAAGATGGAACAATTCATGTGAAACTTGAAACTTTTCATCACTTTTTATAGGTCCACTCACATTTGGCACCTTTCTATACAATGGCTGGACTGTTTTATGTTCTTCTAAATATTTACTTGATCTTATCATCTGTATTTTAATGTGCTTCAGCAAGAACAGCTTGTTCTTAGAATTTCTTTGTTTAGCAGATTAAAAAACAAGAATTTTCAGCTTTCTAGGATATTTAGAAACATTAATGTTGCTATTTAAGCTTTCAGCTTCTGAAAGTTTGCCATTTAATTATCTCTTTTCCATTTTGTTAGATAAGGTAGTAAAAATATCATTATTATGTCTGCTTATTTAGCTTAATCATTCTCTTTGTTATTTTGACAATACCTTGGTTTTATGTAGAAAACACCATACTCTTACAGTCTTTCCCAGTATTGATTTCTGCTTGAGTCAACCTAGATTGAAATTCTTACCTATTTTAGTGTTAAGCTGCAGTAACACAGGCTTCATCGAAATCCATTTTTACCTACAGCTGCTTGATTATTTTGAACTTATATACTCCAGTATGTTGAGCCTTTGAAATCTTTGAAAGAGAGAAAAGGCAATCACCCCCCCCCCAAAAAAAAACGTCAGTTTACTAAACCATTGTTCTGTGTCAGATTTCGTGAAGAGCACACAAATTTTGGCGTGTGGGTTTGAAATAATTGCTTAATTGTAATCATTAATAAAAATAGGGCATGCTATTTACAGTGTTTGTTTCAACAATTATATATTTCATAGGCAGGCTACAAGATTTCTATTTTGTTATGGTGGAATCACTGTAAACATGGAAGAAATTCAAAGAGCTTGCAGCCTGACTTCAGGGTTGAGGTTCAGTTCCCTTCTATTTGAGGTTTTGTATTTCAAATCAGACAGCCTTTATTTATTTATTTAGCATTTCTAGGAAAACAAGAAGTTTTATGCTTGAAGCAAAGATCCCAAACACCCAAACAGCATTCTGATTTGTCTCTCTTCTAGTCCCTAATGCTTTTACTTTCCTGAAGCTTTGTGCTTTCTTTTTCTTTAATAAACACTTAAAAAATATATTGCTTGCTGTTGAAATTCAACATAAGGGCCTTGGAGTTGCAAGTCTTTGTTGAATGCTTGCCTTAGATTTCTGTATTTTACTTATGAATTCATTTTTTACAGAATTAGGGATAATCTTATTTATTTAAATCATGTTTGTTGTTTCTCTTATGATAACTTATTTCCTAGCCTTTTAAAAACTTGAGTTGGTTTGTAGCATTTAGTGCATAAAAAATTGCAAAATGAAGAAATAGCAAAAGGAAAAAATCACTAGGAAATTTAAAGTTAAACAAGGAAGAAAGTTAATATATACATAGACAATATCAAGTCTAGTGTATTTTCAAAAGAAGGGCCACAAATTGAGCTCACTGTAACCACAGATGGCAAAAGAGAAATATGGTAATTTACATGATTCACACAGTGTCTGTAACATCACAGCAAACCAGTCTTACTAGGGTACTGCTGCATGGTGAAATAAACACTTTCATTAATACCACTGCCTTCCATGCAATACTATGTCTCATTGGGATTTTGCTTATATATTTCTTGATTTATTCTGACGGTATGTCAGAAAAGAGACTTTCCAGATGGCACTAGCAGTAAAGAACCCGCCTGCCAATGCAGGAATCATAAGAGACACAGGTTTAATCCCTGGATAGGGATGATCCCCTGGAAGAGGGCATGTCAACCCACTTCAGTATTCTTACTTGGAGAATCCCATGGACAGAGGAGCCTGGCAGGTTACAGTCCATAGGGTCGCACAGAGTTGGACACGACTGAACGACTTAGCACAAGCACATATAAGAAAAGCCTAACAACAAATTTAATTCTTGGAAAGATCAAATTATTCTACTAGGCAGATCTTCAACTTACAATGAGATTATGTTGAGGTAAACCCATCGTAAGTTGAAAATATTTCAAGTTAGAAATGTATTTAGTACACTTAACCCACCAAACATCATTAGCCTACACTTAAAGGAGTTCAGTTCACTTCATTCGCTCTTTCATGTCTGACTCTTTGTGACCCCATGGACCGCAAACTACAGACTTCCCTGTCCACAAACAACTCCAGGAGCTTACTCTAACTCATGTCTATCCAGTCAGTGATGCCATCCAACCATCGCATCCTCTGTTGTCCCCTTCTCCTCCTGCCTTCATTCTTTCCCAGCATGAAGGTTTCCTGCGATGAGTCAGTTTTTTGCATCAGGTGGCCAAAGTATTGCAGCTTCAGCATCAGCATCTGTCCTTGCAGTGAATATTCAGGACTCATTTCCTTTAGGATTGACTGGTTTGATCTCCTTACAGTCCAGGAGACTCTCAAGAGCCTTTTCCAACACCACAGTTCAAAATTATCAATTCATCAGCACTCAGCTTTCTTTGTGGTCCAGGTCTCACATTCATATATAACTACTGTTAAAACCATTGCTTTGACTATATGGGCCTTTGTCAGCAAAGTAATGTCGCTGCTTCTTAATGTACTGTCTAGATTTGTCAAAGTTTTTCTTCCAAGAAGCAAGCATCTTGTAATTTCACGGTTGCAGTCATTATCTGCAGTACTTTTGGAGACTGAGAAAATAAAGTATCTCACTGTTTCCATTGTTTCCACATCTATTTGCCATGAAGTGATGGGACTGGATGCCATGATCTTAGTTTTTTGAATGTTGAGCCAACTTTTTCACTCTCCTCTTTCATTTTCATCATAAGGTTCTTTAGTTCCTCTTTACTCTCTGCCATAAGATGGTGTCATCTGCATATTTGAGGTTATTGATATTTCTCCCAGCAATCTTGATTCCAGCTTGTGCTTCATCCAGCCCAACATTTCACATGTTGTATTCTGCATATAAGTTAAATGAACAGGGTGACAATATACACAGCCTTGAAGTTCTCCTTTCCCAATTTTGAACCAGTTCAGCGTTCCATGTCCAGTTCTAATTGTTGCTTCTTGACTTGCATACACGTTTCTCAGGAGGCAGGTAAGGTGGTCTGGTATTCCCAACTCTCGAAGAATTTTCCACAGTTTGTTGTGATCCACATACTCCAAAGCTTTAGTGTAGTTAACAAAGTAGAAGTAGATGTTTTTCTGGAACTCTTGCTTTTTTGATGCTCCAGTGGATGTTGGAAATTTCATCTCTGGTTACTTTGCCTTTTCTAAATCCAGATTGAATAGCTGGAAGTTCTTGGTTCATGTACTGTTGAAGCCTGGCTTGGAGAATTTTGAGCATTACTCTGCTAGCATGTTAGATGAGTGCAATTGTGCGGTAGTTTGAATGTTCTGTGGCATTGCCTTCCTTTGGGATTGGAATGAAAACTGACCTTTTCCATTCCTGTGGCCACTGCTGAGTTTTCCAAATTTACTGGTATATTGAGTGCAGCACTTTCATAGCATCCTCTTTTAAGATTTGAAACAGCTTGACTAGAATTTAATCACCTCCACAAGATTTGTTCGTAGTGCTGATTCCTAAGGCCCACTTGACCTCACACTCCAGGATGTCTGGCTCTAGGTGAATGATTGCACCATTGTGGTTATCTGGGTCATTAAGACCTCTTTTGTACAGTTCTTCAATGTATTCTTGCCACCTCTTCTTAATGACTTCCATTTCTGTCCTTTATTGTGCCCATCTTTGCACGAAATGTTGGTATCTCTAATTTTCTTCAAGTGACCTCTAGACTTTTCCATTCTACTGTTTTACTCTATTTCTTAGCATTGATCACTGAGGAAGGCTTTCTTATGTTTCCTTGCCATCCTTTGGAACTCTGCATTCAGATGGGTATATCTTTCCTTTTCTCCTTTACCTTTAGCTTCTCTTCTTTTTTCAGCCATTTGCAAGGCCTCCTCAGACAACATTTTGCCTTTTTCCATTTCCTTTTCTTGGGGATGGTCTTGATCATGGCCTCCTGTACAGTGTCACAAACCTCTGTTGCTAGTTCTTCATGCACTGTATCTACCAGATATACTCCCTGGAATCTATTTTTCACTTCCATTGTATAATCATAAGGTATTTGATTTCAATTATACCTGAATGATCTAGTGATATTCCCTACTTTCTTCAATTTAATCTGAATTTTGCAATAAGGAGTTCATGATCTGGGCCACAGTCAGCTCCTGGTCTTGTTTTTGCTGACTATATAGAGCTTCTGCATCTCTGGCTACAAAGAATGTAATTAATTTGATTTCGGTATTGACCATCTGGTGATATTCATGTGTAGAGTCATCTTTTGTGTTGTTGGAAAAGGATTATGACCAGTGCTTTCTCTTGGAAAAACTCTGTTAGCCTTTGCCCTTCTTTATTTTGTATTCCAAGGCCAAACTTGTCTGTTACTCCAGGTATCTCTTAACTTCCTACTTTTTATTCCAGTCCCTTATGATGGAAAGGACATCTTTTTTGGGTGTTAGTCCTAAAAGGTCTGTAGGCCTTCATAGATCTGTTCTACTTCACCTTCTACAGTATTAGTGGTTGGGCATAGGCTTAGGTTACTGTGATATTGAATGGTTTGCCTTGGAACCGAACAGAGATCATTCTGTCATTTTTGAGATTGCACCTAAGTACTACTGCATTTCAGACTCTTTTGTTGACTATGAGGACTCCTTCATTTCTTCTAAGGGATTCTTGCCCACAGTAGTAGATATGATGGTCATCTGAATTAAATTTGCCTTTTCTTGTCCATTTTAGTTCATTCATTCCTAAAATGTTGATGTTCACTCTTGTCATCTCCTCTTTGACCACTTGCAATTACCTTGATTCATGAACCTAACATTCCAGGTTCCTATGCAATATTGTTCTTTACAGTATCAAACTTTGCTTCCATCACCAGTCACATCCACACCTGGACGTTGTTTTTGCTTTGGCTCCATCTCACCATTTTCTCTAGTAATTTCTCCACTCTTCTCCAGTAGCATATTGGGTACCTAGTGACCTGGGGGGTTCATGTTCAGTGTCATATCTTTTACCTTTTCATACTGTTAATGTGGTTCTCAAGGCAAAAATTCTGAAGTGGTTTGATGTTCCCTTCTCCAGTGGACCAAGTTTTGGCCATGCTCAGTCAAGGTTTAATACAATTTTCTGTTTATGGGTGGGGCTGAGTTCCCACCCTGTAGTTTGGCCTGAGGCAATCTTCTTCAAAAAGACTTCTGCCAGCTTCACTCTATTCCTCCCAGGATTCGTGTATTCAGTTAAGTGTCTGGAACCACCGAGGCAGGCCACTGTTGACCCAGGCCTCCTCCAGAGACTACATCAGATATCCAACATGCTGTTACAAATAGGGCTTCCCTGGTAGCTCAGTGGTGAAGAATCAGCCTGCCAATGTAGGAGACATGGTTCGATCCCTGAGTTGGGAAAATCCCCTGGAGGAGGAAATTACAACCCACCCTAATACTTTTGCTGGGAAATCCCAGGAGCTCAGAATGCTTATACTACCCTATAGTTGGGCATAATCATGTAACCCAAAGCCTATTTTATAATGTTGTTGTTATTGTCCAGTTGCTAAGTGGTGTCCAATTCTTTTGGACACCCATGGACTGTACTCTGTCAAGTTTCCTTTATCCATGGGATTTTCCAGGCAAACATGCTAGAGTGGATTGTCATTTCCTCCTACAGGGGATCTTCCCATCCCTGAGGTTGAACCCATGTCTCCTACATTGGTAGGCAGATTCTTTACCATCGAGCTACCAGGGAAGCCATATTTTATAATAGCATGTTGAATATCTCATGTAGTTTATTGAATAGTGTACTGAAAGTGAAAACCGGAATGGCTGTATGGATGCAAATTGCTGACTAGGAGCTATGACTTGCTGTTTCTACCCAGTATCACAAGAAAAGAGTAATGCACCACATATCACTAGCCTGGGAAAAGATCAAAATTTGAAGTATAATTTCCATGGAATGCACATTGTTTTCACACCATTGTAAAGTCAAAAAATTGTAAGTCAAACCATCCTAAGTCAGAACTGTCTGTAGTACTATCTGATCATGTGACCAAATCAGAGGTGAGTTTCAGATATGCCATTGTGTGCTCCCCAGAATGCAATGGGCAAGAGTATTTTAGGTGTTATTGGAATGACATATCAGGACTCATTTTGCATTTTAATTTTGTTTTGTTGTTGATGTTTAGTTGCTTAGTCATGTCCAACTCTTGTGACCCGGTGGACTGTAGCCCACCAGGTTCCTCTGTCCATGGGGTTTCCCAGGCAAGAATACTGGAGTATTTTGCCATTTTCTTCTCCAGGGCATCTTCTCCACCCAGAGGTTAAACCTATGTCTCTCGTGCTTCTGCATTGGTAGGCACCACTTTAACACTGCACTACCTGGGAAGCCCTTTAATTTTGTTTTAGCTTTAATGAAAGAAAAATGTTAAGCTAGTAGTCTTACTTTATAAACGGAGACTGTTATACTCAGTTGGTGCCTTGATTAGATTTTTCACTTTTTATTTTCAAGAGCTATCTTGAAAGAAGAGAGAAGAGAGGGTATCCCATGAAGCACAGAGTTTAATTGTGGTGCCTTCACTGTTTAGTTCATTACACTTAGACAATATCTAGTTAAGTGGGTTTTTTGGAATGTGTACTTTTGTTTGTGTTACGTAAAGTAATCCTCACAAAGTAAGTGACTTAAAGAAATTATAGTGAGAATATAATAGTCACAATAGGCAAACAGTGAGAAGAAAAGAGCTACTACCTCTACTCTTAGCCCTTTGCCTTTAATAAAACCAATTTTAAAACAATCTAAATTGTTCTAAGTCATCTAAAAATATTTGATTATCAGAAAGACTATTGAAATGAATAATTACTTCCACTGTCATTAAATATGGACCTATTGTGCCTTGAAATAGTAGATATTATGAACCTATTATAAGGTATACAGTATACTTTTAATTATTAATAATATCCAGAGCATGAAGACAAATCCCATTTTCTTCATCAGTTTAGCTTCAATTGATACTCAACCAAGTATTTTACAAAAAAATCACTAAACACATAGATAAGTATTCAAAAATCCCCTTTGTGATTCTCAATAGTGAAAGACAAAAAAATATTCTCTGCAAAATTTCATGTTGTCCTTGTCATAAGAAGTTTATCATATAATTGATGGAAACTATCGATACCTCTAATTTATATCCATTTATTTTATTTCTAAATTTTGAGTAAATTAGTGAGTGAGAAAAAAAACTTATTGAAAGAAACTTATTCTATGGCAAGAGGACTCTGAAAATGAATTTTGGATATGTGTTCATTATTACTTATAATACTTTATTTTTACTGAAAAGAATATTGTGTCACCTATTAAAACGCTCACATTTTTACACTTAAAACATTTGGAAATAGCTTTTTAATTTATTTTTAAAACATACAAATGAAATGTTTTCATGAGGTTTGAAGCTGTTTGTCAAAAATACAAAAGTTCCAGTTAATTTGCAAAAACAACTAACTGTGTGGAGTACGAAAATGTACTAGATGAAATGTTTATATACTGATTGATTTCATTCAGGAAAATCAACCCCTCAGCCCAGCCCAAGATTCTGGAAGTCTTTCAGACCTTTTCCGTGGGTATATCTCTTCCAGCTTACTCAGCTTCCTAATTAGGGGGATTTGCCGTTTTCCTTTTTTTCAACCGCTTGTAATCTATTGTTCCCTCTTTTATAGTAGATGAAAGAGTTTGAAAAATAGTACTATGACTTGAACAGTAAACAGAAAAAAAATACACTTCCATTTTGATCCATGTGAGTTTTTTGTAGAAAGTTATTATCTTGTGAAATTAAATATGAAATTTAAAAAAAACCACTTAGAACCACACTTTCTATTTGTTGCTAATGTGAACATATTCAGAAGTATGATTTGAATAAACTTAGCAAGATAGCAGAATAGGAAAACCCTGACCCTTCTTCCTTGCACAGAAATACAGATTTAACAACAATGTATGGATTAACTCCCTTTTTGAGAGATCCAGAAACACACTTGAAAGATTCCTGCATCCCAAGTAAGAACAAAATCATCTTCAGTGAAGATGGTAGGAAATTTGTGGCACCTCTCATCATAGTTGCTACCCTTGACACAGCACCCAGTGATCAGGAGGGAACACCCAGCTCTCAAGTTTTCCCTGGAGAGGAAAATAAAAGGCTGGACCATGCATACAACATTCTGATTTCTCAGAGGTGTGGAGGGGCTACCTGAGGGGCTAGCTTCTGTTTCACTTGAGCATTAGAGGGCTGATAGGATGAGACATGGAGTAGCTGAGAACAGTTAGAAAGCGCTGGGCACCATATTGCTGCTCCAGAGAGCAGCACACAGAGGCCCATACAGCTCAGCGTCCTCTCCTTTAGGTGAGAAGAAGAAGAGGGGAGCGTATGCCTGATGTTGTAACTTTTCAGGGAACTGCCTAAGGAACTAGTTTCTGACTAGCTCAACTCAGGTTCCTGATGGGACCTGCTCTACTCTTGATGCCTGTGACTGCTGCTGAGAGAAAAATGGGCAGCATGCTGCTGCTTGAAAACCTGCAATATAAGAGGCAGACACCAGAGGGAGTAAGAGATTACAAGCTGGTCAAAAAAAGGAAACTGGAAAATCCTTCTGGGAATGTTAGTAGGCACAAGTCCAAAGGAGTATTTCCACAGAAGGTTTGACAGCTTCCTAGAATCCTGGGTTGGGCTGATGGGTGATTTCCCTATATGAAACCAGTCACTGAAGACTGGGAGACATAGTTTTTTGTATGACTTTTTTTCCCCCAAATGCTCAGATATCAATACGAAGTTACAAGGAACATGATGAAACAGGGGGAAATGGCCCAATCAAAGGAACAATGTAAATCTACAGAAATCAAATCATATACCTAAAGAATGGAGGTGTATGAATGATCTGGCAAAGTATTCAAAATAATCACCTTGACAAAGATGCACATTGAGCTCAGAAAAGCAATGCATGAACAAAATGAGAATTTTTAAATAAACCTTTATCTAGTAAAGAAGTTTTATCCATAATTAATAACCTAACAAGCAAAAAACATCTGGCCTAGATGGATTTATTAGTTAATTCCATCAGAAATTTGAGAAAGAAATTATACCAATTATCTATAATTTATTCACAAGATAAGAGCATAAGGAATACTTCCCAAATTATTCTATTAGGCCACCACTACCTAATACCAAAACCAGACAAAGACATTGCAGGGAAAGAAAAAATATAGACAAATATTTCTCATGAATGTATATGTAAAAATCCTCAACAAAATATTAACAAATTTTATCCATCAATGTATGAAAACAATATAGTCACTGTGTCTAAGTGGGATTTACCCCAGTCATACCAAGCTGTTTCACCATTTGAAAATCACTTCATGTAATTCATCATATCAACAGGGTAAAGGAAAAAAAATCACATGATCATATAAATAGATGCAAAGAAAGCATGAAAAATCTAACATCAATTCATAATAAAAATTCTCAAAAACTGGGAATAGAAGAGAATTTCCTCATCTTGCTAAAGAACATTTATAAAAACAAATAGAGAGATAACATTATACTTAATGGTGAGAAACTAAAAACTTTCCCACTAAGATCAGAAACAAAGCAAGGATGTCACTTCTTGCACCTTTTTTTTCAATATTGTGCTGGAAGTCCTAGATCATAAGATAAAACAGAAAGAGGAAATGAAAGATATATAGACTGGGAAGGAAGAAATAAAACAATTTTTTGTTTACAGATAACATAGTCATCTATATAGAAAATCAGAATAAATTTCACACATACACACATGCACACACAAACCTGTGGAACTAATGAACAGGTATAGCAAGGTTGCAAAATATATGGTTAATCTACAAATGTTAATTGCATTCCTATACACAAGCAGTGAATGCATAGAATTTGAAATTATAAATGCAATACCATATCTATCAGCAACCCTAAAGGAAATATTTATAAATCTAACAAAATAGATATAGGTTTAGATTTATACTTATAGCTCTAACAAAATAAATATATGAAGAAATCTACAAAATTTTGATGAAGTTAATCAAAGAACTAAATAAACAGAGAGATGTTACATGTTCATGGATAAGATGATTCAGTACTGTCAGATATCAGTTCTTCCCGAATGTATCTATAGATTCAGTGCATAATCAAGGCAAGTCATTTATAGATACTGACAAACTGATTCTAAAGTCTATGTAGCGAGGCAAAAGATCCAGAATAGTCAACATAGTATTAAAGGAAACAAACTTGGACAGCTGACACTACCTGACTATAAGCCTTACAACAATAAAACTGCAGTAATGAAGACAACTTGGTATTAGGGAAATAGATTAATGTAACAGAAAAGACAGCCCAGAGATTGTCCCATATAAATATAATCAACTGATCTTTGACAAAGGAGCAAAGGCAATTGAGTGGGGGAAAAAAAAGTCTTTTAAAAAATGGTGTTGAAACAACTGGACACCCACAGTCAGAAAAAGTGAATCTAGACACAGTTCTTATATCTGTCACCACAATTAGCTCAAAATGGATAACAGGCCTAAATTTAAAATGCGACATTTTAAAAGTAGAAAATACCATCAGAGAAGATCTAAATGACCATGTGTTTGACAGCATCTTAGATGTAAAAATGAAGGCATGATTTATGAAAGAAATGATAAATTGGAATTGATTTAAATTAAAAATTTCTCCTGTGTAGAATATACTGTCAAGGGAGTGGAAAGAGAAGCTACAGACTTGCAAAATACAAATTTGATGAAAGGACTATTGTCCAAAATATGTAAAGAACCCTTAAAATTTAACGATATGAAAAGAAAGAGCCTAATTAAAAAATGGGTCAAAGACCTTAATAAATACCTCACTAACAAAGATATTCAGATGGCAAAGAAACACATGAAAAAAAAATACCCCATACCAATGTCATCAGGGAAAATGCAAAGTAAAACAAAGAGATGCTTACTACAAGCTTATTAGAATAGCCAGGATTCAGAACATTGGTCATACCTACTGCTGATGAGGATATGAAGAAGCTGAACTCTGATTCATTGCTATTGGGAATGAAAAGTAGGATAGCCACTTTGGAAGAGTTTGGCAATTTCTTACAGTACTAAACATAACACTTACCATTTGATCCAAAAATTTCTCTCCTTGAACTCAAAACCTTGAACTCAAATATTTTTGTAAATGTCTTTCATAATTACCAAAACTTGGAAGTAATCCAGATGTCTTTTATTGGATGAGTGGATAAACCATGGTACATTCAATCAATGGACTATTAATGTTAAAAATAAATGAGCTCTCAAGCCAGGAGAAGACATGGAAGAAACTGAAATACATAATACTAAGTAAAAGAAATCAATCTGAAAAGGCTGCAAACTGTGATTCCAATGATATGACAATTTGGAAAGCTAAAACTATGAAGCCTATAAAAAAGATCAGTGATTACCAGGGATTGGTGGGGAGAGGGATGAATAGGCAGAGCACAGAGGATAATTTTGCTGATTTATGTCATGAACCCTACTTCATGACTAAGTAATGTCTGACTCTTTTGCAACCCCATGGACTGGAGCCCTCCAAGCTCCTCTATCCATGGGATTTCCTAGGCAAGAATCCTGGAGTGGGTTGCCATTTGCTCCTCCAGGGATCAAACCCGTATCTCTTACTTCTGCATTGGCAGGTGAGTTCTTTACCATTCGTGCCACCTGGGAAGCCCCTTCTGCATATATAGGTATTTTTATTTGTTTTGGTAGGGAATGTTCATGTATTAAATTTAGGAGCAATTGATTTTTATATATACTGGTTTAGGAGAAAGCATCTGGAGAGTAAACTGAATATTTGATTTGGTTGAAATGTGGGTGGAAGACAGCTGCTTTTAGACCCTGTCTTAATCAACCCATCAATGCTACACCAGTGAATGTAAAATGCTAGCAAGAATTTCAGGAACTGGGATTGCCTACTCAGCTGAAAAAAAAGCATAAATAAAATAATTAAAAGATTTCATTGTTTTACCATAGTTAATGAGCATTTTGGTTTCAGAAGAAAAAAGGAAAAGATCTCTATAAGAGGCTCCTACTAAGAACCACTCTTCTGCATGGGTTTCTAAGGTCTGGACTAAGTTAAAGTTTTATTTAAAACATATTTTATATTCTGTGACATTCATGTGGAACTTTTTTATGGCATAATTGATTTGAAAAACAGAATAGACTTCAAGTGTATTTTGCCAAATACAGGCAGCAGTTTAGAGCAACTGTTCACCTTCAAAGAAAGATCTAGTATGAGGACAGATGCAGCATTTATCTTTCTCCATACTCAAGTCTCCTTCATGAAATATTCACATGATCAGGGTTGGAATTGTGCTATTCATTACCTCAATAAATGCTAAAAGAAGTATTGTCTTCCTTGCTTCTGTGGAAGCAAAGAAAAGGAAACAATAGCACTGTGAAGAATTATGTTTCACCTTTCTTTTTTTTTGGTAGGAAACCTCTACTTCTTTATAACCTGTGATTTGAAATAGCTTCAACTTCTAAAGTACATACATTTCCTTATATTATTCATGTTTTTCTATATTTGTTCATGTTTGTTTCATATCATACTCTGAAATATTTGTAGTTTGTTGGTACAGACTTTTGATCAATAGAATAATAAATTCACAAAATGTGGGTATACACTCTGAAATATCTTTTCCTTGAGAATTTTCTTCAAAATATAAAAATCATGCATTGTTTCTTTATATTTTGTTTGTTTCTTTCAAAACATATTCTTTATTTCATATGCATTGTATACACTGTGAGAGATTCATTTCATCAATAAATGAAAATAAATTTAATCATTTATTATTCTAGTTAGAGAAGAAAATTGTTTACATGTTACATAGCTCTATGAACTATGTATAATTTTGCTATAAGTGTTACTAAAAATACTTTTTTAAAACAACCTTCTTTCAAAGTTTAACCTTTCCTTCCCAGGCAGTAATGACTTTTAGACTGATATTATTCATTTCTTTCTTTAAAGTTGATTCTTTTAA
The DNA here is from genome assembly GCA_007570785.1 of Antilocapra americana. Taxonomy (NCBI): domain Eukaryota; kingdom Metazoa; phylum Chordata; class Mammalia; order Artiodactyla; family Antilocapridae; genus Antilocapra; species Antilocapra americana. The sequence continues at coordinate 32,792,341 of ML660772.1, forward strand.
AATTTTATTTGTGTAACTGATGATTCAGGACTTTTTAGCCAGATATGTTGAATAGATATTTATATCACTGTTAATTCCACTTCAATATTTGTCTTATTTTTATGTTTAATATTTAGGATGCTTATCGATTTTTCTTCTGCAAATTATTGGCAGTTCTCAAGTTCTTTTTATTAATCATCCAAAGATTTCAGGTATTTCTAGGTTGTACCTTTATAACTCCTTCCATATGAGTCTATGATTTTGTCGATGAGTAGTAGAAATTAGATAAAATGTGATCCATGAATATAAGATAATTCTCCTTGAATCGCTAATGCTTTTATGATGTTTGAATGACACACGCTTGTCTTTTTTATAAAACAGAGTTGATAACAAATTCAACTTTTAGATTGTATTACCATAGCCAAGTGGACTTCTCAGGTGGCTCAGGGGTAAAGAAACTGCCTGCCAATGCAGGAGCCATAAGACATGTGGGTTCAGTTCCTGGGGTAGGAAGATCCCCTGAAGGAGGGCATGGTAACCTACTCCTTTATTCTTGCCTGGAGAATCCCATGGACTGAAGGGCTACAGTCCATAGGTAGCAAAGAGTCAGACAAGACTGAAACGAATTAGCACACACACACACACACCACAGCCAAGTATTTTTTAAGTCCAGTTTTACTAACTTAAGTGCAAAATTAATATACATATAAGATATTGTCTGCCTTCTAAGAGCTTACATTCTGGTTTAGGTAGAAAAAGTTTTATATTCCCATATTTTTGTTCCATGTGTTCATAGAATAAGAGGTTTTATCCCTTTTTTTTTGATATCTACTGTAATTATGCCAGACAGAGCTGAGGTTACAAATGATAAATAATACTTAATTTCTCCCCTCAAGGAGCCAAGATCAAATAAGGTAAAGGATTATCTATGCAAATCATTATTGTGTTAAAATACTGAACTTAGGGTGCACAAAACCTATGGAATTATAGAAGGTTAAAATTAATTCTGTTGGGCAGAGTAGTGGAAAGCTCCACAGATGGTGTGACAGAGGTATTGGCCTTGATATGAGTGGGGTTTTTAATACCATAGAATGGTGAGAAAGGCATTGTAGGCTATGTTGACGTTGTGAACACACATCAAAAAAATGTGTGAGAATACATGGTGAGCTCAAGGATTATGAGAAATCTGGTGTGGTTATAATGTTGGGCTCGATACAGAGTGGTATGATAGGAAATAGAACTGAAAAAGGAGATTTGGAGCCTTGTTAAAATTTTAATTTTTTTCTATAGGTAATGAGGGCTTCTCTGGGGGCTCAGATGATAAAGAATCTACCTACAATGCAGGAAGCCCAGGTTTGATCTGTGAGTTGGGAAGATCCCTGGAGAAGGGAATAGCAACCCACTCCAGATTTCTTGCCTGGAGAATTCCATGGACAGAGGAGCCTAGCAGGCTGTCATCTATGGTGTTGCTAAGAGTTAGGCAAGATTGAGCAACTAACACATACACACATAGGTAATGGGAACCCATTGCAGGACTTCAAGTAGGGAATGGCATAATTAGATTACCTCCATTAGACAGATAGATGACTATCTGCCCAATTCAAACTACTGATGTTAATCTCAGTGCTGCTCTCCTTGCTTCCATTTTTCCCCACAACTAAAATCACTTCCATGCCTGAAATTTTCCAGTGGCCTCCTAGTATGTTTAATACAACACACAGTGTCTTTATTCTAATTTACCCAGCTTCATAGATGATTTGGCTCCCATCTGCCTCTCCAGTACTATCTTTTATCTTCTTCTTAAACCACAAAGCTTTAGTCTTAGAGCAGAGAAAGTATGGAGGCAGAAAAACCTATTGTAAGACTATTGGAGAAATGTAGATGAATGAACAGTGCAGCTTTACTGGAATCAAGGTAGTGGGCCTGGCGGTAAAAGGAGATAATTTGAAAATATAGCCTCTACAGTCATTGGTTGGGAGGGACAATGAAAGATATGAAAAATGACTTCCATGACAGGAAAATATTTAAAGTTAAGTTATAAGATGAAAATGAACATTTTGTTAATAAAATTGGGGAAATAATTTGGGATGGGTAATTTAGGGTGCACCACTTTAGTTTGAGATTTAGTTTGGGATTATGTACAATATACCAATTAGGATGTCTGCTCAGGTCACAATCCCTTCTATAATTAGTCCCTGCCATTCCCATACCCTCACTTCTACAGAGGTGGAATCCTAAGTCAAATTGGTGCAATGAGATTTCCTGGGAGGAGGGAGGAGGGAGAGGGGTTCTGGAGGGGGAGCATATGTAAACCCATGGTGATATCATGTCATTGTTTGGCAAAACTAATAAAAAAAAAAGAAGAAAAAAAAATAAAATAAAATTTGACCCTATCCCCCTGGCCACTTTTTATTTGACTAGAGGTCGTCTTCTAGAATTTAAGACTAAGACAACCAGGGTCAATATATTTGTAGCTGGGAGCTCTATAGTATGAATTTGAGAGCTGACAGTCTCCTTTAATCCACTTACTTTAAGGGGACTGACAACCTTGCTAGAAAGTTATCCTTTAAAAAGAAGATTGAAGCAGATATGCAGAGAGAAACAAATAGGAAAAGAGAGGGAACATACTCTTTGCTCTCATACTTGTGTGGTGTCTACATTCCTATCTCTGAATTTCTGTAAGTAAGTCCTCTTTTTACTTAAACTAGCTCAAGCTGGTTTCTTCTGCTTATAAGTAGAAATGTACTGCCTAACACAATTGACCTTAGAGTTAATTCTGAAGGTCTGACTCTTAGATGGGAATATCCAGCACCTATAGAAAATTGCAGGCCTAAAACTCAGAAGAGAATCCTGTTCTGGGCACAGAAATTTGAACGTGGTTCAGATTCAGATGCCATTAACTTTTGTCAGGCACTTTCTATTATTGGCTGGACATGTGCCAGTCCTTTTTATGTTTATTCACAACATACTATAGTGACTCTCAGGTTCCCTTAGGAAAATGAAGTGGGCCAGGTATGTACTGGCTGGGGCTAGAACTAGGGGTCTGGTTTCAAGGTGTTCATCATGACCAATAGAAACATTCAAAACGAGAAGCAGCCCAACACACTGATGATAAAATGCATTGATCTACGAGCCTGAGAAGACAAAAACAAAGGTGAGGTTTAAGGGAAAGGAGAGGGGGTGATAGAGTAGGACAGAGCTTTAAATCACGGACAGGTCAGAAACCAGATCAAAGATAAGTGTAGGTTTGAAATGAAACACTGGGATGATCACCCTAAATATCTTTGTGTGTCCAATAGTTCACTTCATGCTCAGGCTAGTGCCTACAGTGGGAGTAATTTTTTTTTTTTAATGTAAGAAAGAGGTTGTTACTGAGAATAAGACGTCTTTTGAATTATGTTTTTGAACCAGTTGTTGTCTTTCAGAAAAGCTATAGGACTTTGTATATTTATCTTATTACTTACTGATCTTTCATTTGTTCTAAGTTTTTGTCCATTTATTCTCTTCAGATTTATAAGTAAAAATTATACTGTGTGAAAGTAATAGTGTTCTTGTCCCTTTTCAGGTTGTACTGCTATGGACATACAAAAAATAATGTTCTGTTTCATTATTTATCCTTTTTTTTTGTTAGAAATTTCTTTGTGTATGTGATAGAGAAATTCTGAGGAGAGATTAGGCTTTTTAGATATGTTTGGACAACCATAAGAAGGAAAAGGTAACTGTTTAGTGAGCCAGGAGAAGACTATGGACCAGATGAAATGTGGTCATTTGAACCAGAATAAAAAGCCTTTTGTGCTTGTTTTGCAGGAGGTGGGAAGAGAAGAGTAATTGACAAATTTCAGTATTTAGGGTTTTTTTCATGTAATGCTGCTGCTGCTGCTAAGTCACATCAGTCGTATCCAACTCCTTGCGTCCCCCTAGGCAGCAGCCCACCAGGCTCCCCCATCCCTGGGATTCTCCAGGCAAGAACACTGGAGTGGGTTGTCATTTCCTTCTCCAATGAATGAAAGTGAAAAGTGAAAGTCAAGTCACTTAGTCATGTCCGACTCTTAGCGACCCCATGGACAGAGGAGCCTGGTAGGCTTCAGTCCATGTGGTTTTCCAGGCATGAGTACTGGAGTGGGTTGCCATTGCCTACTCCGTTTTTCATGTAATAGATTAGGACATATGCCATCCTTTCTTAGTCTCTAGAATATTTTCAATATAGCAATGGTATTTCCTGGGAAATACCTAGGAAATGTTTCTAGGAAGTTTCATGCATGATATTATTTTTTTTAACATTGTTCTGACCTGATTTCCTGTTTGAAATAAGCATTTTCAGTTGAAAGAAAAATAGGGAAATTGTATAGATAGTTTCTATATACCTTTCAATCCCCAACACACTCAATTTCTCCTATTATTATTGTATGGCACTAGTAGGTATATTTCTCATAATTAATGAACTAATATTGATATGTAATTATTGGCCAAAGTCTATATTGTATACATATCTCCTTAGTTTTTGCCTAATGTCATTTTTTCTGGATAACACATGTAGAATAACATTACATTATTAAGACATAAGTAATTATTTCTCCTTAGGCTCCTCATGGCTGGATAGTTCTGATTTCCTTTTACTCTCAAAGTTATTTAGGAAAAATGTAATTACAACTGGTTGAAGCATTATTCATTTTTTCCCCCATGGTATAAATATATATTTGGCCCACAAAATCTAGTTTTTGAAATTGGGTGAAAGTTTCTTAGTGCTCTGTCATATGACCAATATTATAAAAGTATGAATGCTAGTCAGTATAGTTTATTGTATAATGGACAAAACTTTTGATACAGATTTTAAATATATGTGTAGTAAATAGATACAGATTTTATATATATATAAAGAGAGAGAGAGAGGCTTCTCAGGTGGCACTAAATGGTAAAGAACCTGCCTGGCAATGCAGGAGACATAAGAGATGTGGGTTCGATCCCTGGGTTGGGAAGATCCTCTGGAGGAGGGCATGGCAACCCACTCCAGTATTCTTGCCGAGAGAATGCCATGGACAGAGGAGCCTGGCAGGCTACAGTCCATAGGGTCACAGTGTCAGATATGACTGAAGCGAGTTATCATGCATACATGCATGCATATACATAAATATATATATATATATATACACACACACACACACATGTACACACACAACCACACACGTACATATACATACAAAAATTCAACTTTGTTATACCTTTTTATCTTATTTCTATTTATCAGATATTTTTATTCATGCTAATACAGTTGCTTTTATTCATGCTGATATAGCTGATAAACAGGCATACTAAAATCTTGCTAAATTTTGTGTTTCTGTCCATTTTTCTTTGCACATCTGACAGTGTTTTCCTTATACATACATTCTATTTGATTCATTTTATAAAGGTGCATGATCATTATTTTTTCATTATGGAGTGCACCTTTTATTTACCCTCTTGGTCCAGTTTTTTTCCCTTGCCTTTATTTCTTCTCTGACATTAACATGCCATCCTGTTTTCTTTTTCTCTGTAAAGTGAATTCCACAGTGCCTTGAACATAATTTATGCTCACATATTTGGAGAGTGATGAATGAATATATGAATACTGTATTCATACCTATTTATAAAAAGAATGAGGAAAACAGAAGGTTAATGTAGGAAGTGCATAGGCAATTTTCCATAGAAGAGCCAGCTATTTCAGCTTATATGAACTTTGTTGTTTTCTTCCTATCCTCTAAATCTTTTAGAGTTGAAGAATTTGTGAGTATCTGTATATCCAACCAAACATATCTAATAGCCAACATATGTAAAATAAAAAGAAGAATAATAATGTTTAATCATAGCTCTTTTTTTGAGCCTTAAAATATGATTGTTGTCTCTTGGTGGTTCATTTATTTGGCATTTTAGTTCCCTCACGGCTTTTTCAAAATAATTCAACTTACTAATAAATGCATATGTGTGTGTGTATATATATGTGTGTGTATATGTATATATATATGAAAGTGAAACTCAGTCATGTCCGACTCCTGGCGGACCCATGGACTATACATTTCATGGAATTCTCCAGGCCAGAATACTGGAGTGGGTAGCTGTTCCCTTCCCCAGCATATCTTCCTGAGCCAGGAATTGAACTGGGGTCTCCTGCATTGCAGGTGGGTTCTTTACCATCCGAGCTACCAGGGAAGCCATATGTGTGTGTATACACACACACACGCACGCACACACACACACACACACACACACACACACACAAGTTTTGTAACTGGAAGATTTTCCTGTTTTCATATTTATAAAAAGTACTACACATACATAGGTGCATAGTACTTATACAGTTACAAGTTTTGTTGATGTATAAAATTTATTCTGTAAAAAGAATAGAGGAAAAGGGGTTTGGCATTCTAAACGTTTTTTTTCTCACTGTAGAAGTATCTCATTTTCATTTTCAGAAATATGTTGGGACAGAACTGTACTTAGGGGTATTGTAGGAGAAACTGTAATGACTCAAGAACACAAATATGAGCTATTCATAGACATAAAAGTGATTGCCCTCTAGCATTAAGAAAAAGGTATAAAGATGGTTTGAAAATTCGTTCAACATATCTACAGAGGTACAGTGACATGATGGATTTGAAACAGTAGACAGTGGAAGACAAAGTTGCGTCCACTTGTTTAAGTATATCCTTAAACAAGTTTTTCTTTTTTTCCCCCAATCAAGCTAAATTACCACTTAAATGAGAATTTTATTCAGAGCATCTTTAATCAACTTATTTAGCAAATATTTATTGACTCTTTCTACTAAAAAAGTAGTGAACAAAAAAAGACTATATCCTTAGCAACCTTAAAATTGTGGACTTATTCCATTTAGTAATGTAGTTCTCCATTTTTTAAAGCAAATCTAGATTCTTCTTAAGATATATTCTTTAAACCATTAAGAAAAATCAAGGAAACACAAAGTAGGAGAAGCACAGTTTATTAATTTATTGGCCAGATACTTCACAGGACTTTATATGTGCTATTTATACCTTACTACAAACTTAAGGAACTTGGGGGCTTATTAGTTAGTTGGTCTATTTTATGTTTAAATAAGTCCTGAACTCATTCATTTAATTTATTAAAGAAGTATTTATCGAACCCTTGTAACTAGACATAATTGTATATACAGAAGATTCAGATAACATAGCTAATAAGCATCAAAGTCAGGAATTAGATCCTTATTTTATTCCTAAAGCTTGTGCTTTTGCAAGATTCCTTTTAGAACCCTTGTTTTTTTATTATTTATTTATTTATTTTAATTTTCTTTACATTGTTGTGTTGGCTTTGCCATACATTGACATGAATCTGCCATGGGTATACATTAGAACCCTTGTTGATTAATGAATCATCTTCATTGTTAGCTAACTGAAAAGTCTGTCAGAGGTACCATATACCTGAGAGATAAGATGCAGGGGATATGTTTACTACACTTTCAGTAAGTTATCCACCCCTTATTTTTTAAGTTATGTTGTGCCATATTATAATACTTGGAATTGTCTTTTTAGAACTCTGGTATTTCACACATGACTTTTTCCATGTGTTGTTGAAAGATATATTGGGAATTTTGTGTAATTTTTTTGTGAAGTTGTCTTCTAGATATTATTCTTTATTCTTGATCACTGTGTTTTATAAAATAATCTCATGATAAATTGCTTTCAGAATTCTAAAAGCACAGGCTTTGCTCAAACAGGATTTGAGATATTATTTTCTTCCATTTCTTCCATATATTTTTATGTAATATGGTTTTGTTCTTAGTATACTTATTTTATCTCTGATAATATTCCAGAGATTTGCAAATCTATATTTATAATCCAGAACATTTTAAAAAGCTCTCCATTAGAGTATGTCATTATTTACCTACATATGTTTCACACCTTAATATCTCACAGACGTGTGGAATTCTACCTGGCAAAAGTGGTAATCCGTTATCTTTTACCCCAGAACCTCTTCCCTTCTGATACCTGCCCTGGCTCAGGCAACATCATCTGCCCAAGTAAGACATATGGGTGCTAAATTGTCTTTCTTTTTTTTTTTTTCTTTTCACACACACAGTTAGTGACAAAGTCACTCCATTCTTTTTATTACTGCCTTAATGAATCACACTTCTGTTTAACAGTTATTTTCTTACTGACACTCTCTCTCCTTCTTGATTAACTTTTCCTGAGTCCCAGAATGAATGGCGGTCTTATGTCCACTGAACATGTTCTAAAATGATACCCATTGCAATTGATATATTACTTGTTTCCAATTCACCCCTAGGCTTGAAGCTCTTTGAGAATAGAAGGATATCTTGGCTTTTCAATTATATAGTGCCTGGCATATAGGAGATATAATAATAGTTGGAAGGAGTGAAAGAATGAAGAATCTATCTTAAAACTTTTGTAAGTACCTTGGGTAAAAATAAATTAAAACAGAAAAAAGTCACTTTGTGGTCATTCAAATTATAGTTTCTTTGTGCCTGGAAAATTTTGTGTTGCCAATTAATTCAGAACTTGTTTTGCTTAGTATTAGTTACAACTGGATTTTAAAAATAAATATCAACAAAAATATAAGGCTGAAAGAAGGGCAAAGAAAATATTGAATCAGCTTATGTTCAAGACTGTCCTTGTCCCTAGTAAAGACTATGGCTACGTGAATTTATCTTTATGGGCTTATGAAAGTTATCAATAGCTAAAATTTAATGTAACACTCTTCCCAAGTGGTGCTAATGGTAAAGAACCTGCCTGCCAATGAAGGAGAAATGAGAGATAGGGTTCGATTCCGGAGTCAGGAAGACCCCTGAAGGAGGGCATGGCAACCCACTCCCATATTCTTGCCTTAAGAATCCCATGGGTAGAAGGGCCTGGTGGGCTTTATAAAGTCCGTAGGGTTGCAAAGAGCCATACACGAATGAAGCAACTTAGTACACACACACACAGTATTAATGCTTACTTTGTGCTGAAAGCAAAGAGGAACTGAAAAGCCTCCTGATAAAGGTGAATAAAGGAGAGTGAAAAAGCTGGCTTAAAATTCAACATTCAAAAACTGGCCTATGGTCCCATCACTACATGGAAAGTAGATGGGTAAAAATGGAAAGAGGGATAGACTTTATTTTCTTGGGCTCCAAGAAAAATGCAGCCATGAATTTAAAACATGCTTGCTCCTTGGAAGAAAAGCTATGACAAACCTAGACAATGTATTCAAAAGCAGAGACCTCACTTTGCCAACAAAGGTCCATACAATCAAAGCTTTGGTTTTTCCAGTAGTCATGTATGGATGTGAGAGCTGACCATAAAGAAGGCTGAGCACCAAAGAATTGATGCTTTCTAACTGTGGTGCTGGAGAAGACTCTTGAGAGTCCCTTGCTCAGCAAAGAGATCAAACCATTCAATGCTAATGGAAATCAACCCTGAATATTTATTGAAAGAACTGATGCTGAGCCTGAAGCTTCACAACTTTGGCCACCTGATACGAGGAGCTGAATAACTGGAAAAGAACCTGATGCTGGGAATGATTGAGAGCATGAGGAAAAGGGGGCAACAGAGGATGAGATGGTTGGATGGCATCACCTACTCAATGGATATGAGTTTGAGCAAACTGGGAGATAGTGAAGAATAGGGAAACCTGGAGTTCTTCAGTCCATGACGTTGCAGACTCCGACACAACTAAGCAAGTGAAAAGCAACATTGCAATGTAACTCTTACTTTGTGGTGGGCAGTGTTCTAAGCATGCTATGTGTGCTAACTGTTTTTATCCTCATAAAAGCTAAATGAGGCTGACATTATTATTATTTATTAACAGTTCCAATTTACAGAAAGTAAACTGAGCCATAGAGGGGCTAAAAGTTTTTTTCACAAGTCCAACAACTGAAACAGAATGGATTTAAACTTTAATCCAGTTTACCATTCAAAAATATTTAGTGTTCCAGGCACTTTTCTTGGCACTGAGGATATAGCAGTGAACAAAACAAAGTCCCTGCTAAATATGCGACTTGGGTTTATTTATAGGATATCAGATAGTAATATGGAATTGAAGGGAAAGGAGTGCTTGGGTTGGGAAAGAGTGGTGTTTACAGTTATATATAGAGCAACCAGAGAATATCTATAATAGAGTCACATTTGAGCAGAGTCATGAAGGAAATGAGCCATTCAGATACAGTGATACCTAGGGGAAAAATATTACAGGAAGGTTGAGTAGTACAGATTTGCTTAGGTACAGTTCAGTTCACTCGCTCAGTCATGTCTGAGTCTTCATGACCCCATGGACTACAGCATGCCAGGCTTCCCTGGCCATCACAACTCCCAGAGCTTGCTTAAACTCATGTCCATCGAGCTGATGATGCCCATCGAGCTGGTGATGCCATCCAACCATCTCATCCTCTGTTTTCCCCTTCTCCTCCTGACTTCAAACTTTCCCAGCATCAGAGTCTTTTCCAGTGAGTCACTTTTTCACGTCAACTAGCCAAAGTGTTGGAATTTCAGCTTCAGCATCAGTCCTTCCAATGAATATTCAGGACTGGTTTCCTTTAGGATGGACTGGTTGGATTTCCTTCCAGTCCAAGGGACTCTCAAGACTCTTCTCCAACACCACAGTTAAAAAGCATCAATTCTTCAGCGATCAGCTTTCTTTAGAGTCCAATTCTCACATCTGTATATGTCTACTAGGAAAACCATAGCTTTGACCTGATGGACCTTTGTTGGCAAAGTAATGTCTATGCCATCTAGGTTGATCATAACTTTTCTTCCAAGGAGAAAACGTCTATTAATTTCATGGCTGCAGTCACCATCTGCAGTGATTTTGGAGTCCAAAAATATAAAGTCTCTCACTGTTTCCATTGTTTCTTCATCTGTTTGCCATGAAGTGATGGGATCAGATGCCATGATCTTAGTTTTCTGCATGTTTAGTTTTAAGCCAACATTTTCACTCTCCTCTTTTACTTTCATCAAGAGGGTCTTTAGTTCTTCTTCACGTTCTGCCATAAGGGTGGTTTCATCTGCATATCTGAGGTTATTGGTATTTCTCCCGGCAATCTTGATTTCAGCTTGTGCTTCATCCAGTCCAGCATTTTGCATGCTGTACTAAGCATGTAAGTTGAATAACCAGGGTGACAATATACAGCCTTGATGTACTCCTTTCCCAATTTGGAGCCAGTCTGTTGTTCCATGTCCAGTTCTAACTCGTTTCTTGACATGCATACAGATTTCTCAGGAGGCATGTCAGGTGGTTTGCTATTTACATCTCTTGAAGAATTTTCCACAGTTTGTTGTGATCCACACAGTCAAAGGCTTTGGCATAGTCAGTAAAGCAGAAGTAGATGATTTTCTGGAACTCTCTTGCTTTTTTGATGATCCAGCAGATGTTGGAAGTTTCATCTCTGGTTCCTCTGCCTTTTCTAAATCCAGCTTGAACATCTGGAACAATAGTGGTTCATGCACTGTTGAAGCCTGGCTTGGAGATTTTGAGCATTACCTTTCTAGCATGTGAGATGAATGCAATTGTGCGGTAGTTTGAGCATTCTTTGGCATTGTCTTTCTTTGGGATTGGAATGAAAGCTGACCTTTTACAGTCCTGTGGCCATTGCTGAGTTATCCAAATTTGCTGGCATACTGAGTGCAACACTTTCACAGCATCAACTTTTATGATTTGAAATAGCTCAAATGGAATTCCTTCACCTCCACTAGTTTTGTTTGTAGTTATGCTTCCTAAGGACCAATTGACTTTGCATTCCAGGGTGTCTGGTTCTAGGTGGGTGATCACACTATCATGATTATCTGGGTCATGAAGATCTTTTTTGTATAGTTCTGTGTATTCTTGCCACATCTTCTTAATATCTTATGCTCTGTTAGGTTCTTACCATTTCTGTCCTTTATTGTGCCTGTCTTTGAATTTCTTGAAGAGATCTCTAGTCTTTCCCATTCTATTATTTTCCTCTATTTCTTTGCATTGATCACTGCGGAAGGCTTTCTTGTGTTTCCTTCCCACTCTCTGGAAATCTGCATTCAGATGGGTGTATCTTCTCTTTTCTCCTTTGACTTTAGCTTCTCTTCTTTTTTCAGCTATTTGTAAGGCCTCCTCAGACAGCCATTTTGCTTGTTTGCATTTCTTTTTTTTGCAGATTGTCTTGATCACTGCCTCCTATACAATGTTGTGAACCTCTGCTCATCATTTTTCATGCGCTGTATCAGACTTAATCCCTTGAATCTATTTGTCACTTCCACTGTATAATCGTAAGGGATTTGGTTTATGTCATGCCTGAATGGTCTGGTGGTTTTTCCTACTTTCTTCAATTTATATCTGAATTTGGCAATAAGGAGTGCATGATCAGAGCCACAGTCAGCTCCCAGTCTTGTTTTTGCTGATTGTATAGAGCTTTTTAATCTTTGACTACAAAGAATATAATCAATCTGATTTAAGTATTGACCATCTGGTGATGTCCATTTGTAGAGTCTTCTCTTGTGTTGTTGGAAGAGGGTGTTTGCTATGTCCACTGCATTCTCTAGGAAAAACTCTATTAGGCTTCATTCTGTACTACAAGGCCAAATTTGCCTGTTATTCCAGGTATCTCTTTCTACTTTTGCATTCCAGTTCCCTATAATGAATAGGACATCTTTTTTTTTTTTTTTTGGTGTTAGTTCTAGCAGGTCTTGTTAGGTCTTCATAGAACTGTTCCACTTCAGTTTCCTCAGCATTACTGGTCAGGGCATAGACTTATCCAGGTCTATGGATATTAATATCCTTGATATTGAAGGGTTTGCTTTGAAAAGAACAGAGATCATTCTGTCATTTTTGAGATTGCATCCAAATACTTCATTTTGGACTCCTTTGTTGACTACAAGGGCTAATCCATTTCTTCTAAGGCATTCTTGCCCACAGTCATAGATATAATGGTCTTCTGAGTTAAATTCACCCATATAAGTCCATTTTAGTTCACTGATTCCTAAAATGTCAATATTCATCCCCTGTTTAACTGCTTGCAATTACCTTGATTCATGAAGCTAACATTCCAGGTTCCTATGCAATATTGTTCTTTATAGCATCGGACTTTACTTCCATCACCAGTCACATCAACAAATGGACATTGTTTTCTCTTTGGCTCTGTCTCTTCATTCTTTCTGAAATTATTTCTCCACTCTTCTCCAGTAGGATATTGGGCATCTACCGACCTGGGTAGTTCATCTTTCAGTGTCATATCATTTTGCCTTTTCATACTGTTCCCTTAGGTAGGAGCATGCTTTTTATGCTTAAAGAACAACCTGGAGTCCTGCAAGGCTAGAGCTCAATAAGTAAGAGAAATAAGAGTGGTAGGAAATGAAGGCAGAGAAAGGGTAAGGAGCCAAACCCTATGAGAGTTTCTAGACTATTGCAAGTACTTAGAATTTTAACCCCTCATAGTGAAAACTATTGTTGAAATTGTAGAAAAGGAGTTTTGAAATAGGATCTAACTTTGCATTAACTCAGTGACATCAACTGCTGTGTTGAGACTAGCCAATAGTACTCCTATTGGGGACTAAAAATACTATTGGGAAGTAAATACAGTAATCCAGATTAGAGATAATGGTGGCTTGAATTTAGAGGATAATAGTTGAGGATATGGTAGATGACAGTTTAAGAGCTTGAATTTTCAAGTTAGAAGCAATAGAATTTGCTGTACTCTTACGTGTCTTAGTAATTTTATTATAACATATTTTGTGGATGTTTTAGGATTGATTATATGTCCTTATACAAAGCAGGAACAGAAGATTAGGTGTTGACAATTAAGCCAGTCATCTATTGACAAACAAATACAATGTTATAGAACCATTTCTTTGAGAGTGAGCACAGAGAAACAGCAGTTGCAGAGGCTGGTATTCAAGTTATAGAATGGCCCAAGTATACCAGAACTGTATGAGACAATGAAAGTAAAGATCTTCAGATAGCAATACAGACAGTATCAAAGATAGCAATACAGATAGTGTGCACATTCTGAAATTAAAATAAGAAACTGTCAGTAGTTTCACTTGTCATAACAATTCAGTTTGCTGCCATAACATTTAAAACATTGCAAACCTTATGGCAGTGCTTATGACAATATTTTTGACTTTTAAGTTGAGTTTGACATTGTCTTTCTCTCAGGTTGAATGTGAAGAAGTTTTCTGTCTTAAAAACATCAGAAACATTGAGTTGTAGACTAGCTGAGAAAACATCTAGAGAGTTTCATTTACATGAACATAAACTGTACTGTTTTAAAGTTCTTACACTAAATCTAAGGTTCCATAGTAAGCAGAGAAAGCCTGGGTAAGCTATTAATAGTTTAGTATCTCATTTCCTTTGAGAATGTGGCTTCCACTTGAAGGGGAGAATATTATAGTCTTACTTAGTATAAAATTCATATATTGTAGAGGAATATGTTAGAGGTCCCAGTTGGGTTTTTGCTGAACTTATTGTTTTACAAAGTCAAATACAGATGCATCTTTCATAAAAAGGAATAAACTTATTCTAAAGTAATATCTGAGAATCTTCGATCAACTTATTACATTTTGATGACCATTTCACCTAAAGAACAGTAGAAGTAGAATAACTGGAAGAATACAAATGAGGGTGAAAAGTTATTGATGATCAGCAACAGAGTTCAAAACTCAGCAGTTGTTTAACAAGTATTTTAGGCAAACTGGTTTACAAAAAGAATAATAATTCCAAGATATAGTAAAGCTGTTTACACCAAAATGGGACACTTAAAAAATTCTGTTTTGGGTCAATTATATTCAATGACCTAATATTTTAAAACAAATTTGATTTCTGAGGTTAAAATAATCTCTGGAAAAATTCTTCATAATATCACCTTCATATAAAGTGATTTTTTTTTACTAGAAATGAAAGATATAGCCAGAACATAATAGTAACTAGAGAAGGATGTTTGAGTCTCAGAGGTACCTACAAAATTCTTAATTCAGCCTTCATTTAGAGGCTGTATGATGAACAGCCTTTGTGCAATATGATTCCCAGTAATAAAACAAGTTTTCACAAGGAAAACCAAGTTAAACTTACATAAAAGTGGAAGTCACTCAGTCGTGTCCAACTTTTTGCAACTGTATGGACTACACAGTCCATGGAATTCTCTAGGCAAGAATATTGGAGTGGGTAGCCTTTCCTTTCTCCAGGGGCTTTTCCTAACCCAGTGCTTGAATCCCGGTCTCCCACATTGCAGGTGGATTCTTTGCCAGCTGAGCCACAGGGATTTTGGGATAAAACAATTAAGAGGTAAGAAAAGAATAGTATCATTATGGCAGGATTATTTGATGATAGCTGGAAACCTGATATTGAGAAAAAGGACAAAAAAAAAAAGAAAGCTCAAAATACTGGATGCTAAAATGATGGCCTTGTTAATAATGGGTTTTCCTAATACTAATAATAGTCTTGAGTCAGAAAATGTTAAATCATCATTTATAAGATGTCTGAACATAATACATCTTAGGAAATGTTCCATTTAAAGTAGGTTACATAAAATGGCCACAAATTCCTCCCATCCTTGAATGTACGTCTTTTTACCATGTGACCTGGCAGCTTCTCCCATGGAAAACCTAGTTCTCTGCTCTTAAATCAGGGATGATCCTGTGGAATGTAAACAGGTTCTAAAACTATCGGCCTACATTTGTTAAGTAATAGATCCTAGTATGTTATTGTAGGCAAGTTACCTATACTTTTGAAACCAACTTCATAAAATCATCTAAGAAGTTTTAATCATATAAATATTGTTTGATTACTCTGTTAAAAACAAGGGGCTTCCGTGGTAGTAAAGAGAGCAAAGAATGATATTCAGATAGTAGAGAATCCGTCTGCAATGTGGGAGACCTGGGTTCTATCACTGGGTTGAGAAGATTCCCCTGGAGGAGAGCATGGCAAACCACTCCAGTATTCTTGCCTTGAGAATTCCATGGGCAGGGGAGCCTGGAGAGCTACAGTCCATGGAGCTTCAAAGAGTCAGGCATGACTGAGTGACTAAGTGCACATTCACATTAAAAACATAATGCTATGTTGAACAGACTATAGGGAAAACCACTAGACCAGTCAGGTATGACCTAAATCAAATTTCTTATGATTATACAGTGGAAGTGAGAAATAGATTTAAGGGACTAGATCTGATAGAGAGAGTGCCTGATGAACTATGGATGGAGGTTCGTGACATTGTACAGGAGACAGGGATTAAGACCATCCCATGGAAAAGAAATGCAAACAAGCAAAATGGCTGTCTGAGGAGGCCTTAGAAATAGCTGTGAAAAGTAGAGAAGCGAAAAGCGAAGGAGAAAGGGAAAGATATTCCTATCTGAATGCATAATTTCAAAGAATAGCAAGGAGAGATAAGAAAGCCTTCTTCAGCGATCAATGCAAAGAAATAGAGAAAAACAACAGAATGAGAAAGACTAGAGATCTCTTCAACAAAATTGGAGATACCAAGGGAACATTTCATGCCAAGATGGGCTCGATAAAGGACAGAAATGGTATGGACCTAACAGAAGCAGAGATATTAAAAAGAGGTGGCAAGAATACACAGAAGAACTGTACAAAAAAGATCTTCATGACCCCAATAATCACGATGGTGTGATCACCCACCTAGAGCCAGACATCCTGGAATGTGAAGTCAAGGGGGCCTTAGAAAGCATCACCATGAACAAAGCTAGTGGAGGTGATGGAATTCCAGTAAAGCTATTTCAGATCTGAAAGATGATGCTGTGAAAGTGCTGCACTCAATATGCCAGGAAATTCGGAAAACTCAGCAATGGCCACAAGACTGGAAAAGGTCAGTTTTCATTCCAATCCCAAAGAAAGGCAATGCCAAAGAATGCACAAACTACCACACAATTGCACTCCTCTCACACACTAGTAAAGTAATGCTCAAAATTCTCCAAGCCAGGCTTCAGCAATACATGAACCATGAACTTCCAGATGTTTGAGCTGGTTTTAGAAAAGGCAGAGGAACCAGATATGAAGGTGCCAACATCCTCTGGATCATCGAAAAAGCAAGAGAGTTCCAGAAAAACATCTATTCCTGCTTTATTGACTATGCCAAAGCCTTTGACTGTGTGGATCACAATAAACTGTGAAAAATTGTTATAGAGATGGAAATACCAGACCATCTGACCTGTCTCTTGAGAAACCTATATGCAGGTCAGGAAACAACAGTTAGAACTGGACATGGAAAAATAGGAAAAGGAGTACGTTAAGGCTGTATATTGTCACCCTGCTTATTTAACTTATATACAGAGTACATAGTGAGAAATGCAGGGCTGGAAGAAGCAGAAGCTGAAATCAAGATTGCTGAGAGAAATATCAATAACCTCAGATATGCAGACAACACCACCCTTCAGCAGAAAGTGAAGAGGAACTAAAACGCCTCTTGATGAAAGTGAAAGAGGAGTGTGAAAAAGTTGGCTTAAAGCTCAACAGTCATAAAACTAAGATCATGGCATCTGGTCCCATCACTTCATGGAAAAATAGATGGGGAAACAGTGGAAACAGTGTCAGACTTTATTTTTCTGGGCTCCAAAAACACTGCAGACGGTGTTTGCAGCCATGAAATTAAAAGACGCTTACTCCTTGGAAGGAAATTTATGACCAACCTAGATAGCATATTAAAAAGCAGAAACATTACTTTGTCAACAAAGGTCCATCTAGTCAAAGCTATGGTTTTTCTAGTAGTCATGTATGAATGTGAGAATTGGGCGATGAAGAAAGCTGAGCGCCGAAGAATTGATGCTTTTGAACTGTGGTGTTGGAGAATTTCTTGCGAGTTCCTTGGACTGGAAGAAGATCCAACCAGTCCATCCTAAAGGAAATCAGTCGTGGATGTTCATTGGAAGGTTGAATGTTCATCATTGGAAGGATGTTCATGTTGAAGCTGAGACTCCAATACTTTGGCTACCTCATGCAAAAAGTTGACTCATTGAAAGGGACCCTAACGCAAGGAAGGATTTGGGGCAGGAGGAGAAGAGGATGACAGAGGATGATATGGCTGGATGGCATCACCGACTCGATGGACATGGGTTTGGGTAGACTCTGGGAGTTGGTGATGGACAGGGAGGCCTGGCGTGCTGCTATTCTTGGGGTCGCAAAGAGTCAGACATGACTGAGAGACTGAACTGAACTGAATTTTTTTAGCTTAGTATTATATTTTTAGAATGTTGAAACAAATATTAACTTTATTTTGAGTAGCTTAAGAGCAAAGATCACTCTGAACAGCTAAGAATTTTGTACTTTGCAGTTTTCTAACGTTTAATTCAATACCCCAAAGCCTTCAGATTTTTAGTTTTATTTCTCATAATTTAAAATGAGGTCATGCATCCTTTAAAGAAAAAAAATTTGTACTGGTGAATATCTTAGTGGTTAGAGCTGCACAGGTGAGTTTGTGTAATGGCATTTTAAAAGACATTCCTAGGTAATTAGCTGAACACATGAAGAAAGAAATTAAAGAGTGGGTGGAAGAAGAGCTGCATATTTTTGACAATAGAACAATAGGAGATGGTTTTCAGTTTGGTAGAAGAAACAAGAAGGTGAATGTCTGTGTAAGATTACTATCTCTCTGTCTTTCTTTTTAAATAGTTGGAGATGGTGTGTAATCCATGTGAATTGGTTTGAGAGTAAGGAAGGTTCCTTTAGTTTGATCTGCAATTGTTGTTGTATGCTATTAGGTAAATTTTCATGCTCTTTCAATAAAGGCACTGTTAATGAATTAATGTTATAAGTCTCTGTGAGCTCATCGAATGAAAGGTGTTATGTAATTATAAAGTAGTAGTATTGTGGTGGTTTCCATGGCAACAATAACTTTCCCACCTGATGGGAACTTAACAAGTAAGGTGAGTGAGTTAAAATTGCTATGATCAACTTTTCCACTTTTTAATTTAAAATGTTTCAGTTGATACTTTAATACTGCATAGATATTTTATTTTCATTGAATATAAATTATATTTATTCTCATAGCATTCTCCACTCTAGTTACTGGTGTATTTCATAATATTCTGATTATCCAAGGTAAAGATTAGAATTTATTTTTAAGCTATTTGGATATTATCACTTTCAAAAGATTATTCTTTTTCTCATTCCTCATCGTTGGAATCAGATAGTCCTGCGGTTCAGTCTTGTCTCTGCTACAATTTGATCTAAAACAGATTGTCTCTCTTACCCTGTTTTGTCATCTGTAAAATGGAAATATAATAGAACCACTCTCAAAATATCATTGTGGGGAGTGAATGCAATTGTATATGTGCAGTGTTCATTTAATACACTGTCTGATGCATAGTAGATGCACAGTATCAAGCTAGTGTATAATACATTATTTTCCACCTGTATAATAAATGCATCTGTGTTCACTAGAACTTACTGTTATGATAGAAGTGTTCAGTATTGCATTATTCAGTGTGGTTGCTATCAGCTGCACATGGTTATTGAACATTTGAAATCTAGTTAATGCCATTAAGTAACTGAATTTTAAACTCTATTTTAATAAATTTAAATAATCACATGTGGGTACAGACTATACATATTGGATAATGTGGATCTAATATAAATATTTATTTTTTGTCCCCCTAAGAAACTATCTTATTAGCACTTATTAGAGTTTGGAATCTTAGGGTTTTAGTCTCTGTTGTCATCTCTTCCCTGTATTTTTTAAACTAATATTTGAAGAATATTAATCATAAACTAATAGCCAGTTTCCAATGTACTATTTTAGTAGTAATTTAACAATATAAATGGTCTCCACATTTATCAGTTCTTGGTGAATAGTGAATTTACATAGAGAATCTATAAGATAGAAAGAAAATTTTGATTGTTTAAAAAGAAAACAAAAGTTGTAACTGAATTAGGAAATTTAGTTTTATTTCTTTTATCAAAATATTCACTGACCTTAATGTTTCTTTAAAAATTCAACTTATTTTAAACTAAAAAAAAGACTATTTACCCATTTCTTCCATCTTCCACCCCACCTCTGTCAACCACCAACCTGTCATCTGTATCTGAGTTTGGATTTTTGTTTAAGATTCCACATAGAAGATGATTATATAATATTTATCCTTCTCTGTCTGCCTTATTTTACTAACCATAGTGTTGGCAATGTCTGTCTATGTTTTCACAAATGGAAAACATTTTATTTTTATGGCTGAATAGTATTTCATAGTATCTATATACCACAGTTTCTTTATCCATTCATTCATCCATGGACACTTAAGTTATTTCCGTATCTTGGCTGTTGAATGCTGTACAATAATGCTGCAATGGATATAAGGAGCATACATTTTTTTGAATTAATATTTTCATTTTATTCAATAAATACTTGGAATTTGAATTGCTGAATGATGTTTCTATTTTACTTTTTTGAGGGACTTTTATACCTTTCCATGGTAATTGCATCGATTTACTTTCTTACTAACAGTGCACAAGAATTCCCTTTTCTCAATATTCTTACCAACACTCATGTAAAGCGACATCACATTGTGGTTTTAATTTGTGTTTTCCGGATGATTAATGATGCTGAACATCTTTTCATGTACCTGCTGGCTGTATATGTTTGTTCTTTCAGAACAAAAAATCTATTCAGATATTCCACCCATTTTTGAATCTTTTTTTTTTTTTTTTGCTTTTGAGGTGTGTGTGCTCTTCATGTATTTTGGATATTGGCTCCTTATTATATATATGATTTGCAATTGTTGTTGTTGTTATTCATTTGCTAAGTCATATCCAACTCTTTGTTACCCTATGGACTACAGCAAGCCAGTTACTCTGTCTTCCACTGTCTCCTACGATTTGCTCTACTTCATGTCCATAGAGTTTGGGATGCTATCTACCATTGCATCTTCTACCACCCTTTTCTCCTTTTGCCCTTAATCTTTCCCAGCATCAGGGTCTTTTCCAATGAATCAACTCTTTGCATCAGGTGGCAAAAGTATTGGAGCTTCAGCATCAGCAACAGTCCTTCCAATGTATATTCAGGACTGATTTCCTTTAGGATTGACTGGTTTGATCTCCTTGCTGTCCAAGGGGTTCTCAAGAGTCTTCTCAAGAGTCTTCTCCAGCACCATGATTTGAAAGCATCGATTCTTTGGGGCTTATCCTTCTTTATGCTCCAACTTTACAATTATTTTCTCCCATTTGTTGTGTTTCCTATTCATTTGTTGATGGTTTCCTTTGCTGTGCAAAAGCTTCTCAGTTTGATGTAGTTCCACTTTGTGTGTGTGTGTTTTGTTTTTGTTGCTTTTGGTGTAAGTTTGAAAAAAATAAAGACCAAGAACTATGACAGGTATACATCAAAGCTGTATATTGTCACCCTGCTTATTTAACTTGTATGCAGAGTACATCATGAGAAATGGTGGGCTGGAGGAAGCACAAGATGGAATCAAGATTGCTGGGAGAAATATCAATAACCTCAGATATGCAGATGACACCACCCTTATGGCAGAAAGTGAAGAAGAACTAAAGAGCCTCTTGATGAAAGTGAAAGAGGAAAGTAAAAAAGTTGGCTTAAAGCTGAACATTCAGAAAACTAAGATCATGGCATCTGGTCCCATCACTTCATGGAAAAATAGATGGGGAAGCAGTGGGAACAGTGGCTGACTATTTTGGGGGGCTCCAGAATCACTGCAGATGGTGATTGCAGCCATGAAATTAAAAGATGCTTACTCCTTGGTAGTAAAGTTATGACCAACCTAGACAGCAAATTAAAAAGCAGAGACATTACTTTGTCAACAAAAGTCCATCTAGTCAAGGCTATGGTTTTTCTAGTAGTCATGTATAGACGTGTGCATTGGACTATAAAGAAAGCTTAGCACAGAAGAATTGATGCTTTTGAACTGTAGTGTTGGATAAGACTCTTGAGAGTCCCTTGGACTGCAAGGAGATCCAATCAGTCCATCCTAAAAGAGATCAGATCTGGGTGTCCATTGGAAAGACTGATGTTGAAGCTGAAACTCCAGTACCTTGATCACCTGATGCAAAGAGCTGACTCATTGGAAAAGACCCTGATGCTGGGAATGATTGAGGGCAGGAGCAGAAGAGGATGACAGAGGATGAGATGGTTGGATGGCATTACTGACTTAATGGACATGGATTTGGGTAGACTCTAGGAGTTGGTGATGGACAGGGAGGCCTGGCGTGCTGCTCTTCATGGGGTCGCAAAGAGTTGGACACGATTGAGTGGCTGAACTGAACTGAACTGAGGGCTTTTATGGCTTCAGGTCTTATATTCAACTCTTTATTCCATTCTGAGTTAACTTTTATGTATAATGTAACATATTGGTTTAATTAAATTCTTCTTCATTTGACCATTCAATTTTTGCAAATTCAATTGAGTGTTCAATTTTCCCAATGCCATTTATTGAAGAGGCTATCATTTCCTCACTGTATATTTTTGGCTACTGTGTCATAAATTAGTTATCTATATATGTGTGGATTTATTTCTGTACTTTCTATTTACTTTTAGTGAGCTATGTCAGTGCCATACTTTTAATTACTATAGCTTTGTAATATAGTTTGAAATCAGGGAACATGAAGTCTCCAGGTCTATTCTTCATTCTCAAGATTGCTTTAACTCTTCAAAATCATTTTCTTTTGTGGCTCCATACAAATTTAGATTGCCTGTTACCTTTCTGTGAAAAATACCTTTGCAATTTTGATAGCAATTACATGACCTATCAGCCTCCTAAAAGTGTACCATCTACATTATGTCTGGATTTTTTGGTAACTTTTGTGGCTCCTTTAAGTTGCATTTGTTTTCTTTTCTCCAAGACTGTTCCCATGTGCTTGTGACTTGCCTCTGGTTAATGCTTTTATAGGTTTTAACTAGACTCTAGATTGCCTTCCCACACCTATGCACCCATTTCTTTATTTCTAAATAAATTCTTATAAAGTCAGCTTACCATCATGTCATTACTTTGTAGAAAATTTTTTACTACTTTTCTTTTTTAAAATCTCTAGCTTGGCCTTCAGTAATATTAGACATTTTCTATCTCTATTTATTCTTTTGGTATCATCTCCATTTGGCAACCAAGTGGTATTTAAAGTGTGGTCTAGGGAATCTAAGACCCTTTTATGGTGACTGTGAAATGCAAAGGTATTCTATATTTTTTACAAAATTCATACTAAGATCTCATTTTTTGTCTTTTTTCATACTTTTCTCTCTTCCTTTCTGGTGAATATGCAATAGAGTTTTCTAGAGGCTAAATAACAATTGATGTCATTGTTCTGATAAGGAATGAAACATGTACTTTTATCTTCTTATGATTTATAAATCCTTCAGTTTGATGGCTAATAAAGTACTCATGGAAAGATATCATCCACTTAAACAGAAACATTTTTTGAAGGAGGAGGATTCTTGTTCATTTTTAGAAGTATAAAGGTGACCTGAGAGCAACAAAGAAAAAAATTAATAGCTTCTGTTGTAAACTAATGTTACTATCCCAGAATTATTTTTTCACAATTATTCTGTTTTCCTACCTTCTCCTATTTAAATGTCACCTATCTTTAGTGTTTAATGCAATGATAAGACCTTCATCACCTTTACTGATCTTTACTTTCCCCCAAAATAGCATATAATGGTTCTTGTTTATGAACACTACTCGTAGTGCTTGCTGTACAGATTTACTACTGCATGAAGTTCTGCAAATTCTAATAATGAATTAAAGCTTTGGTATTTAATACATGCCATAAAATTTACCATTTTAAAATATGTGGTTCAGTGGCATGAAATATTTTTGCATTTCTGTGCAGACATCACCAGAACATTTTCATCATGAAAACTGAAACTCTGTACCCATTAAATAATAATTCCCCACTTTCACCTCTCCCAGCACCTGGCAACCACCATTCCACTATCTGTCCCTATGAATTTCACTACTCTCAATATATTGTAAAAGTGGAATTATTCAGTAGTTTTCCTTCTGTGACTGGCTTATATTAAGTAGCACCTATGTCTTCCAGGTTCATCTGTTTTGTAGCGTGTGTCAGAATATCTTTCCCTTTTTAAAGCAGAATAATATTCCATCATGTTTATATATTGGGCTTCCCTGGTGCCTCACTTGGTAGAGAATCCACCTGTGATGCAAGAGACCCAAGTTCAATTCCTGGGTTAGGAAGTTCCCCTGGAGAAGGGAAGGGTACCCACTCCAGTTTTCTTGGGCTTTCCTAGTGACTCAACTGGTAAAGGATGTCCCTGCAGTGCGGGAGACCTGGTTTCAATACCTGGGTTGGGAAGATTCCTTGGAGGAGGGCATGGAAACCCACTCCAGTATTCTTTCATGGAGAACTCTCGTGGACAGAGAGCCTGGTGGGCTAGAGTCTGTCAGGTTGTAAAGACTTGGACACGACTGAAGGACGAAAATGCTCAGTTGTGTCTGACTCTTTGAGACTCCATGAACTGCAGCGTGCCAGGCTTCCCTGTCCGTCACAAGCTCCCAGAGCTTGCTCAAACTCACGAACATCGAGCCAGTAATGACATCCAATCATGTCATCCTCTGTCATCCCTTTCTCCTCCTGCCTTCAATATTTCCCAGCATCAGAGTCTTTTCCAATGAGTCAGTTCTTTTCATCAGGCGGCCAAAGTTTGGAGCTTCAGCATCAGTCCTTCCAATGAATGTTCATGACTGATTTCCTTTAGGATGGACTGGTTGGATCTCCTTGTAACCAAAGAACTCTCAAGAGAATTCTCCGACACCACAGTTCAAAACATCAGTTCTTCCATGCTCAGCTTTCTTCATCGTCCAACTCTCACATGCATACATGACTACTGGAAAAGTCATACCTTTGACTAGATGGAACTTTGTTGGCAAAGTTATGTCTCTGCTTTTTAATACTGTCTAGTTTGGTCATAACTTTTCTTCCAAGGAGCAAGTGTATTTTAATTTCATGGCTGCAGTCACCATTTGTAGTGATTTTGGAACCTAAGAAAGTAAAGTCTGTCACTGTATTCATTGTTTTCCTATCTATTTGCCTGAAGTGATGGGACTGGATGCCATGATCTTAGTTTTTTGAATGTTGCGTTTTAAGCCAGCTTTTTTTCTCTCCTCTTTCACTTTCATCAAGAGGCTGTTTAGTTCTTCTTCACTTTCTGCCATAAGGGTATGTCATCTGCATATCTGAGGTTATTGATATTTCTCCCAGCAATCTTGATTCTAGCTTGTGCTTCATTCAGCTTAAGATTTTGCATGATGTAGTCTACATATAAGTTAAATAAGCAGGATGACAATATACAGCCTTGATGAACACCTTTCCTAATTTGGACACAGTCTGTTTTTCCTTGCCCAGTTCTAACTGTTGCTTCTTGACCTGAATACAGATTTCTCAGGAGGCAGATAAGGTGGTTTGATATTCGCATCTCTTGAAGAAATTTCCACAGTTTGTTGTGATCCACACCATCAAAGGCTCTGGCATAGTCAATAAAGCCGAAGTAGATGTTTTTCTGGAACTTTCCATGTCTTTCAATGATCCAGCGGATGTTTGCAGTTTGATCTCTTGTACCTTTCTCTGCCTTTTGTAAATCCAGCTTGAACATATGGAATTTCTAAGTTCTGGTTGAACTGAAGTTCATGTTGAACTATTGAAGCCTGGCTTGGAGAATTTTGATTATTACTTTACTAGCATGTGAGATGAGTGCAATTGTGCAGTAGTTTGAACATTCTTTGGCATTGCTTTTCTTTGGGATTGGAAGGAAAACTGACCTTTTCCTGTCTTGTGGCCACTGCTGAGTTTTCCAAATTTGCTGGCATACTGAGTGCAGCACTTTGACAGCATCATCTTTTAAGATTTGAAATAGCTCAACTGGAATTCCATCACCTCAACTAGTTCTGTTCATAGTGATGCTCGTAAAGCCGACTTGACTTCGCATTCCAGAATGTCTGGCTCTAGGTCACTGATCATGCCATCATGGTTATCTGGGTCATTAAGATATTTTTTTGTATAGTTTTTCTGTGTATTCTTGCCACCTTTCTTAATATTTTCTGCTTCTTTTAGGTCCATAACATTTCTGTCCTTTATTGTCCCCATTTTTGCTTGAAATGTTCCCTTGGTATCTAATTTTCTTTGGAACTCTGCTTTTTGATGGGTGTATCTTTCCTTTTCTCCTTTGCCTTTAGCTTCTCTTCTTTTCTCAGCTCTTTGTAAGGCCTTCTCAGATAGCCATTTTGCCTGTTTATATTTCTTTTGGGGAGATGGTCTTCATTACTGCCTCCTGTACAATGTCACGAACCTCTGTCTGTAGTTCTTTTTTTTTTAATTAATTTATTTTTTTATTAGTTTTGCCATACAGTGACATGATATCACCATGGGTTTACATATGCTCCCCCTCCAGAACACCCCTCCCTCCTCCCTCCCTCCCCCCGGAAAATCTCGATGCACTAGCCCCGAGCATCAATCCTGGGCTGGTGATTGATTAGACATATGATAATTAACATGTTTCAATGCCATTCTCCCATATCATCCCACCCTTACCCTCATCCACGGAGTCCACGAGTCTATTCTATACATCTGCGTTCCTTTTGCTGTCTTGCATGTTGGGTTCTCATTACCATCTTTCTAAATTCCATATATATTCGTTAATATACTGTATTGTTGTTTTTGCTTCTGGCTTACTTCACTCTGGATAATGGGCTCCAGTTTCGTCCATCTGAGTAGAACTGATTCAAATGAATTTTTTTTTAATGCTGAGAAATATTCCATTGTGTATATGTACCACAGCTTTCTTATCCATTCGTCAGTTGATGGGCATCTAGGCTGCTTCCATGTCCTGGCTATTGTAAACAATGCAGCGATGAACATTGGGGTACACGTGGCTCTTTCAATTCTGGTTTCCTTGGTGTATATGCCCAGCAGTGGGATTGCTGGGTCATATGACAGGTCTATTTGCAGTTTTTTAAGGAACCTCCACACTGTTTTCCATAGTGGCTGTACTAGCTTGCATTCCCACCAACAGTGTAAGAGAGTTCCCTTTTCTCCACATCCTCTCCAGCATTTATTGCTTGTAGATTTTTGGATTGCAGCCATTCTGACTGGTGTAAAGTGATACCTCATTGTGGTTTTGATTTGCATTTCTCTGATAGTTCTTCATGTACTGTGTCTATCAGATCTAATCGCTTGAATCTATTCGTCACTTCCACTGTATAGTCAGAAGGGATTTGATTTAGTCATACTTGAATGATCAAGTGGTTTTTCCTACTTTCTTCAGTTTACATCTGAATTTGGCAGTAAGGAGTTAATGATCTGAGCCACAATCAGCTCCCTGTCTTGTTTTTGCTGATTGTATAGAGCTTCTCCATCTTCTGCTGCAAAGAATATAATTGGGCTGATTTTGTCATTGACCATCCGGTGATGTACATGTGTAGAGTCGTCTCTTGTTGGAAAAGGGTGTTTGCTGTGACCAGTGCATTCTCTTGGCAAAACTTCGTTAGCCTTGCCCTGCTTCATTTTGTATTCATAGGCCAAACTTACTTGTTACTCCAGGTGTTTCTTGACTTCCTACTTTTGCATTCCAGTCCCCTATAATGAAAGGGGCATTTTTTTTTTTGGTGTTAGTTCTAGAAGGTCTTATAGGTTCTTCATAGAACCATTCAACTTCAGCCCTTTGGGCATTAGTGGTTGGGGCATAGACTTGGATTACTGTGATACTGAATGGTTTGCCTTAGAAACAAACAGAGATCATTCTGTCATTTTTGAGATTGTACCCAAGTACTGCATTTTGTACTTTATGTTGACTATGAGGGCTACTCCGTTTCCACTAAATTATCCTTTCCCACTGTAGTAGGTATAATGTCCATCTGAATTAAATTTGTCCATTCCAGTCCATTTTAGTTCACTGATTCCTAAAATATGGATGTTCACTCTTGCCATCTCCTATTTGACCACTTTCAATTTACCTTGATTCATGAACCTAACATTCCAGGTTCCTATGCAATATTGCTCTTTACAGTATTGGACTTCACTTCCATCACCAATCAGACCCACAACTGGGTGTTGATTTTGCTTTGGTTCATTTGCTTTTTTCATTCTTTCCTAATCTATTTCTCTACTCTTCTTCAGTAGCTTATTGAACACCTAAGGACCTGGGGAGTTAATCTTTCAGTGTCCTATCTTTTTGCCTTTTCATACTGTTCTTGGGGTTCTCAAGGCAAGAATACTGAAGTCGTTTGCCATTCCCTACTCCAGTTTGACAAAATGACCACATTTTGTCAGAACTCTCCACCATGCCCCATCCATCTTGGGTGGCCCTATATGTCATAGCTCATAGTTTCATTGAATTAGACAAGTCTGTGGTCCATGTGATCAGTTTGATTAGTTTTCTGTGACTGTGGTTTTCACAATGTCTGCCTTATGATAAATATGAATTAGAGGCTTATTGAATCTTCCTGATGGGAGAGATTGACTGTGGGGGAACCTGGGTCTTGTTCTGATGGGTGAGGTCCTGCTTATTATGTCTTTAATCCAATTTTCTGTTGATGAGTGGGACTGTGTTGCCTCCTTGTTGTTTGGCCTGAGGCCAAACTGTCAACCTAGGCTCCACTGGAGACTCCTTGACACTCACAGGTAAGTCCTACTCAGTGTCTTGTGGGGACACTGCTCTTTTCTCCTGGCTCCTGGTGCACACAAAGTTGTTTGTGTGTGTGTGTGTGTGTGTGTGTGTACCCTCAAAGTCTGTTTCCCTAGTCCTGTGGAAGTTCTGTAATCAAATCTCACTGGCCTCCAAAGTCAAATTCCCTGGGGGTTCTCAGTCCCTTTGCTAGATCCCCAGATTGGCAAATCTGTTGTGGGTCCTAGAACTTTCTTAACAGTGTGAGAATTTTTTTTGGTACAACTATTCTGCAGCTTGTTGGTCATCTGTTCAGCAGTTCTATATTGGGGCTAAGGGCAACCTCCTCCAAGAGGGCTTATGCCACAGCCTGCATGACTCAGGTCTGCTTCAGGGAGTGACTAAGCACATATGTATATATCACATTTGGATTATTGACTTATCTGCTTATGAACATGAACATGTAAATTAGAATTTTGCTTCTTAGGTATGAAATTCATTATTATCAAATCAACAAAGCATTACACTTACAGGCTACTTGGTAGGACATGAAATTGAGGCCTTTATGTGGTTATAGATATTTGTTGAAAAGGGAATTTGCTAGCATATAGAGTAATATTGAACACATTTATTTGATCAGAAACTAAGCAAACAAAATTCAGATTAAAAATTCAGATTGAGTGCAAACATGCTCATATTTTAAAAATTATCTGTTAAATTTCTATTAAACTATGCACTAAACTTTTTGTCAGCAAAAATACATCTGTCAGAATATGGATATCATGTTTCAAGGAACAGCATAGCAGGTGCAAACAACCAGTCATTTTTCTGGGGTTGTGAGCCTAGAAATATTGCTTATGATGTTCTTATAGCTGCTGTTTCTTTAATGAGTTCTGTTAGTGCCACTGCTCAATCTGATGATAGGTAACATCTACACTCCTCATACACTAAAATGAAAATCAATTTCAAACTCAGAGTATCCACAGAAGACACAGATTCTGTGTCAGTAGGTCACTCAGTTTTGGTATTGTGACACTGTAGTACTATTACCGTTTTTAAAGACAAAATTGGAAAAATCATTTGTAGGACTACTCAGGGACTATATGTATGCATGTCTGTGCGAGGATTATTTTCTTTTTTTATTGGTTTTGCCATACAATGACATGAAATCACCATGGGTTTACATATGCTCCCCCTCCAGAACCCCCCTCTCTCCTCCCTCCCTCCCTCCTGATTCCCTCCCCCTGGGACATCTCGGTGCACCAGCCCCGAGCATCAATCCTGGGTTGGCAATTGATTTCACATATGACAATCAACATGTTTCAGTGCCATTCTCCCATATCATCCCACCCTTGCCCTCTTCCACAGAGTCCACGAGTCTGTTCTATACATCTGCGTTCCTTTTGCTGTCTCGCATGCTGGGTTCTCGTTACCATCTTTCTAAATTCCATATATATGCGTTAGTATACTGTATTGTTGTTTTTCCTTCTGGCTTACTTCACTCTGGATGATGGGCTCCAGTTTCGTCCATCTGAGTAGAACTGCTTCAAATGAATTTTTTTTTAATGCTGAGTAATATTCCATTGTGTATATGTACCACAGCTTTCTTATCCATTCGTCAGTTGATGGGCATCTAGGTTGGTTCCATGTCCTGGCTATTGTAAACAATGCAGCAATGAACATTGGGGTACACATGTCTCTTTCAATTCTGGTTTCCTCAGTGTGTATGCCCAGCAGTGGGATTGCTGGGTCATATGGCAGGTCTATTTGCAGTTTTTTAAGGAACCTCCACACTGTTTTCCATAGTGGCTGTACTAGTTTGCATTCCCACCAACAGTGTAAGAGGGTTCCCTTTTCTCCACATCCTCTCCAGCATTTATTGCTTGTAGATTTTTGGATTGCAGCCATTCTGACTGGTGTAAAGTGGTACCTCATTGTGGTTTTGATTTGCATTTCTCTGATAATGAGTGATGTTGAGCATCTTTTCATGTGTTTGTTAGCCATTTTTATGTCTTCTTTGGAGAAATGTCTGTTATTTTTTCAAGTATTTGTTTCTGGATTTCCATTGCTATAGATTAGTAGCATTAAATTATGGAAGGCATAAAAAACTTGGAGAAATCAAATTTTGCCTGTTCTTGAGTATGTATTATATTGAATGTGACTTATGATGAATTATGATGAACGATTGAGGACAAAATAATTCCCACATTATTTTGGAGGAATCAGATCAATGATTAAATACTGTATAAAGACATCAGTAGCTTATTGTGTTTTTCTGTACCTTTTTAATTTACGGATAACTGTTAATCTGAATTTTAAATATCATTCATAAAAGTTTGATTACCCTGCGTCTAGCTGAACATTCCATTAAAGATAGTTTCTTTGTTTCACTTCATGAAAGCATGTCATTTGTAAATGGCTATTCTAGGTAAATAAACAAATAATAAACTCACTTTATGTACAAGTTGCTGATAAGTTGCTGAGGAAGAGTTTGATATGGTTTAGAGCTTAGGGTACACCCTAGGGACATATCAGCAGACCAATATATAGTTGTAAATAAATGTAAGTTGTTTAGAGTATAGTCATGCTGTTGATATTTTGAATAGGGATAAAAGATAGAAAATAATTATTTGAAATAAAAGTATTAAAAAATGTAAAAAGAAAAATGTTTTACATTTGTAATGAAAATGAATGATGCTTAATGAGAAAGTAAAAGTGATAGTTAAGGATTTCCTTTTCCCTCTCGATTATTATACATTTTTCTTGAGTTAAACAGTTTATATTTGATGTGCAAATTATATGATTCTATTGGACTTGTTTCAGAATTTATTTTAATACCACTAAATTGTGGTTCTACTTATACAAATCGGTTAACTGAGTTAGTACAACTCTATTTAATGTTTCAAAAAGTCTTTGGTCCTATTTTTCATAATTATCAACAATACGTTTATTTCAGAATTATACCCTCTCCAACATTAGAGATACATTTAAGATTGTCCATCAGGGATTGCTTCATTTTGTAATCTAGAGCCCTATATTTTCAGAGTAATGATCATTCATTCATTCATTTTCAGACAAATATTTAGAGCTTACTTTGTGGCAGGTACATTTATTGACAAAGAGATTGAAAAAAACTCAAGAAAAAAATTTGATCAGTCTTAATGAAAGGAAAGATAATTCTGTAAAGTTGAATTTTCTGGATTGTATTTGAGAGTCAGACAGAAACTCCACTTATTTTTAGAAATTATAGTTGAGAATTTCAGGAAATTTTCAGATTACTATTTGCCTGGAAAGTAAACCAAACTTAATTACATTCTTATAACTATAAATTTTAATTTCCTCTGTCAATGTTCAAATTATATTTATTTGAATATCTGAAAAAATAGTGTTTTAGAAAGTTAATGGTAATGTATTGTTATAATCTCTTCTTCAATTTTTTTAAAATTAATGATGCATTTCTGATTTCTAGCTTACACAAATTTCCTTATTTATTGACCCTGATAATCTCCTTTATTTCATACTGTATTGTGATAAAATAGCCACCAATTTTAGGGGGAAAAATAAGAAGAATTGCCACAATACATGGCTTTATCTATGAAATAGACTATTTCTGAGTGATGTGAATGCTTTGGGGCCTTTTTATGAATCTCATCTTGGAGTTATAAGCACTCACCCAAGACATGGAATAAAATAAATTCCTACAAGCTAATGGTGATAAAGAATTATTGTCAACAATAAGCAACATAAGAGATATCTGTCAGATATACCATGAATGCTCTTTTAATGAAAGAAGAAAGAAAGAGAAGGTAATGTTGTTATTAAAGCTTCCAGCCTGAAATTTGAACAACCTATATTGGGTCGGATATGAGATTATATAAGAAAATTCAGTCTATCAAAGCATTTTGTTTCAAAGCTATTTTGTTACTTTAATATGAATATGAAATAGCTTCACTAAAAAGATGAAATAAATACATTTGTAAGTGGAATTAAACGAAGATCCAGAATTATAAAATGTGCATAACTCCTCATCTTATTTATCCTCTTTGAACCTACAGTCTGTTTTTATTTTCTTGCTGAAGAGTGCATGGGACCCTTTGAAGGAGGTTGCCATTATCTTCATTACCTCCACCATAGTTTGGCCCCAGGCAAATAACAAGAAGGGAACATAGCTACACCCATTAACAGAAAACTGGATTAAAAATTTACTGAGCCTGGTGCAGCCCATCAGAACAAGACCCAGTTTCCCCCACAGTTAGTCTCTCTCATCAGGAAGCTTCCATTAGCATATTATTTTTATTCATCAGAGGGCAGACAGAATGAAAACCGCAGTCATAGAAAACAAATCAAACTGATCACATGGACCACAGCCTTGTCTAACTCAATGAAACTATGAGCCATGTCATGTTGGGCCACCCAAGATGGACAGGTCACGGTGAAGGGTTCTGGCAAAACGTGGTCCACTGAAGGAGGGAATGGCAAACTTCAGTATCCTTGCCTTGAGAACCCCATGAATAGTATAAGAAGGCAAAAAGATAGGACACTGAAAGATGAGCTCCCCAGGTCAGTAGGTGTCCAATAAACTACTGAAGATCAGTGGAGAAATAGAATGAAGAGATGAGGTGAAAGCAAAATCAACACACCCAGTTGTGAGTGTAACTGGTGATGGAAATAAAGTCCGATGCTGTGAAGAACAATACTGCATAGGAACCTGGAGTGTTAGATCCATGAATCAAGTTAAATTGAAAAGTGTTTAAGCAGGAGATGGCAAGAATGAATGTCGACATTTTAAGAATCAGCAAATTAAAATGGACTGGAATGGGTCAATTTAACTCAGATTAGCTTTCTATATAGTACTGTGGGCAAGAATCCCTTAGAAGAAATGGAGTAGCCCTCAAAGTCAACAAATGGTCCAAAATGCAGTATTTAGATGTAATCTCAAAAACGACAGAATGATTTCTGTTCGTTTCAAGGCAAACCATTCAATACCACAGTAATCCAAGTCTATGCTCTGACCAGTAATGCTAAAGAGGCTGAAGTTGAACAGTTCTCTGAAGACCTACAAGACCTAGAACTAACACCCAAAAAAGATGTCCTTTTCATTATAGGGAACTGGAATGCAAAAATAGAAAGTCAAGAGATACCTGGAGTAACAGACAAATTTGGCCTTGGAATACAGAATGAAGCAGGGCAAAGCCTAATAGCATTTTGCCTAGAGAACACACTGGTCATAGCAAACACCCTCTTCCAACAACACAAGAGAAGACTCTACACATGGACATCAACAGATAGTCAATACTGAAATCAGCTTGATTATATTCTTTGCAGCCAAAGATGGAAAAGTTCTATACAATCAGCAAAAACAAGACAGGGAGCTGACTGTAGCTCAGATCATAAACTCATTGCCAAATTCAGGCTTAACTTGAAGAAAGTAGGGAAAACCACTAGGCCATTCAGGTGTGACCTAAATCAAATCCCTTATGATTATATAGTGGAAGTGACAAATAGATTGAAGGGATCATATCTGATAGAGTGCCTAAAGACTATGGCCTGAGGTTCGTGACATTGTACAGGAAGCGTTGATCAAGACCATTCCCATGAAAAGGAAGTCCAAAAAGGCAAAATTGTTGTCTGAGGAGGCCTTAGAAATAGCTGTGAAAATAAGAGAAGCAAAAGGCAAAGGAGGAAAGGAAAGATATACCCATTTGAATGCAGAGTTCCAAAGAATAGCAAGAAAAATAAGCCTTCCTCAGTGATCAATGCAAAGAAATAGAGGAAAATAATAGAATGAGAAAGACTAGAGATCTCTTCAAGAAAATTATATACCAAGGAGACATTTCAAGCAAAAATGGGCACAATAAAGGACAGAAACGATATGGACCTAACAGAAGCAGAAGATATTAAGAAGAGGTGGCAAGAATACACAGAAGAATTATATAAAAAATATTTTCATGACCCAGATAACCATGGTGGTATGATCGCTGACTTAGAGCCAGACATCCTGGAATGCAAAGTCTAGTGGTCCTTAAGAAGCATCACTACAAACAAAGCTATTGGAGGTGATGGAATTCCAGTTGAGCTATTTCAAATCCTAAAAGATGATGTAGTGAAAGTGCTGCACTCAGTACGCCAGCAAATTTAGAAAACTCAACAGAGACCACAGGACTGGAAAAGGTCAGCTTTCCTTCCAATCACAAAGAAAAGCAATGCCAAAGAATGCACAAACTACCGCACAATTGCACTCATCTCACATGCTAGAAAGGTAATGTTCAAAATTCTCCAAGCCAAGTTTCAACAGTATGTGAACCATGAACTTCCACATGTTCAAACTGGATTTAGAAAAGGCAGAGGAACCAGAGATGAAACTTCCAGCATCCACTGGATCATCGAAAAAGCAAGAGAGTTCCAGAAGAACATCTACTTCTGCTTTACTGACTATGCCAAAGCCTTTGACTGTGTGGATCACAACAAACTGTGGAAAATTCTTCAAAAGATGTAAATATCAAACCTCCTGACCTGCCTCTTGAGTAATTTGTATGCAGGTCGGGAAGCGATAGTTAGAACTGCACATGGAACAACATACTGGTTCCATATAGGGAAAGGAGTACTTCCAGGCTGTATATTGTCACCCTGCTTATTTAAGTTATATACAGAGTACATCATGAGAAATGCTGGGCTGGATAAAGCACAAGCTAGAATCAAGATTGCTGGGAACAATTTCAATAACCTCAGATATGCAGATGGCACCATCCTTATGTAGAAAGGGAAGAAGAACCAAAGAGCCTCTTGAAGAAAGGAAAAGAGGAGAGTGAAAAAGTTGGCTTAAAGCTAAACATTAAGAAAACTAAGATAATGGCATCTGATCCTGTTACTTCATGGCAAATAGATGGGAAACAGTGGCTGACTTTTATTTTTTGGGGCTCCAGAAGTCACTGCAGATGTTGACTGCGGCCATGAAATTAAAAGACACTTGCTCCTTGGAAAATAAGTTATGACCAACCTAGACAGCATTTAAAAAAGCAGAGACATTACTTTGCCAACAAAGGTCTGTCTAGTCAAAGCTATGGTTTTTCCGTTAGTCATGTATGGCTGTGAGATTTGGACTATAAAGGAAGCTGAGTGCAAAAGAATTGGTCCTTTGAAACTGTGATGTTGGAGAGGAGTCTTGAGAGTCCCTTGGTTGCAAGAAGATCCAACCAATCCATCCTAAAAGAAATCAGTCCTGAATATTCATTGGAAGTACTGATGGCTGAAGCTGAAACTTCAATACTTTGGCCCCCTAATGTGAAGAACTGACGCAGTCTAAAAGACCCTCATGCTGGGAAAGATTGAAGGCGGGAGGAGAAGGGGATGATAGAGGATGAGATGTTTGGATGGCTTCACCCTAATCAGTGGACATGAGTTTGAGTAAACTCTGGAAGTTGGTGATGTCATGCTGAAGTCCATGGGATCACAAAGAGTCAGTCACGACTGAGTGACTGAACTGAACTGTTCTGAACTGAAGTGAAATTGCCTTCAGAAGAGATTCCATTGCTGGATCCATTGTATTCCTTGGTAGTCATTTTCTTCTTTACTGCTCTTAACATTATTGAATTCAAATTACAGTTCATTCAAATAGAGCTTTATTTTGTTTGTTTGTTTGTTTCATTTTGTGTTCTGGGCAGATTAGATTAGATGATAGAAGTAGGTTAGTGTTGCTGGAACTTCAGCTGAATGATCAACTTGAGAAAATGAAAGAATTAAATAAAAACTGTAGATAGGCAGGAAACAAGAGGTTCATAAATTTAAGCAGCTTTAATATTAATTTAGCACTTGTGAAACAGGTTGTGTATTGGGTGAAAATAGGATAGTGGAAGAAAAATTTTTATGACAAAATGTGAATATGTAGAGGATTCTCCTTATTAACAAATACATCATATTAGGGTACAAGACAAGAGAAGTGGTATAAGATTAAGACTATGAATTTGTCAAGGGAGGAATTTGGGGATAGAATCCTTTGACAAATGGTTGAGAAATCATGAAAATTCCAAGTCATCCAGGGTTATCAGACTCCTTATATAGTTGTGGCTGTGTATCCCTCAAAGGACTACAACTCCCAGCCTCCTAAGTCTTGTTGACATAGTAAAATGCTTTCCCTACGGTTGGAGTTCTGGTTCTCTAGAGTGCCTGCATCATGGTTCTATTTCTTTTTGGTTTGGAGGTGATGAACCAAACATCTCCAGCAGCTAGAGAATCATTTTTATCCATGTTAAGCTTGTCCACTCACTAATTAAAGCCCTGTTTACACACTTAGCACTCTGTTAATCTTTGCTACAGATGATAATCATTTTTGCTGAAAATGAGTCACTGAAAATAAGAGAGAAGAAATAAGAGAATTAAATAAGGCAGGGATTTTCTCTAAAGATTGTAAATGTTGATCTGCTGTTAAACTTGGTTGTTGTTGTTCAGTCGCTAGGTCCTGTCCAACTCTTTGTTATCGCATGAACTATAGGACGCCAAGATCCTCTGTATTCTACTATCTCACGGAGTTGATCGAACTCATGTCCATTGAGTTTATGATGCTATCTAACCATCTCGTCCCCTGTCTCCCTCTTCTCCTTTTGCCTTCAATCTTTCCCAACATCAGGGTCTTTTCCAATAAGTCAGCTCTTCACATCAGGTGACCAAAGTGTTTTAGCTTCAGCATCAGTCCTTCTAATAAATATTCAAGGTTGATTTCTTTTAGGATTGACTTGTTTGATCTGCTTGCCATCCAAGGAACTCTCAAAGAGTTTTCTGCAGCACCATAATTTGAAAGCATCAGTTCTTTGGGCTCAGCCATTTTATGATCCAACTCTCACATCCATACATGACTACGGGAAAACCATAGCTTTGACTATACAGACCTTTGTTGGCAAAGTGTTGTCTTTGCTTTTTAATATGCTATCTAGGTTTGTCATAGCTCTCCTGCCATGGAGCAAGTCTGCAGTGGCTGCAGTCACCACTGCAGTGATTTTGAAGCCCAAGAAAATAAAATCTCTCACTGCTTCCTATTTTCCCCCCTCTATTTGCCATGAAGTGATGGGACAGGATGCCATGATCTCAGTTTTTTGAATGTTTAGTTTCAAGCCAGCTTTTTTCACACTTCTCTTTCACCTTCATCAAGCGGCTTTTAGTTCCTTTTAACTTTATGACATTTATGTCGTATTGTCTGCATATCTGAAGTTGTTGATATTTCTGTTGGCATTCTTGATTCCAGCTTGTGATTCATATAGCCCGGCATTTCCCAGAATGTACTTTGCATAGAACTTAAATATACAGGTTGACAATATCAAGCCTTGCCGTGCTCCTTTCCAAGTTTTGAACAAGTCTGTTGTTCCACCTCTGGTTCTAACTGCTGTTTCTTTATCTGCATACAGGTTTCTCGGGAGACATGTAAGATTGTCTGGTATTCCCATCTCTTTAAGATTT
Organism: Antilocapra americana; assembly: GCA_007570785.1. Classification (NCBI taxonomy): domain Eukaryota; kingdom Metazoa; phylum Chordata; class Mammalia; order Artiodactyla; family Antilocapridae; genus Antilocapra; species Antilocapra americana. Next base: position 32,830,295 of record ML660772.1, read on the forward strand.
TCCAGTTTGCTGTGATCTGCACACTCAAAGGTTTAAGCATAGTGATTCAACAAATGCTGGCAGTGTGATCTCTGGTTCCTTTGACTTTTCTAAACCCAGCTTGTACGCCTGAAATTTCTCAGTTCACATACTGCTTGAAGGAGTTTGAGCCTAACCTTGCTAGCCTGTGAAAAGAGGGCAATTGTATGGTAGCTTGAACAGTCTTTGGCATTGCCTTCTTTGGGGTTGGAGTGAAAACTGACCTTTTTCATTCCTGTGGCCACTGCTGAGTTTTCCAAATTTGCTGACATATTGAGTGCAGCACTTTAACAGTATCATCTTTTAGAATTTGAAATAGTTCAGCTGGAATTTCTTCACCTTCTGTGTCTCCAGCATTGCAGGCAGATTCTTTACCACTGAGCTACTGGGAAAGCCTATTAAACTTATAACAATGTTAATAAAAATGATGATTGGTCAAAAGAAATTAGCATCCTTACTTTCTTATACAGGTAAAATGGGAAAGAGGGAATTACCAAAATAGGAAAGGATGAACCAGAGAATAAAAGGAAATAAAGAAAAGCACTTTGATACATATACCTCAATGAAGGAGTTTGAAATCTGATCTATGTATTGTTCTTTATAATCTGAGTGTGTTTAAACCTGCTTTACTAATTCTAGTAGTTGCTTTTTTCTATCTCATTTTCCTCTAGTCTTATACTTGGTCAAGAACAACAATGATAACTAAAATGGTTTTTGAATAAATTCTCTTTAATTAATTTTTTGGTTTATTTTTTGAACTCCCACTGAGCACATGCCTTTGTAGAACTAATTAAAGTCAACTCTAGCCTAGGTTTGAACTCAAGAGCTTGTTTTCAATCTGTTACCTATGGTTGTAAAAAGTTTTGAATTTAGGGTCAGAATTTGTACTTTAATTTTATTGCCTGAAGTGCTTTTTTTCTTTCTCCAGTTTTTAATATTTTACCGTACTAGTTATACTATTTAGAGTACTGTGTCTTTTTCTGTCTTCCACAACCTATTAGAAATAGTAAACAGTATGTTATTTTGGAGATGTATTGTTCAGTTTGACTTATAGCAGCATATATATGCATGCTTATGATTTATATGGCTGTAATAATTCTAATTAAATAATTGAAAATTATTACAATAAAATAGCTCCAACTTATAAAGGTTATGTCATGTGAAAAATGAGTTATATTCACTTAATAAGTTCATTTTTTAACTTTAAATGTCATCAAAATTATTTACTACCAGTAATTTTTTCATAAAACATAGAAAAGAAAAGTAAATATACTCAAAAGCCTTCAGCTTTTAGAATATAAGAATTTTTCTTTTTGTTACTTCAGGAGAAGTTCACAAGATCATTTAATTCTGATTTGGACAGAGGAATCACTTTCTCCTCCTGCTTCATAAATAATTATTTTCACATGGGAAATTGATGTTATTCTTGGTATCACTCCATGCTTACTTTTACTTACACAGTATCACATTTTAACTTAGAATCTGTCTTTGGCTTTGTGGAATATCATTCATTTGAAAAAATGCTTAACCTGTGCTTCAGCAGGCAGTAGGGAGAGTACCTTTTATTTCTGTTGTCTCCAGTTAGTAATATACACCTGGTACTTAGTAGGTGTTCATTAATTGAAATGGGCTGCCTTGGTGGGTCCGTGGTAAATAATCCAACTGTTAGTGCAGGAGACACAGAGTTGATCCCTGAGTCAGGAAGATCCCCTGGACAAGAAAACGGCAACCCACTCTAATATTCTTGCCTGGTGAACCCCATGGACAGAGGAGCCTAGCAGGCTTCAGTCCATGGGTTTGCAAAGAAGTTGGATAGGACTTAGGGACTAGACAACAACAACAACAATTGCAGTGATTGAAAAGGAAGAAAGTTTTCTATGCAATTAACCATTGCTCTTCAATAGGTACACAGTTTTGATTAGGCAAGATGAAAAGGTTCTAGAGAGCTGCTGTACAGCATTATGCCTACAGATTACTGTATTATGTACTTAGAAATTGCTTGAGGCAAGATTTCATGCTAAATATTCTTCCTATGATAAAGAATAGAAACAAATGAAATTTGATTTCAAAGTGTTCTTATTTATTTGTGTAAATATGGTCATGCATTTTTACAGTTTTACCAGCTGTCTCTGACTTTTGCCCTGAGTGAAGTCTAGGAGAGCAGAATTCTGTATGTAACTGACCTAGCATTACTTTTTCCTTTAATGGCTGCTTATTCACCTTCCACCTAACCAGTAGGGTTGTCTATTCATTGATTTAAGTTTAATTTTTATATTACCTATCTGACTGAATCGGCTACTAAAATATAGATATTTTCAATTAAAAGCTAGAAACAAATTTGTTAATGTGAAAAGTGACTAAAAATAATATTGTCCTAACTTTGAATTAGTATGTTTTGAACTGTGCCCATAATATCAGCAAAGTTAACATTCGTTTTGATTTCAGTTACTTTCAAGGTGAACTTTTTAATCTCAGTTCAACTCCTATGACTATATCTCCTTAATGGTTTGATTGGGATATAGTGGTGCCTGAAGCACTATTTGCTTCACTTTCTTAGATCCAGATGCTATTAACCAAGAAGTGGGTCAATCAAACCAGAATAAATCTTACAGAGACCCTATTCTGCTAAGATAATGTTTTCATGATTGATGCATTGTGGTCAAAAGATATTGAATATAAGTTTTGATAATTAAAATGCATCTTCTTTGCAATTCCGAAGGAACTCTTCTTATCTTGTGCTGTATAAAGATGACAGAAGAATAAGTTGAAAACCAAACTCATGTGATAACTCTCATGTAGATGACCTATAGTTAGTATTGATGTGTATATATTTATATGCTCGGTAGCTTTGCATTATGTGCAATCATCACTTAAGTATGGCTCCAGTACTACCTACACAAACTACAAATCCTACTTTATTAATATATAGGTTCAATAAGTATTTTTCAAATTTTAAAACAACATTTTATACTCAAACTCTAAAATATATGTTCTCAATTAATGTTATTTGAAATTTCAAAATAAAATGAATATTGTGTTATATTAGATTAAGGCAATGGGACAGAAGACTTCTATAGTTCCATGTCTTATCTATTAAAAATCACTGAATGAAATTTTGAACCAGATTACCTAAGGGTAGTATCTCTAACCTGGTTTAGATACCCTGTTAATTCTACCAACAATTTCATTTCTATATTCCTTGGTGACACAGATGGTAAAGAATCCTACAATGTGGGAGACCCGGGTTTGATCCCTGGGTTGGAAAGATTCCGTGGAGGAGGGCATGGCAACCCACTACAGTATTCATGCCTGGAGAATCCCCATGGGCAGAGGAACCTGGCGGGCTAATGGTCCACAGGATCGCAGAGAGTCAGACATGATTGAGCAACTAAGCACAGCACGTACCTATCCAGCTCCATGTTGATTGATCAATAGATTAATAGATCCATTTAACAAATATTTATCTAGTGCCTACTGTTTGTCAGTCATTGGTTTAGATTTATTGGGCTCAAAAGTGAATTAAACAGACAAAAACATTCCTTTTCTTGTGAAGTTCATAATACTAATACTTTAATCACAGGATACTAATTGTAGTGAGCTCTCTATATTTCTTTTGGCAGTTTCATAGCATTTAGCCTTTGCAGAACCAGCTTTTAAAAATCCTAACTATTTTCTTTCTTGATAATTGCAACATGTATACAAAATGATAAAGATATGATGTCCCTGTCATGTAAATGCCTGATGCACAAGAAAAAAAAAATACCTTTTTCAAAACACATCCCAAACCCTTCATTAATTTTGGTGGGAATGTAATAACTCATATAGAATATAGACTGCAAGAAAAAAAAATACCTTTTTCAAAACACATCCCAAACCCTTCATTAATTTTGGTGGGAATGGAATAACTCATATAGAATATAGACTGCCTTCTAAATAAGTTTAAAAAAATCTTTCCCTATTTATCATAAGTTTATTATTGTTTCTCTTATTCTATTTGCATACATCCCCATTGCCCAATGACTAGAATTAAGCCTATAAGTTTGTTGCTCTGCTGGGGTTTGATTGTTTAGTTATTTTCTCATCACTGAAACATTGGTTATGCTATCAACCTTTGTGACCAATGTTTATTTGTGTTCTCAGATTTGACTATAGTTAGCTAGTTTATTTTGAGATAATAAAATAATCCTTAAGTTTCACTATTCCCTAAGAAGACCTATTCTGAATTTTCAAAGATATTACTATATCTTATGAAAACAGTATATAAAATGTTAGTGTAATTTTTACTTTTGAACATCAATTACACATTATGACCTATATGAAAATGTATTTTATTTATTTCAGATTTTATTGTATTTTGCCAAATCACAACATTCACTAAACAAAATATTTTGTATTATGCTTAAGCTTTGCACAAGGTAATTTTTTTTCTTTTCTGTTCGGAATGATTAAATGGTAGTATTTCTTTTAGGACATATCTTAATTTTTGTTAATTAAAAGACAGAGTAGAAACAAAGAGTTCCAAGTACCATGTTATGAAAGCAAATCTCTTTCTTGAGTATCAGGGAGTACCTAGGGAAAAAAAAAAAAAGAAAATTGAACTACCTAGTAATTGTTCACTTTGTTTACTACAGTCCGTTAAAAGAGTTCAAACTCTGGGAATGTTTGAATGATGCTCTCCTCTCCTACAACATCAATCCTTAAATAAATATGTAGTCCAATTTAAAAGGCTAAAAGAAATAGAAAAGGGAGTATTTGTAAATGTGAACTTTTATTCAGAACATCTTTGAATATCTCAGCTTAAATTGAATCCTGCCCTTGTGTGTGTATACATATGCACGTGCCATGTTGCTCAGCACACTGAGATCATACATGCTCCTCATCATACTGCACACTTCATGAAAGCAGTTACGGCTGTATCTCAGAGCGTGGACAGTGCCTGACATACAGTCAGCAGCGAATCCATGTGTGTGAATGTGAGAGAATTCTTATTTGCCTCTTTGGCTCTGCTCTTGCCTTCTCTGATTTTTTAGTTTTCTTTACTGGCTTAAGGTTTTTTTTTTTTTAATTAAAAAAATTTTTTAATTCAGCTTTCTCCCCCAATCTAAGTGATCATTTGGTCTATAATTAAGTAAACACTGATTGATATTCAATGACATTTTAATTTTTTTTTTCTTGAGGTTTAAGTAACTAAAATAAGATGCACTTATTTAAATTAAACCTATATGCTGCAACCTCGATATGTTTTTATTTTTAAAATTAGCTTCTTGTTTTATCTTTTTTATTTAAAATGGACTTTGATTAAAGAAATACATGTGATGAATTTAAAAGTCAAATAAAACAGAAGGTTTATTATAGTGAAAAATACAGATGTCTGCCTTGCACCTTCCGCTATCCAGTCCAGCTATACAGAGGGAACACATTTCTGGTATTTATAACCATAATTATAAATGATATGCTTATTGACATTACTTGATTTATCTATTTTAAACATTAATTTTGGTTAATGAAAGTGGAGAAACTAATGGGGTAGAATGGCATATCAATAAAAAAGAGAAATAAAAACTAAGCTTGTATATGCTACAGTAGAACTCTACATAAGTGTTTCGGGTCTGTAAAAGACATGTTGACATTTTAGGTCTTCAAGACTCCTTTTAAGAGTAGCTGTTGTTTAGTTCCCACCAGCAGTACACAAGAGAGCTTATCTTTCTGTATTCTTGACAACATTGGGTAGAATCCAGTGTTCAGATTTATGCTGTTCTGGTGACATAAGTGGTATGTTATTTTAATTTGCATCTTCCTTATAAGTGATTTTGAGCATTTTAAACAACTTGAGAGCTGTTCTGACTTCCCCTTCTAAGGCAGTGACATTTCAAGTTTTTACTTATTTTTCTATTAGTTTCTTCTGAATGTTATAATACTGACTCTTTGTTGGTGTTAGGTCTTTTCTCAGTTTATCTATGATGTCAGATGAAATAGAGCTGGACCCTGTTATCCTCCCCCCTCACCCATATCTTCTGCCTGTCTTTTGTCTGTGGAAAACTTTCTTCAAAGAATAAGTTTAATCAGAAAAATGAGAACGTGTGGAAACAAAGGAAAACAATCAAAGGAGACCAAATAATGTACTCATTAAGTATAGTCAAGGACCTTTAATTCCCTCTACAGGGCTGTAGCTAACATTCTGAACCTTGTCCAATGAGCTGTCTTATAGATACTAAAGCACTAGGTGGAAAAAGTTAACTACTTGATGACTAGACTGTCCCCATGACATGCAGTGCTGGTGGTTGAGTCATGTCATGTCTGTCTGACATGTGTCTAAGTCATGTCTGCCTTTGGCAATCCCATGGACTGCAGCCCACTAGGATCCTCTATCCTCGGGATTTCCCAGGCAAGAATACTGGAATGGGTTGCTATTTCTTTCTCCAATCCACAGTGTAAGCTGCTACAATTCCAAGAATTGATCACAAAGAAATGGGAACAACTGGATCCTGGAATTGATACTTAACTGTATCTAAAACAATTAAGATGACAGTAGTCAGACCACTGATGACCAATTTGAAGATGACTGTGAGATGACTGTGCTGTTTCTGCATCTAGTCCCCCAGCCACACTTCTGTCTATAAAAGCTCTTGCCCCACTGGTTGCCAGTGTAGGGGGAGTTGGCCCTTGGACAATGTCTGCCCTCCTTCCCAAGTTGCCAGCATGTGAAATAAAGCAAACTTTCCTTTCCAGCAACCTGGCCTATTAATTGGCTTTTGAGCAGCAAACAGCCAGACCTCACAGACCTTTTGGCAACATTAGTCACTGAAAATTTCTAATTTTAACTTAGTAAAAGTCATTAATTTTATGGCTCATTATGTTTTATTTTAGAATTGCCTTTTACTTCTAATTTTCAAAAAAAAGAAAACTCACCTGAATATTTTCTATTAGCTTTGAAAAGATAACTTTCACATTTTAAAATTGTTAAAATGGCATGTGCACTTAGTTGCTCAGTTTTGTCCAGCTCTTTGCGACCCCATGGACAGTAGCCTGCCAGGTTCCTCTGTTCTTAGGATTGTCCAGGCAAGATTAATTGGAGTGGGTAGCCATTCCCTTCTCCAGGGGATCTTCCCAACCCAGGGATCAAATCCTGCGTTGCAGGTGGTTTACCATCTGAGCCACCAAGCACTTTAATCTAGTTAAATTTCAAATATATATATGGTGTAAAATAAGGAGCTAAGTTTTTGCCATATTCTGAGACTATTTTTCTTTCTCTATACAATAAGTCAGCACCGACCTTTTCTTTTACTTTTGATATCATTTTTATCATACGTAAAGTTATCGTTGACCTGTGAATTTATTTCTAAACTCTGTATCTCTGTCTGTCCCTCAATTTGTTGTGTATCCTAATAGTTGATGGAGTAAGATCCTCTTTGCCTTTCATTTTTTTACTTAACTTTGATAATAATAGACGTTTTATAACTTATACTTTAAAACAGATTTTTAGATTGTATTTAAAAATCTAGAATCTATATGTTGATTTAGGAAAAATTGATATCTGTGAATATGAGAAAGTGTAAAATAAGTCAGTATGGAATTAGGAAACAATTTAGGCTGCTATATTTTCATAAGAAAATTTTGTTTGGTGGCATATAGCAGGCGAGAAATGATTGGCGAAGAAAGATTAACATAAGTAAAGACAAGGGTGGAGTCTGCTCCTATGCAAAATTTTGTCATTGAGAGAAATATGGAGAACAGAAGCAACAGAGAAAGAATGCTAGAATGTTAAGAACAGGAGTTTGAATTACCTATATTTTTGTAACTTTGAGTTATGTAATATTTAAGATTAACTAAAACAGTGGTTTCAAGTTATGCTTTACAGTATATAGCTAAGCTTCCTAGAATACCCCCAGGGTAACTGGTGAAAGAATAGTGGTGGTACTCAGTATTTGGGACCTGATTCAGTCAGAATGTTTCATTTTTATCTGCTTAATTAATTGACCTCTCACCAAGGTTCCATTGGAAGAAAGGATTTTTCAGCCCAAAGTGTTTGGAAATGATTTAAATAAAATTACTGAAATGCCTAAATGTTCAGTGAGCATGGTATATGATGTCATTCATCATTTTCAATGCCTGTGGAAACATTGCTCATTGAACATGGTACTCTTTCCTATTGCAGACTTAAGTTTAGTCTCCATGCAGCTTTTCATGTGGTCCCTAGAAATCAGAGTTGCATGTTTCTTTCCCTTTTCCCCTTGCTTTTCACTTTTATTTCTTCGGCAACTTGGAAAGCCTCCTCAGATAACCACTTTGCCTTCTTGCTTTTCTTCTTCTTTAGGATGGTTTTGTTGGCAGCCTCCTGTATAATATTGTGGACCTATATCCATAGTTCCCCAGGCACAGTGTTGACTAGATCTAATACCTTCAATCTATTTGTCACCTCCACTGCATATTCATAGGGGATTTGACTTAAGCTGTACCTGACTGGCCTAGTGGTTTTCCCTGCTTTCTTTAGTTAAGCTTGAATTTTGCTATGAGAACCTAATGATCTGAACCACAGTTAGCTCCAGGTCTTGTTTTTGCTGACAGTATATAGCTTCTCCATCTTCGGCTACAAGAATGTAATCAGTTTGATTTTGATATCGACCATTTGGTGATGTCCATGTGTAAAATCATCTCTTGTGTTGCTGAAAAAGCATACTTGCTATGACCAGTACATTCTCTTGGCAGAATTCTGTTAATCTTTGTGCTGCTTCATTTTGTTCTCCTAGGCCAAACTTGTCTGTTTCTCCAGGTATCTCTTGACTTCCTGCTTTTGCATTCCAATCCCCAGTGATGAATAGAACATCTTTTATTGGTGTTAATTCTAGAAAGTCTTCTAAGTATTCATAGAACTGATTAGCTTCTTCACTAACTGTGGTAGGGGCATAGACTTGAATTACTCTAATGTTACATGACTTGCCTTGGAAATGAACCAAGATCATTCTGTAATTTTTGAGCTTGCACCCAAGTACTGCATTTCAGACTGTTTTATTGATTGTGAGAGCTACTCCATTTCATCTATGGGATTCTGGCCCACAGTAGTAGATACAATAGTCATCTGAATTAAATTTTCCCATTCCTGTCATTCTTACCATCTCTTGCTTGACCACTCACAACTTACCTTGAATCATGGATCTAACATTTCAGATTCCTATGCAGTACTATTCTTCTCATCATCAGATTTTACTTCCATCACCAGACACATCCACAACTGAGCATCATTTCTGCTTTGGCCCAGCTGCTTCATGTTTTCTGGGCTATTAGTAGTGCTTCTCCACTCTTCCCCAGTAGCATATCAGACACCTTCTGACCTGGGAGGAGAAATGCTTACTATCAACTTGTTAATTGTGGAAAGACCTACAAAACTCATTAAGTATGTGTTGAAGAGGCAATTGAAATCAGTCATGTTTTCAGTTGGGAACCTTGAAACATAAATAATTTTATTCTTATAAATTCCAAAATTTAATCATCAAAAGCTTAAACCTGGAAAATCAGTATAAGAATGGGAAGTAAAGTCTGTGTTTCTTGAAAGTGTGCTTAGTGCTGTTGCTATAGTCCTTGCTTTGTACCAAATAGTGGCTTTAAAGTTTTCTAAAATGTAGGAAAGCAATTTTATACACGTTTGAAGATTCACAAAGCAATGAATGCTTTATACTTATCTTTAGATTTAGTATGTTTTATGGTGAAATCATTGAACTAATTGGGACATAAATGAAAACTTAATTTTCAAAACAGTGACAATTGTCTGTCTCTATTAACAGGGCTGCTCTAATGTGATACTGGAATTGAATTTACCAAGGGCTCCATATCAAGGTTGACTTGCAAGTCTTACTGAAGATCTGGAAGAAATAGGTAAGTGGAATTTTGGTGATAAGTCTCTTTCATTCATTGTGCTTATTTATGCTTTTCTAAAGTTTATTTTGTCCTTTAAGTTTTTGGTTAAGTATCCTTGCTCAAAGGTTTAAAAAAAATCTTTTAGTGAACCATAGAGACATATCATGCATGGCAATAGGAGTTTTTACTACTGTTTGTTTTCTTGGGCTTTTTATTTCACTTTTTTTTTTTTTGCAGAACTGTTTTTTTAAAAATAATTAATTAATTTTTTCCTTTACATTATCATGTTGGTTTTGCCATACATTGACATGAATCCGCCATGGGTATACATGTGTTCCCCTTCCAGAACCCCCCTCCCACCTCCCTCCTGATTCCATCCCTCTGGGTCATCCCGGTTGTGCTCCTTCTTCCTTTTAAACCTGATCTCACTTTGTCTTTTGAAAATTAACACAAATTTATGAAGAATGTGAATTTGATTTTGAAATATTGGGAATAAATGATTAGATAAGAAAAGCACTTGACGTATTTTCTGTCACTATGATGCTGGCCTATTTATACTGATGTTTTCAATACTATTTTGTTAAGATCCAGTTGATACTTAGGAGAATCTAGAAATGTCAGAAACTAAAGAGAATAGCATACTACTAATGACTTTTTCTTGAAAGTTTGATTTTTTAAAATAAACTTCTTGAGATCTAGCAAGTCAGCTATTTAGAGATCATTTTTTTAAATATTGTACTTCTTTCAATATAATGGTAGTTTTCTTTGACATTTACAGTGCCAATTTAGAGAACTTGAACTCCACTGTTTGTTACAAAGCAAGGACCACAGAGATAGTATGAGTTGCAGTTCCAAGAGATGCAGATTTTATCTCCCATTCTTGCTCTTATGTCTCTGTGAAATTAGTTTCTCAGTGTCATTTCTTGACTATGGTATCAGTTATTTTATAGGGGGCCAAAGTTGTAATAATATAGTTACAAAAAGAAAACTGAAAAAAAAAATTCTAGATGAGTTGTTTACATCATTTCCATCTCTAGTCTTTACCCCCAAAGAAAGGGGAACTCTGATGCCCAGACTTCTTAAAATTACTCTTTTTTCTTGCCCATGCCACATCAGAATTCTTTATCAAGTGGATTCACCAAAAGGATTGGTCTCAGGATCCTCACTGTGATGCCTGAATTGCTGTAGCCATTTCTAAAACTTTATCTAGATTGACGCTCCATATCTTCCCTAAGAGAATTTTGTCCATGTACTTGAATCATGTAGTCAGTGATTTCTCAGGTACTGTTTTGCCTGTAGAATTTTGCTTGTTTTGTATCAACTTTATAATTCTGTCAGACATGCAAACAAAATCATTTAAGTTCAGTCGCTCAGTCATGTCCGACTCTTTGTGACCCCATGGACTGCAGTATGCCAGGCTTCCCTGTTCATCACCAACTCCCGGAGCTTGCTCAAACTCATGTCCATCAAGTCAATGATACCATCCAACCATCTCATCCTCTGTTGTCCCATGGAAGTCCCACAAACAAAAATAATGAATCTACATGTATTTAGCATTCAAAATTTTGGAACCATTTTAATAACATTTTACTTTTTCATTAAACTCATTAATTTTACTGTTGCACTTTTTATGATGTAAGGTGGCCATTATTATTCATTATTTAGTAAGTGGAGAAACTAAAAATTTTTGCAAAGAATTTCAAGGACTTGGAAAAAATGATGTAGCTTATTGTGATATTATAGCTAATAATGAATAATTACATGTTATTAGAACTCAGATCTGCTTACGTGCAATCTGTTTTTTCTTCTGTGTTATTTATTCTTACTATGGATGATGATTGGGTTGATATATCCTGTCATTGTGAGACCGTTAATATTAAACTCTCATTTTGGAGTAGTAATAGGATATTTGTTTTACTAATAGCAGAGGAATTTTAGATATATAAGTAGGAGTTACCTGACATCATGTAACCATGAAAGAAATGACTTTTAGAAAATAGAGAGTCTTTTTCCCAGAAGGGTACATAATTGTGTATGTATTAAAACGCACAGCTATTTTCAAGAAATACTCATTTTCTTCTTTCTTTTCCACTCTTCTGTTCCTTTGCCTCTAGAAATCCCTAAAATGAATATTTGTTTTTAAACGATTATCCCCATTTACCTCTCATAGAGGTTTGCAGAACCTGACCTAGATTATACTAAATAGGAGCTAAAATATTCCACACAGCTTCCAACTGAGATTGTGTATATGGGTAAATGGTTACTTTAAAGTGTGTACATGTATGTGCGTATTTTACTTCATAATATTTACAGTTATTTCCAGAGTTTCTATTGTAAGAGTATTAAATTCAAATAAAAGAGAAGTTTTAGTTATTTCAGTGAAGTAGAAAAAATTTCATTCACATACTTATACATATTTCCATAAGTTTCATAATTGTAAAAATTAGGTATCATACCTGACAAAATATTTCCTCTAATTTTCAAATTATTAAAAAGTAAATGAACTATGCAGGAAGATGATTTGGCTAAGGAGGGGCTGGACAAGTGATTCAAATACGTGATGTGCACACATTTTTTTTTTTTTTTTTGGTAAAATGAAACAGACTGAATAAAACTATAAATACAGAGGCTGTAGCATATAGCTGTTGAGAATGTAAGCTTGGAAATAATATTGCTTAGATTTGAATTATGGTTAAAAAACAAACCTACCATATGTGAAACCTTAGATAGTTCATTTAAACTCTCTTAATTTATTAATCTAGAAAAAATAGATAATAGTACCTATTTCTTAGAGCTGATTTGAGAGCTAAATGTGTAAATACATATAAAGTACAAAGTAAGTGTATTTTTAAGTTAGTTTTATTTGTTCCCTATTATGTGAGTCTCATAGTTTGTATTTTCCAGGCCACCTGATCAGTTTCCTGACTAGCATTCTAACTTTGTTCCATGAAATGGTAAAAATGAGTTAATTTCTAAATTTGCATTCTGTGATATGATTAGCATGTGTGTAAATTTTTGATAGATGTATACTAATATGTTAAAGCTTAAAATGGCATACATTTATTATGTTAACAATTTCCATGGGTCAGGAGTCCAGGCATGGCTTAGCTCAGTATCTTACAAGGCTACAATCAAAATGTTGCCTAGACTGCATTTTCCTTTGGAGTTCAGGGTCTTCTTCCAAACTTACTGTGCTTTGGCCAAATCCATTTCATTGCTTTTATAGAACTGAGGTCCACAGGTTCTAGAGGTTATCCACAATTCTCATCGATGTGGCCCTCTCCATATACAGTTCACGTAATAGTAGCTTGCATCTTTAAAATTAGTCAGACAGTTTCTTCTAATTGTTAGACAAATCAAGTTATATATCTATGTGTGTGTATATATAGTAACATAACCACTGAAATAGCATCCCACAACCTTTGCCAGATTCTGTTAGAAGCAAGTCATAGTCCTGCCTGCATGCAAGGGGAGGGACTTAGAGGGCATGAACCTGGGGACCACCCTGAAGTTTAGGGTGCAGCATGTTAAATTTCTTAATTTAACTTATCATTTTAGTTTTTTTTAATTATGTAAGATTTAATAAAAAGTAATATTGTCACTAAGTGTAAAATGTTATTATCAGTTATGCTTGTAGTATAAGTTTCAACGGGCCATTTCTCTCTGCCTCATATTGATCCATGAACTGTATAGCCCTCCAGGCTCCTCTGTTCATGGGATTTCCCAGGCAAGAGGGGAAGCTCAAATATATGAAATACCTCCTTAATTCAGAATAGTGGTCAATTTGAGAATCATATTTTAAAGGATGGTTTTTATAAATTATCTGCTGTTACACTGACTCAGTAATCCGAAGTGTATCTCAATCAACCCTTAAATGACCTTTAGGAATCCAGTACAACTTATATGTTTGAAACTGATTGCACATGGGAATTTTCATACAACGGTATTTTTCCCTCCCACATGTACCTTGTTTCTTGTGGCCAGTTGACTAGAACATGGTACAAGTAATAATATATTGCTTTTCAGATTAGGTTATACAAGATATTAGGACATCTGTTTTGGGTGTTCTTTCTTATTTCCATTTCTCTCTCTCTACTCTTTCCCCCCTCCCTTCTTCCTTCCTCTTTCCCTTCTCTCTTTCCCTCTCAGACTCATGACTTGCTCTGGGGGAGAATAGCTGTCTTGGTGAGATCCATGTGGTGAGGAACTGTGCGCTCTGTCCAGCAGACAGGGAGAAACTATCAGTAACTGCATCTTCTTGAGGAACCCTGAGCCTAAACTACCTAGCTGAACTACTCCTGGATTCCTGATCCTCAGAAACTGACATAATTTTTTTTTTGTCCAAAGCTGCTAAATTTGGAGGTAACTTGTTATGTAACAGTAGGTAATTAATATATTATATACTTCCCTGAAAATTATGTCCACAAACTTCATTACTATTCTGGACTTTGCAGGAAATGCAAAGATTAATACAGTATACAGGTATACTGAATATGTGGTCTTTAAGTGCCGTGGAGAAGGTATGCATGTTTATGAGAAAGTGGGCTTAAGTGAGAAGAAAATGTGAAATGTTTAGATTTCACCTGGAATACTAATTTTATAATATGCCGAGGCCTCTTTTAGTCTCCTGCTCATTGAGTATATCACTGTTGGAGTGTCAGGACTGGGTAGATCTGGGTACTAGTCTGGTGCTGATTATCTTTTAGAAGAACTGTTTGAAATAGTTAAAAAACAAACAAGCAAACACGACAATAACAACAAAAAAACTCTTACCTTTTCAGAATCTGAGCTTTTAGAATCCATCATTCTTCTTTAATGTCTTTATAGAGTTGTGAAGAAAGCATCTAGATATATGTACACATATTTGGGGTTCAGTGCCTTGAAATGTTTAAGTTAGAAAAATAATTCATTCAGTCTCCGGGAAAGTGAGTTAACAAGTATGAAAGGGGAAATTAACAATAACACAATAATAGTGGGAGACTTTAATACACCACTCACACCAATGGATAGATCAACTAAACAGAAAATTAACAAGGAAACTCAAACTTTAAATGATACAATAGACCAGTTAGACCTAATTGATATCTATAGGACATTCCACCCCAAAACAATGAAATTCACCTTTTTCTCAAGTGCACACGGGACCTTCTCCAGAATAGATCACATCCTGGGCCATTAATCTAGCCTTGGTAAATTCAAAAATATTGAAATCATTCCAAGCATCTTTTCTGACCACAATGCAGTGAGATTAGATATCAATTACAGGAGAAAACCATTCAAAACTTCCAACATATGGAGGCTCAAAAACACACTGCTGAATAACCAACAAATCACAGAAGAAATCAAAAAAGAAATCAATTATGCATAGAAATGAATGAAAATGAAAACACAACAACCCAAAACCTATGGGACACAGTAAAAGCAGTCCTAAGGGGAAAGTTCATAGCAATACAACCTCACCTCAGGAAACAAGAAAAAAGTCAAATAAATAACCTTACTTTACACCTAAAGCGACTAGAAAAGGAGGAAATGCAGAAGCCCAGGGGTAGTAGAAGGAAAGAAATCTTAAAGATCAGGGCTGAAATAAATGCAAAGGAAACAAAAGAGACCATAGCAAAAACCAACAAAGCCAAAAGCTGGTTCTTTGAGAAGATAAATAAAATTGACAAACCATTAGCCAGACTCATCAAGAAACAAAGGGAGAAGAACCAAATCAACAGAATTAGAAATGAAAACGGAGAGATCACAACAGAAAACACAGAAATAGAAAGGATCATAAGAGACTATTATCAGCAACTATATGCAAATAAACTGGACAACCTGCATGAAATGGACAAATTCCTAGAAAAGTACAATTTTCCAAGACTAAACCAGGAAGAGATAGATAATATTAGTAGACCCATCACAAGCATGGAAATTGAAACTGTAATCAGAAATCTTCCAAAAAACAAAAGCCCAGGACCAGATGGCTTCACAGCTGAATTCTACCAAAAATTTAGAGAAGAGCTAACACCTATTCTACTCAAACTCTTCCAGAAAATTGCAGAGGAAGGTAAACTTCCAAACTCATTCTACGAGGCCACCATCACCCTAATTCCAAAACCCAACAAAGATGCCACAAAGAAAGAAAACTACAGGCCAATATCACTGATGAACATAGATGCAAAAATCCTTAACAAAATTCTAGCAAATAGAATCCAACAGCACATTAAAAACATCATACATCATGATCAAGTAGGCTTTATCCCAGGGATGCAAGGATTCTTCAATATTCGCAAATCAATCAATGTAATACACCACATTAACAAATTGAAAAATGAAAACCACATGATTATCTCAATAGATGCAGAGAAAGCCTTTGACAAAATTCAACATCCATTTATGATAAAAACCCTCCAAATAGCAGAAATAGAAGGAACATACCTCAACATAATAAAAGCTATATATGACAAACCCACAGCAAACACTATCCTCAATGGTGAAAAACTGAAAGCATTTCCCCTGAAGTCAGGAACAAGACAAGGGTGCCCACTCTCACCACTACTATTCAACATAGTTTTGGAAGTCTTGGCCACAGCAATCAGAGCAGATAAAGAAATTAAAGGGATCCAGATTGGAAAAGAAGAAGTAAAACTCTCTCTGTTTGCAGATGACATGATCCTCTACATTGAAAACCCTAAAGACTCTACCAGAAAATTACTAGAGCTTATCAGTGAATATAGTAAAGTTTCAGGATACAAAATCAACACACAGAAATCCCTGGCATTCCTATACACTAACAATGATAAAACAGAAAGAGAAATTAAGGAAACAATCCCCTTCACTATCGAAACAAAAACAATAAAATACTTAGGAGTATTTCTACCTAAAGAAACCAAAGACTTGTATATAGAAAACTATAAAACACTGATGAAAGAAATCAAAGAGGACACAAATAGATAGAGAAATGTGCTGTGTTTGTGGATTGGAAGACTCAATATAGTGAAGATGAGTATACTACCCAAAGCAATCTATAGATTCAATGCAATTCCTATCAAGCTACCAGAGGTCTTTTTCAGAGAATTAGAACAAATAATTTCACAATTTGTATGGAAATACAAAAATCCTCGTATAGCCAAAGCAATCTTGAGAAAGAAGAATGTAACTGGAGGAATCAACCTACCTGACTTTAGGCTATACTACACATCCGCAGTCATTAAGACAATATGGTACTGGCACAAAGACAGAAATATAGATTAATGGAACAAAATAGAAAGCCCAGAGATAAATCCACGCATCTATGGACACCTTATCTTTGACAAAGGAGGCAAGAATATACAATGGAGAAAAGACAACCTCTTTAACAAGTGGTGCTGGGAAAACTGGACAGCCACTTGTAAAAGAGTGAAACTAGAACACTCTCTAACACCATACACAAAAATAAACTCAAAATGGATCAAAGATCTAAGCATAAGACCAGAAACTATAAAACTCCTAGAGGATAACATAGTCAAATACTCTCCGACATAAACCAAAGCAGGATACTCTATGACCCACCTCCCAGAATATTGGAAATAAAAGCACGAATAAACAAATGAGACCTAATTAAAATTAAAAGCTTCTGCACAACAAAGGAAACTATAAGCAAGGTGAAAAGTCAGCTTTCATAATGGGAGAAAATAATAGCCAACGAAGCAACGGACAAACAATTAATCTCAAAAATATACAAGCAACTCCTGCAACTCCATTCGAGAAAAATAAATGACCCAATCAAAAAGTGGGCCAAAGAACTTAACAGACATTTCTCCAAAGAAGACATACAAATGGCTAACAAACACATGAAAAGATGCTCAACATCAGTCATTATCAGAGAAATGCAAATCAAAACCACAATGAGGTACCACTTTACACCAGTCAGAATGGCTGCCATCCAAAAGTCAAGCAATAAATGCTGGAGAGGATGTGGAGAAAAGGGAACCCTCTTACACTGTTGGTGGGAATGCAAACTAGTACAGCCACTATGGAAAACAGTGTGGAGATTCCTTACAAAACTGCAAATGGACCTGCCATATGACCCAGCAATCCCACTGCTGGGCATACACACCGAGGAAACCAGAATTGAAAGAGACACGTGTACCCCAATGTTCATCACCGCATTGTTTACAATAGCCAGGGCATGGAAGCAACCTATATGCCCATCGACTGACGAATGGATAAGAAAGCTGTGGTACATATACACAATGGAATATTACTCAGCATTAAAAAAAAAATTCATTTGAAGCAGTTCTACTCAGGTGGACGGAACTGGAGCCTATTATCCATAGTGAAGTAAGCCAGAAGGAAAAACAACAATACAGTATACTAACCCATATATATGGAATTTAGAAAGATGGCAGTGAGAACCCTGCATGCGAGACAGCAAAAGGAATGCAGACGAATAGAACAGACTCGTGGACTCTGTGGAAGAGGGCAAGGGTGGGATGATATGGGAGAATGGCATTGAAACATGTTAATTATCATAGGTGAAATCAATCGCCAGCCCAGGGTTGATGCTCGGGGCTGGTGCACCGAGATTTCCCAGGGGTAGGGAATCGGGAGGGAGGAGGGGGGGTTCTGGAGGGGGAGCATATGTAAACCCATGGCGGTCTCATGTCATTGTATGGCAAAACCAATAAAAAAAATAAAAATAAAACAAAACAATAAATAAATAAAAATAAATATCTAAAAAAAAAAAGAAGTATGTATCAGCAAGTAGTAGAACAGATTTTTGTATAAATTCACATTAAACTGTCATTCAAAATTTTCTTCCTATTCATTATACTGTAATGATAGAACCTGGGCAAAAATACAGCATTTTATATATTTTTTTATTTTTTAAAAATTTATTTATTTTTTAATTGAAGGATAATTACTTTATAGAATTTTGTTGTTTTATGTCAAACACCAACATGAATCAGCCATAGGTGTACATATGTCCCTTCCCTCTTGAACCTCCTTCCCATCTCCCTCCCCATCCCATCCCTCTAGTTTGATACAGAGCCCCTGTTTGAGTTCCCTGAGACATACAGCAAATTCCCATTGGCTATCTGTTTTACATATGGTAATATAAGTTTACATGCTACTCTGTCTATACATCTCACCCTCTCCTCCCCTCTCCCTATGTCCTTAAGTCTGTTCTCTATTTCTGTTTCTCCATTGGCTGCCTTGCAAATAAATTCATCAGTACCATCTTTCTAGATTCCATATATATGCATTAGTATATGATATTTCTCTTTCTCTTTCTGACTTCCTTCATTCTGTAGGCTCTAAGTTCATCCACCTCATTAGCACTTACCCAGATGTGTTCCCTTTTATGGCTGTATAATATTCCATATGTATATGTACCACAACTTCTTTATCCATTCATCTATTGATGGGCATCTAGGTTGCTTCCATGTTATAGCTATTGTAAATAGTGTTGTAATGAACATTGGGGTATGTGTGTCTTTATCAGTTTTATTTTCCTCCGGGTATACAACTTGGAGTGGGATGACTAGGTCATATGGTGATTTTATTCCTAGTTTTTTAAGGAATCTCCATACTGTCTTCCATAGTGGCTGTATCAATTTACATTCCCACCAACAGTGCAAGAGAGTTCCCTTTTCTTCACACACTCTCCAGCATTTATCATTTGTAGACTTTTTGGTGATGGCCATTCTGACTGGTGTGAGATGATTTTTCATTGTAGTTTTGATTTGTATTTCCCTAATAATGAGCGATGTTGAGCATCTTTTCATGTGTTTGTTAGCCATCTGCATGTCTTCTTGGAGAAAGGTCTGAAAATACATCATTATATTTTTTACAAATTGAAACTGGTTCCTGTAAAAAAGAGTTTACATTTGTAATATCAAATTTATGGCCTGGAGTGATCCACTAGTAAAAATTTTGGTATCACTATACAAAATAGCAAAATATGGATTTTAACTGGCCTGCTTTTCACTTCAACTGAACATTAAGTACATTTTTAATGGTCTTGTGTGCTGGGAAGAGCACCATTATAATAATTTGCTTTTTACAGCCTATATCAAATATGAACCAGCATCACTTATTACAAAGTTTGTGCTTTGGGAGGCATTTTCATGACATCTAACAGTACTGCCCAACATTTCTTGGAATTAGTCTTTAATCATATCATTTTCCTAAATGAGTTGCTGCTCATACTTACTGATTGTTTTGTGGTTAAACTCTAATCCACCAAATATATTTAAAATGTCATACAAATTTATAAGGAAAGGTCCACTGAAACTACTGTTATATTAGGAATTGCATAAAAATGTTATAGAAGAACTGCTATGCAGCTTGAGTGTTTTCAGTTTTTTTCCCCCTCTATGATATCCAGGGGGTGAATATGAAACTTCATTTTTAACTATTGGCATTTCAAATTTTTACTATTATCTGCTGGAATACAAAGAACTATTACTGTTGGTGTCATGTAAAATAAAGTTAGAGTCTGAAGCCTACTTTAGCCATTAGCCTTATTAAGGAGTTCTTCACGTGTTGAATCCAGCACCCGGTCTTGTGTAAGCTATGCTGTGAGAACCTAGGGAGAGTTTTCTTTCTCTTTACTTTAGCATTATTAAGACTCTGTCACATTTTCACTGTTGCCCTACCTTATCTAACTTTCTAGCTACATACAACTCACAGGACAGTAGGTCTAATATAGATTGACGCCTTTGTCTGAAGGCTGATTGAAACTTGTGTCTTAGAGTTGCTAATGCTCACTGAACCATTTTATTGAAGATAAAGTAAATAAAATAGATTGCCATATGAGAATTCCCTGAAATCAAATGGAATAATTTGGCAGGTTTAAGCCCATGAATAAGGCAAAGCAGTGAAACAGTTGTGAGTACTTTTTATGCTCAGTATATCAAGGGGAAAATATTCTTGTTATATTGGGCCTAAAGTTTCATTCTTATTCGTACAATTAAATAAGTCTCAATTGGTCTATTATTTTTGGTCTTAAACAAGGGGTCCTCTGTATTAAAGTAATACAAATAATAACTTTTAAGACTATAATATTGTGGTGATTTTTTTCTTTGTCTTTTTCTCACACTTAAGCACATGAATCAGTAGCCTTAGAGAATTTAATAAACAACACAAATGAATGAATTTGCTAAAATGCACTCTAGAATCTTAAGGTTGGAAAATAATAGTAAACTTTAGTCTACTAAAAGATGCTACCAATGTTGAGCGTTTTATTCATTAATTAAGAGTGCATGTTCACGTGAGAACAGCCTTTTGGGAAAACTGCCCTGTGATTTTTTTTTTTAATATGTGTTAGGTTTAAATTAATAATTTTAAAATATTTATTTTGTATATATTGTCATCTGAAATAATCTTGGGCAGGAAAAAAGAAGCTAGAGTAACCTTAGCATCTGGGATTCCATGAGATTTTAATGAAAATAGCATATGATACCATGATAACATGTATTGACATGTTTAATTTGTAAAACACAATGATCTGAGCACTTGTGTGAAGACATGTGGAAAATCTGATGGAGGGAAATGAAGATCTCTTATTTGATTGCCTGGGTCAGATTAAAAGTAAATATTTATAGAAGAAAGATCAATAAAAGGGTTTTGTTAGAAAAGTTTCTGAACTTGCTAATTAAAGACAGCATTTCTCTTCAACCTTATAAAGAATCTGTCACATTAATACTTTCTTCTGTCATTTCTCTTGTGGTTTCTCCATATTCAAGATAACTTCAGTTTATACCCTTCTTAAATATTTAGTTCATTTTAAAAATTTTTGCTAATACATTTTATTCCTTTGATTCTCAGGTAATGATTCATGCTTAATTTTAGTTACAGCCATTAAACACATGTGTTTTTTTTTTTTTCTTGTCTCTGGGTACCCAGTAATTTTTTTCAGTTCTCACAACCATGAACTATTTACTCCATAATGATTTCAACTGTCATCAGTTAGATGCAAAGTATATACGACACTCATATTAGCAATAAACCATCTTAAAGAAATCTTTGGCACTCTTTGACTTTTTAATTAATATTGCCAATTAAGAACTGCTGTAATCTTAAACATAAATATGACCCTTTTTCTTCTATAGGGTTCAGTCAGGGTTCAGGGTGACTCTGATACTATGCAAGGCTGAATAGGAATAAACATATTTCATGTTCCCTTGTGAGTGAACTCAAAGTTATCACATTTCAGTTTTCCTTGTATACTACAGCTAAAAGTGTAATCAGTTGTCCAATGTTTATTAAATGATTTTATATTCTTTAGAGTTTTATATTATTTGTGCCCTTATATTTTATATTTTTTTCTTCATTGTTATAGTATGTGCATATTTCTCTCTGATTAACCAGAAATGTTAAAGTTCATTCCTCTCTCCAGAACTATATCTCATTTACTCTAGACTCCAACCATTTATCTCCTTTGACATTTTGATTTTCAGTATGAACTTGTCTTCAAAAAATCATGTATAGAGAAGTTTTCTTGAAATGAGAGCATTTAGTGAGTCTGTCTCTGATCCCACCCTTGATTTCATTATACCCTACCTTCTCTCTAGTCACCCTTTGTTCCTTTGTATTTAATTCTACTTTTCAAGTTCTGATCAACATCCCAAAGAATGGCTATTTCCCCTCATTTCTAGGACCTAGCATTTGTGTACTTCTCTGTGGGCTTCCAACTGATTTTAAAGTCAGCTCATGGAAGGCCATTAAAAGGTTGGGGTTATCACTCATTACCGAATGGCTGTATTTGAAAAGTTAAAACATTTGTGAATTGTGTGTTAAGAAGCAGAGATAAGTTTCTGAGGCTAGTGATTAGTAGAAGTCTATCCATAACTTACTCTTATTGAGTTGTAACTCTAGATTTCAGTTACCATCACAATTACTTAACATATTTATTGACTGTTATTTTGCATATTACTTCATATTTTGATCTTGTTGGCTAGTTTAAATGTTTTTTAGGAATTTCTATGTTGTTACAATGGTTGACAGAACACATATTTGTACATATACAAATATGAAACATTCAAGAGAAATGACTACAATTTTACAGTCACAGCATACAAAATTTTGATGGCAAAAATGTATTGGCTTATTAGAAATTTATGTATGTGTGTGTGCTCAGTCGTGTCCAGCTCTTTGCAACCCCATGGACTATAGCCTGCCAGGCTCCTCTGTCCATCAAATTTTAGAGGCAGTGATACTGGAGTGGGTGGGCATTTCCTTCTCCAGGGTATTTTCCCAACCCAGGGATTGAACCCTCATTTCTTGTGTCTTCTGCATTGACAGGCAAATTCTTTTCCACTGAGCCACGGGAGAAGTCCTAGAAATTTATATAGATATTCTAATATTAATTTACTTAATGCATACTGATATAGAACTTCTTATTGCCAAATACTTCTGTACACTATTTTAAAATAGTTAATCAAAAGACTTGAACTAAAAGTTTTCTTTTTACTTACCCAGATTATGTGATGAATAAATAATTGGCAATTTTGCCCCTTGTGACATCAACACATAGGTATTGTTACTGTGTGATTTTAATGTAGCAGTGAAATGAGCTAAAAAAATATTAGCTCACAACTTTAAGAGGAGGTACTATAATCTTATTTTAAGATGGAGAAACAGATATAGTTAGTAACTAGTAAGGATAGAGTCAGAATTTAAGCTAAGGCAATCTGGTTTTAGAGTTTATAAGTCTAGCCTGGGAATTATTTTGGTGGATACTTCCTAAGGTCACTCCATAATGAGTCACACTTTTGAATAATTCCCACCCCTTGAGTGAGGGCAGAACCTGTTGCTTATTTCTAGCCAACTGAACATGGCACAGGTGGTGGAATAGTCATTGCCATGAATATATTATGTTATATAAGACTCCATTTTAACAAACTGGAGCAAGAGTTTATCCCACTGAACTTGAAGAAGCAAGCTAATGTCTTTTGAGAGGACTTGAGAAATTGTCATGTGGCAAAGAACTGTGAGCAGCCTCTCAGGAGTGGAGGTAACCTCTTCCCTACAGCCAGCAAGAAAATGGAGCCTTCACAAAAGCGAGGAACTAAACTGTGCCTATTGTCACATGAGCTTGGAGGAGAACCTGGAGCTTCAGGAAAATACACACTCCAGCCAACACTTTGTGAGAGTCTGAGCATCAGCTTATCTGCTCCAAGACATCTGACCCACAGAAGTTTTAGGATAATAAATATATGTTGCTTAAAGCTACTAGGTTTGTAGTAGTTTGTAGTAAATTTTACACAGCAATAGATAATTACGAATCCTTGAACAACATAGGTTTGAGATGCATGGATCCACTTGTACACTGGATTTTCTTCTGTAAATTGGTACTATAATAGTACAGAGTTTGTGGTTGGTGGACTGTATGGAGGGTCCATACCCTCACTACCAGCATTTTTCCAGGGTCATCTGTAATACAGTTTTGAATTGTTGAAATAAAATCCCATGTTACTTGCTGTTAATAATTCTCATAAGTAATGTGGAACTTGAAATGATTTTTGAAGAATGTGGTTGAGCTGTTTGGAATTAGAACTACGTGGTTGTGAAAAATCCTTTATACCTAAGAAAATCTGATTGAAGGTAACAGTATTTATCTTTGGAAGATCTGAAGATATGTTTGGGAAAGAGATATCTATTAAAATTTTTCTGATGGCTTTACAAGAAATACCAAAATAACAAAGTGAATCTGAGCATTATTGAAGCACTTTAGTAGAAGACTTGTTTGACCAAAGTACTAGAGGCAAGAATAACTTTCAAAGAAACATTCATCTTTCATGCCTGTTTATAACCATCCCTAACTCTCTTCTTGTAGATCATTTTTTACCTCTGTTTTATGTTTCCTTAATCTGGTCACCCTTTGCTATTTGTCATATGCCTTAGAAATCTGAAATTAGTATTTATTTTTTAAAAAATACATATTTTATCTCAAAGTTTTGGATACGTTATTTAGTTTCTTTACTGCACATGTCAAACAGTTGAAAACTTGTGAGTCACTGTCATCAACAATTTTAAAAATAAGCTAATTTTAATCAAAACATGTGAAAGTGGAACACTGACAGTATATATTGATGTTACAAGGGTGAGGAAGGCATATGATACTTTATTCAGTCATTTGTTACTTTATACTTTAGAGGTCCAAGTTTTATCATACATGCATGAAATATCTTAATGAAGCTCTCTTGATTGTTTAATAATTTTTTAAATTATGATGACAAAAATAAATATAGTACTGGATATTTAATAGAAGTACTTAAATGAAGTTGTAATTCAATAATTTAGATTATTAGGTAAATGTAGTTAGGTACAGTGAATAGCTACATTTTAGTTTGTATGATAAGAAATAGGCACATGGATCTACTCTAAATTCTTAAAATCTCTCACTACAGGATTGTTTATGGTATTGTAAAATAAGTGACCTAGTATTTATGACCATAGGAAGTAGCCTTTAAAAAACACTTTAGCTTCTATAGGTCTTTAACTAATATGAGTGTCTAATTTTTACATCTTTAGCATTTTAGAAATCAACCACTTGGGGGATAGTGTGTGTATTTTTTTTTGGTGGGGCTCAATGTTGGACTGAAGAATAAGTAAAATATGTAAATTTTTTTGAAAGTACCCTTCACTGTTATGTTTAAAATAGAATTTGTATGTGAAAATTCTGAGATTCAGATGATTTCTTTCTCTATGATCTGTGTTCCTTTAGTGATGCTTTGTCTTTACTGGTTAAAGTTAACATTTTCCACATGTTCTCCTTAACCCATCCAAAGAAGTGGTTTGAAATGTTTCGATAACAACTTTACATGCAAAATATTTAAAAATAGAAAACAATTCTGTAAGCTAAAAAGACATTACATATACAGTCAATAGTAAGCTACATACCTCATATATATTTTATCTTGGAATATTTTATGTAATTTTTCTTATGCCCTTTTATTCTTTATATCTTTTAATATTATTGTTTATATCATTAACATGAAAATGAAAAAATACAATGGTTGACCTCATTTGGCTCTTTTGATGTTCAATCAGTTAAGAGTTTGTAAGACGTTTAATTGCCAAATGGTATGATTATTATTCATATCATCATTTGATATATAATGTCAACTGAATTGCCTCCCTGGAGTGCACTGTGTTTCACAGATCAATAGATTTACCAGGAGCTTGAAGGAGAGCTTTAAACATTCATTGAAAAGAAGGAAAAATATATCCCTCTTATAAAATGGCTTATGTAGTCATTTTATCAGCTTCATAATTATTTTATTTACTTCTGTGAGTAAATCTCCATGTAACAATAGTTTTAGAGTACTACAGCTCCCTTAACCAAATTAAATTATAGTGTTAATCAGATTTATTTTGCTCAAATGCACTGATAACTGTATAACAGAAACACAGAGGCAGATTCCTTGAATAAATACAGCTTCTGAGATTTTTCCTGAATAACTTCCATTTAACATACACTTCTCAATATTCTATACCTTCCCCTTTAATAATTCATATAAAAGTATCATCTTATATTATTAATATTTCCAGTCCTTATTTGTTATGAAGAAATTGTTATAGTGAGAGTTTGTGGCTCAGAAGGGCAGTTGTTCCTTCTTCCCCACCCCTTAGGTGCTCACCATCCCTGATAAAGCAGCATGCACATCAATCAGTGTTCTTGTATTAGTTCCCCTTACTCCCAAGTGCTTTAGGCCAATAGGGTCAAGACAGATGCTGTGCACACAGTGAGTATACAAACGTTGTGCTGTGATGTGCTGTGCTGAGTTGCTCAGCTGTGTTTCCTTCTTTTCTGGCACAGAATGCTTCGGTTTTCATTGTGAGGTTTTATTGTTTCCAAGATCTCCCAGTGGGACAGGTGTGTGT
>ML660772.1:32857034-32964534 GCA_007570785.1 Antilocapra americana
TGTGTGTGTGTGTGTGTGTGTGTGTGTGTGTGTGTGTGTGTGTGTGTACTGTGCTCAGTTGCTCAATTATGTCCAACTCTTTGCTACTCCATGTTCTGTAGCCCACCAAGTTCTTCTGTCCATGAAATTTTCCCGGCAAGAACACTGGAGTGGATTGCCATTTCCTCTTCTAGGGGATCTTCCTGACCCAAGGATTGAACCCACTTCTTCTGTGTCTCCTACCTTGGCAGTAGATCACTGAGAATCTACTACCTGGGAATCTCATACATGCATTTCACCTAAGAAATGCTGAGCTGTGGAAATCTGACACATTTATGGAAAGCAGTAAACAAGCCTGGGATTTAATACATCATCCTTCCAGGTTCCTCACCTAAAACACAACCCTGAGCAATGGACCAGGTGGAGACAGGATAGAGTCAGGGTCTTGCATTCTTGGTGAATCTGTAAGAGCTGTAGGAGGGCCAGATACTCACAAAGGAATGTCTTTCCATCCGTGAACCCTACACTGTATCAGTGTCTTATTATTATCCACAAATTACATAAACTGTGGCTTAAGACAACACAATTTTATCATCTTATAGTTTTGGAGGTGTAAAGTATGAAATCTCACTGGCCTAAAATCAAGGTGCCAGCAAGGTTGTGTTTCATTCTGGAAGCTCCAGGGGGAGAATCTTTTATAGCTTCTAGAAGCCACTGCATTCCTTGGCTCTTGGACCCATTCCATCTTCAAAACCAGCAATGCATGGTTGAGCGTTTTCATGTCTTGTCATTCTGACATTGCCTCATCTGCCTCTTTCTTTCACATTTAAGGATTATCTGATTACTGTATGCCTGCCAAATAATACAGAATAATCTCCTTATTTTAAGGTCAACTGATTAGTAAACTTAATTTCATCAACATGTTTAATTCTCCTTTGTAATATAATGTAATAGGTTTCAGGGTTTAAGATGTGGGCATCTTTTATGGGGGAAGGCTTTATTTTACTTACCACATGTGCAGTCTTGGCTTTTGGTGACTTTTTATGAATTGCCTATGTAACTGGCCAGTCTGATTAATCTGACAGAGGTGGAGATCAAACCACTCAATTTGTCTTATAAAGCATGCAATTAAGGCTACTATTAATATGATTCCAAGCAGCAGGGTAAGGGCAACCTACAGTATTGATCTCACTTATGACCCCAGAGCCCTGGACTTAGCCAATTTTAAATAAATACCAAGAACAACTAACAGGTCTTATTTTAATCAGTCAAGATAAGTATAAGGCCATCAATTATCCATTATAACCCACCAAGGGAGTTTGGACTGACATGCTGATCTTTGGTGTCATTGCCAATTATTACAGGGGGAAACAAATGGGCCAATGGAAAGAGAAATCTATGGCTCTTTCTCTCTCACATAAAAACATATTACTGAAAGGAGTTTGTTTCTCCTCTTGGAGACATGTTGCTAAACTTCATCGGATAATCATTTTACTTTAGATCGGTTTAGCCACATGGGCAAGATTACTGACTAGCTGTGGCTTTGATTACTATGCACTGTATAACTCAAGGCCAGTAGGCATCAGAAAAATCATATGGATTTACATTGGGAAGATATAAGTAAGATTAAAGGATCAAGGAGCATTAACTGTTCATCCCCTCTCCCACCTCCTGGAGATCTAAAGTGTTTCTTCCCCATTGCCCTCATAGCCCACTCTAGGAACCTGGGTGAATAGTATATTCAACCCAGTGGTCATTGTACTTATGATAGGACTATGTTGATTCAACTATAGCATGCAGGAGACTGACCTGCAATTAAGTTTGAATTCTCTCAGTTCCCTCATAACTGGGTTGCCACCTGGAAGGTGTACTCATCAGTCCAATCAGTTGGCTGAGGTTGAACTGAAAGAGTGCCACTGTAATCTAAACTGTCAATGGCAGTGAAGTACCAGTAGACAGTGTATCACTCGGATACTGATAAGTGCTTGCTGAGTTGCTTCAGTGTGTCCAACTCTTTGCGACTCTATGGACTGTAGCCTGACAGGCTCCTCTGTCCATGAGATTCTCCAGACAAGAATCCTGGAGTGGGTTGCCCTGCTCTCCTCCAGAGGACCAGAGGACCACATCTCTTATGTCTCCTGCATTAGCAGGTGGGTTCTTTACCACTGGTGCCACCTGAAAAGCCCAGGATACAGATGGAGTAAGCTTATTTCCCATTATAAAATATCCAGGTTTCCTGAGCTTAGTGATCTTCGATAATGTAACCACTGTGTGTGCAGTTGTCACTTGACCCTCTTTACATCACTCTGTGAAAACTGTAGCTCAAGAAACTGGCTACTTTGTAGTTTTCATGTTAGACCTTTCACAATTCTTGACAAACACTATGTGAAATGTGGCCTTCTGTACTACCGCCACACCAATGGGTCAACTTTTGGCCAGTGTTGAAAGTCTAGCATGTAATGGAAACTTCTGTATAAGAAATGTAGAGTTCTTTATTATGTGTCCAGCTTATGATGGCGGATGTACTCCCATGTGTGATATGATGATAGTTCTGGATGGTGGTGATATGGCTACTGCATCTTAATGCTAGTTGATCTCATCAGAGAACAAGTTCTTATTGTGGGCCTCCATAGGAATGACCTAGGCTATATAATCAGCAGCTACAGTTCTTCCCCCCTCCAGAGTCTGCAGACATAGAGGTAGGTATCTTTAACCTGCCAATCTATGGTCTTTCAGGTGGCAGACCATACAGTTGGGTAATTGGCAACAGTCCAAGATAGAAAAAATGTAGTATGGCTCATCGAGGGGAGTTTCAGTTGGGTCTTCAAGGATGACCTTTAGTTCTGCCCACTGAGCAGAGTGAATAAGCAGCAGTAGAATAAGGAACATCATCAGGTTTTCTCTTTAGCCAGAGTATCAGTGGAACAGGTCAAGGTATTTAGAGGAATCACTGTGAATTGAAGGAACCATTTAGACAGCAGCTTTACTTCGGTGGAGGGTTGGGGAGA
This sequence comes from Antilocapra americana, assembly GCA_007570785.1. Taxonomy (NCBI): domain Eukaryota; kingdom Metazoa; phylum Chordata; class Mammalia; order Artiodactyla; family Antilocapridae; genus Antilocapra; species Antilocapra americana. The sequence continues at coordinate 32,860,022 of ML660772.1, forward strand.
AAGTTTCCACCCAAAGTAGTAGCTGTACCTTGTTCATGTAAAACTGAAATATAGGTAGGAACAGGTGAGCTGGTTCTTGAATGTACATTTCCATTTGATTGGAGAGACCTGTCAGTTCCTTACTACCTTAGTGCTTCTTGGTTTCTTTCAAAAAGCATGGGGAGGGTTTGTAACACAGACCAGCAGTGTCAAACCACTTGAGCAATCAGTGCTGGGCAGTTTTCTCCTAGTCCATTTGGATGTCCAAGTCTATGATACTGTATTATGAAATTAGATATTTTTGTGTAAGATGACTGTGACACTCTTTAGGATGAATATTTCTTATTCATCTTTGTATCCCTGGTATACCAGTGTACTCCCTGGTACAGTGATAGTACACTAAGGTACACTCTGTAAGATATATAGGAAGTCTTAATAGGAAGTACTTGCTGAAAAAATGAATACATAGGTAATCACATTATAAATTTGGAAAGAAGTTGTGTTGGCAATTGATATGTCTATAAAATAAGGAGAATGATTTTTGTCAATAATGTGCTGTCTGCCCCATTTATTAGCAATAGCTGTGTGTTCATAGATGGGCTTCAATACTGTACTACAACACTTAGGAAAATGGATTAAGTCAAGTTGCTTTCTGTTCCATGTTAGTTATCATATGGATAACTAATGTTTAATTTCTCTCATTTATTACTTGTTACTCCTGAAGGAGTACAATGTGTTTACAAAATAATAAGCATTATTAAGCATCCTAATAGTTGCCACAAAAATCTGACAGTATCTTTGACAGCAATGTACATATACTTTGCTTTCCTAATACTACAAAAGGTTAATATGGGTTATCATCCTTGTTTTATAGTGGCATTCCCACTAACTCCAGGTGGCATAATTATACAAATTTCCCCTCTGGGGAGTTTATAGACAATTCCCTGGGTAATATAACAAAGAAAGTTATGTTCATTAAGCAAGTAAAGTGACTTGGGTAATCATATTCATTTCATTTTCTGGTTTATCTAACTTAATATTAATGAGTACCCATTTTATAAAGGAGCATAAAGTTAAGTACTGCCAAATCCTACACAACTAAAGTCTTTCAGTTAATAGCTTGTGTCCTTTCTACTAGGTCTGAGTTATTCAACCACTTTCAGTTGATGGAACCATGTGATTAACATTAATGTCAACCATTATGTTTTATGAAGGATTATATTCTTGGCTACAGTGTTCTGTGCATCCCTAAGAGCTATGAACTTTACTGAATTTTTCTTTCTTCAATTTGTATGTAAAAAGTCACCATGCACATATATTGATACATGAATACAGCCAATTCTCATTACTCACAGTAACCATGTTCTGTAAAGCCACTGCAAACTCTGAATTAGTGAATGCTGAATCATTGCTCCTAGAGGAAATGCAGAGTTAGGTTCCTGTGAACTTCTGGTCACAACATTATCATCAGTTGATCAATGCATAACCTTATTTTATGTGTTATTCTGTTTAAAAACACTTTATCAAATATACACTATTCATTCAACAACATTTAATTCATCACCAACATCACTGTTAGCTCAGGTCTGAACAAAGTTTATGTAACTAATGCACATATTTCCTTCAAAAGGCACATCACAACTTTCTTGAGTTACGAACACTAGACAACACTTCAAAAGTACACTTGGGAGCTATTTTATACAGTGTAATCACTAATAAAAGCATAAATAGGGCATTGAGTATACCACTAAAAGGATATCTGTTTACAGTATAAGAGCAGGAACAAGAAGACAGAGCGTTACCTTGTTTGACCTCAGGTAGTAATTATGCACATCAGGGAAATCAAATGTTTTGCTGCTCCATGCGTGTCTGTGAAGGACTATGACAGTGCTTTGAGCATTGATTTGGGTTACAAACAAACTTTAGCACAGAGGTGGATTTGGAAATGTGAAATCTATGAAAAATGAGGAATGACTGTTAATAACATATATGTGTATATATCATTCCTATATACTATACATATATTCATATATATATATATATATATATATATAAAGCCTACACACACACACACACACACACACACACACACACACACACACACACACACACACACACACACACACACACACACACACACATAGGCTTCCTGGGTGGCTCAGTGGTAAAGAATCTGCCTGCCAATGCAAGGAGATGCAAGAGACACAGGCTAAATTTCTGGGTTGAAAAGATCCCCTGGTGGTGGAAATGTCAACTGTGTGCTGAGTTGCTTCAACTGTGTCTGACTCTTTGCAAGCTTGTGGACCATAGCCCATCAGGCTCCTGTGTCCATGGGATTCTCCAGGCAAGAATACTGGAGTGGATTGCCATGCCCTCCTCCAGGAGATTTTCCCAACCCAAGGATCAAACTTGAGTCTCTCAAGTCTAGCGTGTTGGCAGAAAGACTCTTTACCACTAGTGCCACCTTGTGTGTGTGTATGTGTGTGTGTGTGTATGTGTGTATACATAAATAGATATAGTTATATAATATATATATTTGCTAAAAATAGTTTTTGCAAAAGACATGCTGCTTCTATTCTCCAGAAGCATGTTTTGAACTGGTGTGTTTATCCTCATGTATACTCAGCATATACATTGTGATAGGCACTGTTCTAGGCCTTGTGGATTTAGTAGTGAATTTAATAAAATCCCTACTTTCATTGAAATAACAGGATACTTTTTTATAAAGTGAAAAATATGTCAGATGATGATCAGCACCATAAGGAAAAATAAGGCAGAAACCAAGAATAGAGACTGATGTTGAGAGTTATTTCATATAGTGATCAGAGAAGACCTAACTGATATGGTGGCCTTACAGTGGAGACTGGAGATGAATTAAGGAACAAGTCCTATAGGTACCATATTTGAGGAAAGAACATTCCAGAGAGAGGGAACTGAAAGTGGAGAAGAGAGTTACATACTTAAGGTGTCTGATAAGAGCAGAGAGACCATTGTTGCTGAAGTACAGAGTGAGCCTGGACTTAAGGAGAATTGGTCAGAAAGTCAGCAGGGGGCTATTTTAGAGTTTTCTAGGTAAGGACATGGAGCCTAACCATACCAAAACCTCTCTAATAAAACATATCTAGTTTAAAACTATTATCCTTTTCCCTCTAAAGAAGTAAATTGCCCTATAAATGATATAAGCACTTTGTTATTAGCAACTGATTTAAGTGCCTACCCATTTCAAACTACCTTCCAGATCTACCCACAGAACTGCCTTGGACTTCCATGCTGCTATTTTCCTCTTAATTTGGAAAAAAAATGCAATTTCTAAAAGCTTGGTTTAATTTTTCCTAAAGAATTAAAGTATGAGTTTTCAAATGCTTTTTCTGATGACTTTTAAATTAAAATTTTGTTTTTCTGTCCTTGTCGCCCATCCTCCCACCTCAGTCCTTTGTCTTCTCCTACTATCTGGGTGCTGAGTGAGTTTTCTCCTTCTCTTTTCCTAATTCCTGCAGTTGTCCCAATGTATTATCTATTAAAAGACAGTCATTAGAATTAAAGCTCATCTTATCTTGGCTTGGCAGCAGGCATTTCTGAATGTAAGCAATAGATTGAAACCAATAGCATTGAGATACTTTATGGCAGTGAGTGGACTTGAAAAAGTAGAGATGTTAAATGACACAGTGACATTCTAAAACTGTAGGATGTTAGTTAACCTATATGGCACTTCGCTCATAATAAATGTGTAGTAAATGCTTGATAATTAACCAAATAAATGGAAATGAATGAATCTTGAAAAATAAACAGCATGGTAGATTTTACTCTGTGTGAGCTCCATTAAAATGTATATGAGTTTCAGTTAGTTCTGTCTTCACATCTGCCAACCTATTTCAAGCATCCGTCATCTTCTGCCTTTATTGTCACCACTGTCCTCTAGTTAGTATGTATGCCCTCCTACATTCTTGATCACCTACAGTCTGTTTTCAGCACAGAAGTTAGAGAGATGCTTTTAAAACCTAAGTCATATTGTGTCACTTCACCATTCCAAACCTTCTTTGCCTCAGTTCTGCTGCCATTTTCTTAAAAGTAAAATTAAAAAACTTAATATGGTCTACAAGACCATATACAATCTGAGCTCATATCTTACTACCCTCCCTCTTCTTTACTCTGGTCATGCCACATCAACCTTCTTGCTGTTTCTCAAACATTGGCATGCCCTTTCCTCAGAGCCTTTACAGTGGCTGTTCCTTCTATATGAGTTTCTCTTCCTCTAGATAATATACATGGGTAACTTCATCTCCTCCTTCAAGTCTTTGCTTAAATGTTACTTTCTCAACAGGGTCTGCTCTGATAATCTTATTTAAACTTCCATTCTACAACCACATTGACTAATCACTTACATCCTTCTCTTATTTTTCCTATAACATTTATTACCTTTTAGCATACAACAAAATTTCCCATTTTTAAATTTTAATAACTCTCTTCATCGTCTGCTGTGTAAGCCTTATTTTATTTTGGGGGGCTCCAAAATCACTGCAAATGATGACTTCAGCCATGAAATTAAAAGACGCTTACTCCTTAGAAGGAAAGTGATGACCAACCTAGACAGCATATTAAAAAGCAAAGACATTACTTTGCCAACAAAGGTCCATCTAGTCAAGGCTGTGGTTTTTCCAGTAGTCCATGTATGGATGTGACAGTTGGACTATAAAGAAAGCTAAGAACCGAAGAATTAATGCTTTTGAGCTGTGGTTTTGGAGAAGACTCTTGAGAGTCCCTTGGACTGCAAGGAGATCCAACCAGTCCATCCTAAAGGAGATCAGTCCTGGGTGTTCATTGGTAGGACTGATGTTGAAACTCCAATAATTTGGCCACCTGATGTGAAGAGCTGACTCATTTGAAAAGACCCTGATGCTGGAAAAGATTGAGGGCAGGAGGAGAAGGGGACGACAGAGGATGAGATGATTGGATGGCATCACTGACTCAATGGACATGGGTTTGAGTAAACTTGGAGTTGGTGATGGACAGGGAGCCCTGGTGTGCTGCGGTCCATGGGCTCTCAAAGAGTCAAACACGACTGAGTGACTGAACTGAACTGAACTGAACTGAATGTAAGCCTTGGAGAAGAAAAGTCTTAACTCAGGGATTTTTTTTTTTTTCTCCCTCTTGGAATGCTTCTCCTGGATCTAGACCCATTTGAATCCTACCTGTGATTCAAGTTCCAATTCAAGCATTCAGGTTTTCAAGAATTCCTGGAAGTTCTTCTTCATACCCTGTCTTCTTCTATTAATCACAGTAACTGTCTTTATACTATCAAACATGTGCTCTTTTTCTTAGGAAAACCAATAAAGAAAAATCTGGAAATTTGTTATTTTGGGTCCTGGAGCTAGTTTATTTTGATTTACACTAAATTAATTTAACATTGTCTTATAGTGAATCTGATGTATACATTTATAATTCTGTTTTATAACTATTAATTCACTAACTTTTTACACTGCAGAGCCTAAAATTGAAATCTTCAGAGTATTTACGTAGATGTTCATAAAAAGCTGCTTGTTTCTGTCAATAGTGGAGATTTCAGATCTGGAGTCATGTTCACATCAGAATTCTAGATAATAGCGTCCTACTTCTTCCTGTTCAGTAGAAGGGTATGTTGGGATCTCCAAAAAATTGTTAAATGTCTTGGACAGTTTGAGTCCAAGACTTGCATCTGATCATGGGCTCCAGGTCTCATAGTACATACTTCTTCGTGTCACTGTTTTTTTAGCACTTTGCTCCCTTTAAGTTGTGTCACCTGTGATGCATTGCCTGCACTGGACTGTTTGTCATTTCCTGATACCACATGCCATTCTATATGTTCACATTTATTCTTGATGTTCTGAAGAGCTTGCCTCTTCTCTTTATCACTTCTGCCTTCAAGATACTGCTCAAACTGTTCTTCTTCTTTGACATCTTCCCTGAGTAAAGCTAGATAGAATTTATGCCTACTACACATTTGTGTTCTTGTAGCATTTTGTATATTTTGCCACTGCTATAGAACTACTTATTATTTGAGTCGCTTTATTCTGTGTTCTTTTTTTTTTTTATTTCCCTGCTCTCATGTCACCATACTGTGATTCTTTGTTTTTGTATTCTTGGCAGCACATTCAGTACTCATTTGCAGGATGTTTTAAGATTTAGAGCCTAAAATTTTCTGGTTATTCAATTACTTCATCTTGTGTAGCAGGAAGGATGTATATATCCTTAAAATATTTGAAGACTTATTCTGAGCTTCTCTCATGAGTGGTCAACTCGACTGTTAAACATATCTGTCTTGGTAGCTACTTGTTTCACCTTCCAGCATCTGTTCTTAGGTTATCTTGCACAATCTTGTCAGATTTGCATAACATATGAGGTAACTCCCTGCTCAGAGGCCACAGCCTTTCCACCTCAATGTTCTGAGAAAGCAGAACATTTCTAGCTCCTGGCAAATTTGGAGCCTGCAAGAAGCAGAAGGCCTGGGGAAGAAGGAAGGTAGGACCAGCCCAACCTTCACTGATGATCTAAAGACCTCTGCCTCTTGAGGTCACTGTGCTTTTAAGGCCCTACTTATTTCATTAGTATAAGACTTAAAATCATTAACATGAACAACTTGCTTTGAATTATTTCTCTGCTGTTTGAACACTTCCGACAGAGGAAAGACGATTTGTTTTACATTTGTGTCCACAGCTAGTAAATGGAGAAAGCCTGTGCACTTTTACTCTACACTAGGTTGATGGTTTTATTATGAGTTTAAAGTAAATGCTGTACGAGTTCAGAGAATTACTCTATACAAAATCTCATCCTTTAAAAAGAAAAATAAATTGTTACTTTGTCTTTAAAATATATAGGCACACACTATTAAAGCACATATGATCTCAGTAAGTCTTAAAAATAACCCTATCAGATGTGTGTCATTTTTTCTACTTTACAGACAAGAAATCTGAGACAGAGAGGTTAAATAAAACATCAGAAATCTACAAATTTTAAGGGTGGAGCTTATGCTTGAAACCAGGTATTCCTAAGGATAGAGTCCACATTCTAAGGAATGTGGTTACTTTGTCTTAACAAACCTAGTATTCACACTTACCATATCAGACTTTAAATGCTAGGATTCTTATAAATTAAGTTTGTGCTGTAATATTTTTCATGTACTGATTTGGTTGTGTGTTCACACACAACTATTTTCTTGTATGACATATATGTGTATTTGTATGTGAGGAATATGAAGAGTTATGTGTGGCTATTCCCCATATCTGATTTTTTTTCTTCAAGCAAAATTAACTTCTATTGTTTAAAAATATAGACTTCACAGATATCATAGTGTACTTATGTATGCTGAAAGGCATGAGTTCTTTGGCAGATTTGTACCCAAGTCATTAATATCTTTTGCTTAGTTTGTTCTGTATTTTATATCTAATCAACTCTAATTTCTCCATGTATTAGTTCATATAGAGTATTTACTTCTATACATCAAGGCATGTCTATGTGTGTGATTTGGGGAGCATGTTTTCCCCATCTCTGAGTGTACTCCCTGGTGAGTGTAAACACATCAGAGCCTCTCTTCATGCAATTACATTATCTATTTTAATTTTGCAACAAATATTTTCAAAATGGAATGGTTCCTATAGCCAGAGATTAAACTATAATTTGAGTTTATCTGCTTCAGACTAAAGTCAGCACAGCAGTGTATTGCCTTTGTGATACTGTTAAACATTTTGAAATCTTCTTTCCCACTGGTTTTCCTCACAGATAAATCCATTCATTTTATAAGTTCAGAAGACATTAATTTCAGTTCTATTATTTGAGTATAAAAAAGAGAGGGAGGATGCATAATAGATTTATATGTGACACATATGTATCCAGGGAGAGGATGGGTTGCCAAAACGTCTTCTCCTCACTAGGGAAAGTTATTATTGTGAGTTACAGTGATTTGTGCCTCCATGGAAGATATCATGTTGAAAAAGGGAACACCTTCCAATTTCTAGTTTACCCAGTTACTCATTTTTAGAAAAAAAAAGTATTTTCCTACCAGTTGATCATCAAAAAAGAATTACATGTCAGTATTCTTATAAGTCAGTTTTATTTAAGCAGTGTGAAATACTAGTAATTAACTTAGAAATTTTCTCTAAACAAAAAGTACAATATAAAAATTCTGAAACTATTTTTATTTTTAGAATTTATCTTTGTTTAACATTTTACTTACTCAAGTGACTTCACAGATATTGCAACTAGGAAGCAGACTAAGAAGTTCTATCACTTTTCTATTGGCCAACTCAGTGGATCCAAACTAGATGTTACATGTTAGAGCTGAAGTTATTCTTCAAGGTGTGGAAATCTATACATTTTATCCTAAAAATCCTACCAATCATTGTGCTTATCAATATTTTAGAACTAAGGTTTTTTTCTGTATCACCATATGTCCGATTTTCAAAGCGAGAGATTGTGATTTTGGGGTCATCACAATCTTTGCACAGAGAGTATGTTTTTAGAAATTATTGTCCCTGGAAACTTCCTTTAAAAAAAAATTCAATATCATAAATCCTTCCAATTCTCTTACTACAACTCTGGCTTTCACTCTTTCTTAATATTCATTTGAAAGGTGTTTCTTTTATTCTTTTCCTGACCATGTCCCTGTTTTTCTTTATATTCAGATACCATGCTCAGTGTTCTTTGAACCAGCCTGTGCTCACTGCTTGTTTATTGGTGTTCTCTGCACATTTTAAGCCCCCTTCCTTGCTTTTTCCTTTTTAGGGGAAATTTGTTGCAGTTCATCAGGGCTCTGGTTTTCCAGCTTTATACTAGATTATTGCTTACTGATATTGATGAATCTTTTTTTCTCTTTTTATGCTAAAGTTAAAAAAATCTGTTCTTTGCTATTTATCTGTGCTGGTAATAATTTATCATAGATTATAAAACTCATTGGCAACAGAGAATTTAAATTTTTTTAGATTAAACTTCTAATTATTCAACATTATATACTGATAAATTTAATATTTAAATAATTTAATATTAATGCTTATGACCTTGTGTTAAGGAAGGATGAGAACACTGGACAACAGAAAAGTCAGATATCTGTGAATGTTCTTGTTGCTAGTATCATTTACTCACACTTTCCTGAATGTATATTTATGATTAGTGTATGAAATCCCATGTAGGCACTCATTTTGTTTCATTGTAGTCTCTGGAATCTTTTTCAAAACATTTTGCTCTTAAGAAAGTAAAAAATAGATGAAAAAAATGACTTTTTTCATCTTGGTTAATACATCATGTATAAAAACATAGTTGGGGATATTGAATTAAAATCCAGTAATTAAGATGGATATTAAAAATACTTGAAGTTTTTAAAAGCAATTTTCTGAAAATACATATCTATAAACATTATATTTATCTTAATTTAAAAAGTTAAACTCTAAAAGACTGTTTTTTGTAGGTTTCAGTCAATTTTAAATTGTGTTAATAAGTTAGTGCAGCAAAAGGAACGCAGATGTATAGAATAGACTCGTGGACTTTGTGGATGAGGGTAAGGGTGGGATGATATGGGAGAAGGGCATTGAAGCATGTTAATTTTCATATGTCTAATCAATCGCCAGCCCAGGATTGATGCTCGGGGCTGGTGCAGCGAGATTTCCTGGGGTGGGGGAGGGAAGAGGGAGGGGGGTTCCGGAGGGGAAGCATATGTAAACCCATGGTGATATCATGACAATGTATGGCAAAAACAATTAAAAAAATAAATAAATAAATAAACAATGCAGTTAGCCTGAAAAAAAAAAAAAAGTTAGTGGATAGAATGAAAGAGAGGGTGAAGATATGGAGGAAAAATAAGGAAGCTGTAGTATTTTCTGTAAAGGTCTGTTCAGTTTCTATTAATATTATTAAACTTTAATCTACCTTTGATCTATTTAGCAGATAAATTGAAGGAGGCAACATGCCTATACTATAAAAAAATTTTAAAATACCAAGTTTTTGGAATGAATCATTATTTTTCTAGATACTTAGACCTGCAGGAATCCCCCCCCGCCCCCGGCCATCTTCTTGAAGGCCCACTATGTAGTATAGTGGATGAGCAGTAGCCCCATAATAGACAAAATAAAGCCATTTCTTATGATACCTGTCGATGTGTGTCAAATAAATAACTTCAATGTGAAGTTCAATAAAAGCAATTTTAAGAGATACTGATGCATTACATTAGTAGTTAAAATTAGTTCATTCATGGTCTGGTCAGATTGACATGTAAAATTTAGACTCTCTGGCCTGAGTAATGAATGCTGTATGTGTCATTTAGGGAATCCTCCATAAATATTATTTCTTTAAACTAGAATTTTGATAGGGATTAGATAGCTAAGAGTACAAACCATACTCTTTTGCAAGAATGTGAGGTTCAGAAGTCATCTGTGGCTTAGGCAGTTTATTTCTAATAAAGAGAATATGTTGAGGTTTCTGTAAATTAAGGTGTCTAAATTAAACCTCTGTTTGAATAGATGGCCCCTGAACCCACCTAGTCTTTGGAATGGGTTTCAAAAGGATGGATAGGAAGAAGAGAAGTCTTTCGGAAAAACATTTCAGAATTCACTCTAAAGAAGGTGACTAGGGATTTAAGACCTTGAAGTTGGTCTCTATGATATGTTGCACCCCCTAATGTTACAACTTTTACTTGTTTGGGGGCACAGAAAATACACTCTCTTTTCAGGGTCTTTGTGAATTCAACCGTTTTTTCTCCAGTGTCTTTTGTTGTTGTTGTGTTAGTTGCTCAATCGTGTCCAACTCTTTGTGATTCCATGGACTTGTAGCCCACCAGGGCCCTCTCTCCTCGGAATTTTCCAGGCAAGAATACTGGAGTGGATTGCCATTCCCATCTCCAGGGGATTGTACCAACCAAGGGGTGGAACCCATGTCTCTTATGTCCCCTGTACTGGTAGTAGGCAGCTTCTTTACTGTCTGAGCCACCGGAGGAGCTCCCAGTGTTTTTAGGTAAAGAATAAAGCCAAAGTAAAGATTGGCACTCTATGATGTCTTCTTTTCAGTGTTTTACCAGATAAAGGTAGGCCACACATTTTTCTCTGATCCTGGCCATAATAATCATGTAATTCACAAAAATATTCAAAGCAGTCAGCTCTAGTCAATTACCACAACCACAGATAAAATTTGAGGAATGATTTTAGTAATGATTGTTGTTTAGCTGCTAAGTTGTGCCCAAATCTTTTGTGACCTCATGGACTGTAGCCCTCCAGGCTCAGTTACGTTTACTTGCAGGCAGTTAGGTACTTAATGAACAGGTTAGGCACATGTCTTTAATGGATCCAAAAAAATTAGAGATGATGTGGTTAGAGGTTTTTGTTAAACTGCATAGAGTGCTTGAGGTTACCTGTCTCTCCTTTCTTGGGGGCTTCATGTAAACATAGATTACTCTTACCCTGCACCTCACCTGCAGTAGTAATGACCGTTCTGCGGATCAGAGCTCAGAGAGTCACTTCCTTTAGGAGACTTTATGATTTCCCCGACTTGATTAAACTTCCCTGATAAACAATCTCATTGACTCTTGGACTCTCCCTTCACATCAGTGATCACAGATGGCAGTTATATATTTGTGTGATTATTAACTTTTGTCTGCATTTTTCATGAATGTACTGAATATGACCATTCTTTTCCTTCGGTTATCCAGTTACTTGGCAGTAGTTTGCACATAGTTATTCAGATATTTGTTAAATGAATATATGAATGAATGAACAAATGAAGTACCACTAAAATTCTCAAATTTTGATTTGTTAAACTTAGTCATCATCTAGTAAGTGTTTTGGATCTTGGAGTTATTGCACATAAAAAAACAGTGTCAAGTATTTGCTGATACTGTGTAGGTTTATACTAAACTTTATTATTTTGCTTTATCTTTTCTTTTCTTCATGTTTCCCTTTTTACTTTTGGACATAAAATGACAACTTATACCTGGGGATTAAAATTTAAGGCACTTGAACTAGTTAGAATAAAGTATGAACTCAGTAAGCAAACAAGCAAACAAACCAAAAATCTAATACGGGACTCAACATTCCCTGGTGGCTCAGACAGTAAAGTACCTGCCTGCAATGGGGAGACCTGGGTTCAATCCCTGGGTTGGGAAGATCCCCTGGAGAAGGAAATGGGAACCCACTCCAAAACTCTTGCCTGGAAAATTCCATGAACTTAGGGGCCTGGTAGGCTACAGTCCATGGGGTTGCAAAGAGTCGAACACAGCTGTGCGACTTCATTTCACTTCACCTTCATAGTAAAAGAGACCTTCCTTATTCCTCCTTATAGCTTGTTTATCTGACTTTCTAGACAGATATCCCATCAAATTCCTATAATGTAAAAAGTGATAGCTTGGTATCAGGAGAAATAACATTTCAAAAATCCCTTGAAATAATGCACAGCTACCTCTAGTATACGCTCTTGGTTCATGAAGTGAAGGGCAAGTGGCTCTGTGCATCAGTAACCCTGAAGAATCACCCTTTTAGGACATTATGCTGATGGCCATGAGGTAGTAGAAAGAAATCAATTTTGTGTGTGTTTGTGTCTGTATATACCTTTAGATGGAAAGGACCATCAGTAAACTTTTTGAAATAATGGCCTTCCATCTGATTTAAACACTCTTAGGAACATTAAATTTTTGGCCTATTTTTGAAAAATGGATTGTGTACTGATAAATGGCGTTTGCCTTTCATGTTATAAAAAAGTAAATTATAGCACTTTATCCTCCATGATGATGGAAAAATTAAATAATTTTGTTAGATAATAAGGGTCAGTTATCCGAGAAAATATATCTCATGAGCATGGGTCAACCTCTTTCACTTTATATGAATATGTGATAATGATACATGCCCTACCTCTCATTAGTTGGGTTTAATATTTTTTAGTTCCTTCAATTTTTCTTTCAAGTTATTCAGACTTGTTTTCTTTCAAGTGGCTTTTTCCTTTCAAGTATGGTTATACATGGAAAACTCTGTGCTTCAGTTGAACTGATTTTTATTCATTTAATCCATCACTTATTATTATGATGATTATTATTAAAATGATTTAATAATAATTTTTACTTTTGATTTGAGCCTGTGGATTTATTTTTCTAATAATATTAAATAAATATTATCCCAGAATCATATTAATCTTTTATAACATTAGATTTGAATAACTTAGGATGCCTATTTGTGCACTTGTTTCTTTGTCTAGCAACTGATGGCTTATTATCAAAAAGTTTCACTCTGATTTAGGAGGGTGAAACGTAGCAAGGATAGTAAAATATTGTAGCTGAAGAAGAAATATTATACAAACATATTTATGTCTGAATGAAAATCTGTGCATCAAGTATTGGCAGAATGGTAGAAGGAAGTATTTTCTAACTGTCAAGAGAGTCATATAAGTCTTAAAGTAACCAACAGGAGGGAAAGTTATTAGAGATACACAAATTAGGAGAGCCATTCATCTTGGCTGTTTATTGTCAATAAATGTATGTTTTTATATAAGGAATAATAAATGACAACAATTACTGTTGATATTCTTCAGGCATCGCCTCACCCACCCAAATAAGCCCACCAAATAAATGCTGTACCCAATATGCTAGCAAATTTGAAAAACACAGCAGTAGCCACAGGACTGGAAAAGGTCCAATCCCAAGAAGGACAATGCCAAACAATGTTCAAATTACTGCACAACTGTGCTCATTTCACATGCTAACAAGATGATGCTCAAAAAAAGATGACAATATAGACAAAGCATTGTTTGGGCTTCTTAGGTGGTGCTAGTGACAAAGAACTTGCCTTTCAATATAGGAGACATAAGAGAGATGCAGATTTGATCCATGGATTGGGAAAGATCCCCTGAAGGAGAGTATGGCAACCCACTCCAATATTTTTGCCTGGAGAACCCCATGGAAGGAGAAGCCTGGTGGACTATAGTCCATAGAATTGTAGAGTCGGACATCACTGAAGTGACTTAGCATACATGCACATAGCATTGTTTATGATAATCTCTTGGGCTAAAAGGACAAGAATAACAGTTAAAAGAGAAAAAAAAATAATCATGATCAACTATAAAGAGGATCTTTCATTATGTACATGTAACTATAGATAAATTAAAAACTGTGTCAGTAATAATAACTAAGATGAAACACAGAGATGAAGCTTGATTTAAAAAAGTGAATTTTCTCAGCTGCCACATCAAGAAATTTGTGCATTGATCATTAGATTGGCTGTGAAAAAAAATTTATCACCTTCTACTCAAACTGCATGTCCATGCTAAGTCGCTTCAGTTGTGTCCAACTCTTTGTACCTCTATGGACTGTACCTCTGTCCATGGGATTTTCCAAGCAAAAACATTGGAGTGGGTTGCCATGTATTTCTGCAGGGAATCTTCCTGATCCAGGGATCAAATCCACGTCTCTCATGTCTCCTGCACTGGCAGACATGTTCTTTACCACTAGAGCTCACCTAGGAAGCTCTACTCAAGCTAGGGAGGCTTGTTCATTTTCTCCAAAGACTAGCATTGCTTTCCTATAAAATGTCAAATATTATTATGTAGAATAAATGCATCAAGTCCTTTTCTGACATTTTCAACAGTCTTATGTCATATGTGCAACAAATGACATCTCCGTTGTTGTTCAGTTGCTCAATCGAGTCTGACTTTTGTGACCCCATAGACTGCATCACACCAGGCTTCCTTGTCCTTCACCAATTCCCAGAGCTGGCTCTAAACTAGTGTCCATTGAGTTGTGATGTCATCCAACCATCTCACCCTTTGTCGTCTCCTTCTCCTGCCTTCAATCTTTCCAAGCATCAGGGTATTTTCTAATGAGTCAGCTTTTCCCATAAGATGGCTAAAGTATTGGAGCTTCAGCTTCATCATCAGTCCTTCCAATGAATATTCAGGACTGATCTCCTTTAGGTCTGCCTGGTTTGAACTCCTTGCTGTCCAAGGGACTCTCAAGAATCTTCTCCAGCACCACAGTTCAAAAGCATTCATTCTTCTGCACTCAGCCTTCTTTATGATCCAACTCTCATATCCATGCATAACTACTGGAAAAACCTTCAGTTCAGTCCCTAGTTGTGTCCGACTCTTTACAACCCAATGGACTACAGCACACCAGGCATTCCTGTCCATGGCCAACTCCCGTAGTTAACTCAAACTCATGTCCATTGAGTCGGTGATGCCATCCAACCATCTCATCCTCCGTAGTCCCCTACTCCTCCTGCCTTCAATCTTTACAAGCATCAGGGTCTTTTCCAATTAGTCAGTTCTTCACATCAGTTGCCCAAAGATTTGGAGTTTCAACTTCAGCATCAATCCTTCCAATGAATATTCAGGACTGATTCCCTTTAGGATGGACTGGTTGGATCTCCTTGCAGTCCAAGAGACTCTCCAGAGTCTTCTCCAACACCACAGTTCAAAAGCATCAATTTTTTGGTGCCCAGTTTCTTTAGTCTAACTCTCACACCCATATATGTGAAAAACCTTAGCTTTGACTATACGGACCTTGTTGGCAATGTAATGCATCTACTGTCTAGGTTTCTTACAGCTTTTCTTCTAAGGAGCAAGCATCCTCTAATTTCATGGCTGCAGTCACCATCTGCAGGGATTTTGGAGCCCAAGAATATCAAGTCTGTTACAGTTTCCATTGTTTCTCCATCTATTTGTCATGAAACAATGGGACCAGATGCCATGATCTTCCTTTTTTGAATGTTGAGTTTTACACCCATCTTTTTTGCTCTCTTCTTTCACTTTCATTAAGAGGCTCTGTAGTTCCTCTTTGCTTTATGGTGTCATATTTATATCTGAGGTTATTTATATTTCTCCTGGTGATCTTGATTCCAGCTTGTGCTTTATCCAGCCTGGCATTTCGCATGATGTACTCTGCATATAAGTTAAATAAGCAGGGTGACAGTATGCGGCCTTGACATACCCTTTTTCCAATTTGGAACCAGTCCATTGTTCCATGTCCAGTTCTAACTGTTGCTTCCTTGATCTGCATACAGATTTCTCAGGAGGCAGGTAAGGTGGTCTGGTATTCCTATCTCTTGATGAATTTTCTACAGTATGTTGTGATCCACACAGTCATAGGCTTTAGCTTAGTCAATAAAGCAGAAGTAAACGGTTTTCAGGAATTTTCTTACTTTTTCTTTCTTTGACCAGCATATGTTGGCAATTTGACCTCTGGTTCCTCTGCTTTTTCTAAAACCAGCTTGAAAATCTGGAAGTTCATAGTTCATGTACTGTTAAAGCCTGGCTTGGAAAATTTTGAACATTACTTTGCTAGCATGTGAGATTCGTGCAATTGTGCGGTAGTTTGAACAATGCTTGGCATTGCCCTTCTTAGGGATTGGAATGAAACCTGACCTGTTCCAGTCCTGTGGCAACTGCTATCCACTAGCTTTGTTTGTGATGATGCTTCCCAAGGCCCGCTTGACTTCACACTCTTAAGATGTCTGTCTCTAGGTGAGTGTATACATCATCGTGGTTATCTGGGTCATGAAGATCTTTTGGGTATAGTTCTTCTGTGTATTCTTGCCTCATCTTCTTAATATCTTCTGCTTCTAGGGTTCATACTGTTTTTATCCTTTATTGTGCCCATCTTTGCATAAAATTTTCCCTTGGTATTTCTAATTTTCTCGAAGTGATCCCTAGTCTTTCCCATTGTATTATTTTCCTATCTTTCTTAACATTGATCACTGAGGAAGGTTTTCTTATCTCCTCCTGCTTCTTTGGAGCTCTTCATTCATATAGGTGTTTCATTCCTTTTCTCCTTTACCTTTAGCTTCTCTTTTTTTTCTCAGCTCTTTTCAAGCCCTCCTCAGACAACTATTTTGTCTTTTTGCATTTCTTTTTCATGGGGATGCTTTTGATCACCGCCTCCTGTATACTTTTATGGACCTCTATTCATAGTTCTTCAGGCACTCTGTCCATCAGATATAGTACCCTGAATCTATTTGCCACTTCCACTGTATAATTGTAAGGGATTTAATTTAGGCCATGCCTGAATGGCGTAGTGGTTTTCTCTACTTTCTTCAACTTAAGTCTGAATTTTGGTATAAGGAGTTCATGATTTGAGCAACACTCAGTCCTAGTCTTATTTTTTCAGACTGTATGGAGCTTCTCCATTTTCAGCTCAAAGAATATAATCTTACTGATTTTGGTATTGATCATCTGGTAATGTCCACATGTCGTATTGTCTCTCGCATTGTTAGATGAGGGTGTTTGCTATGACCAGTGTGTTCTCTTGGCCAAACTCTGTTAGTTTTTGACTTGCTTCTTTTGTGCTCCTAGGCCAAGCTTGCCTGTTATTCCAAGTATCTCTTAACTTTTGCATTCCAGTCCCCTATGATGAAAAGGACATCTTTTTTGGTGTTAGTTCTAGAAGATCTTGTAGGTCTTGATAGAACTGTTCAGCTTCTTCAGCATTAGTGATTGGGGCATAGACTTAGATTACTGTGATATTGAATGGTTTGCCTTGGAAACGAACAGAGATCATTCTGTCATTTTTGAGATGGCACCCAAGTGCTACATTTCAGGCTCTTTTTTTGACTATGAGGACTCCTCCATTTCTTTTAAGGGATTCTTGCCCATAGTAGTAGGTATAAAGGTCATCTGAATTAAATTTCCCCATTCCGGTCCATATTAGTTTACTGATTCCTAAAATGTTATTATTCATTCTTGCCTTCTCCTGTTTGACCACTCACAATTTACTTTGCTTCATGGACATAGCATTCCAGATTCCTATGCAATAGTGTTCTTTACAGCATCAGACTTTACTTTCACCACCACACACATCCACACCTGGGTATTGTTTCCACTTTGGCTCAGCCTCTTCATTACTTCTGGAGCTGTCCTCACTCTTCTCCTATAGCATATTGGCACCTACCAACCTGGGGAATTTATCTTTCAGTGCCATATCTTTTTGCCTTTTCATATTGTTCATGGGGTTCTCAAGGCAAGAATGCTGAAGTGGTTTGCCCTCCTTTCTTTAATGGACTTGTCAGAACTCTCCACCATGACCCGTCCGTTTGGGTGGCCCTATGTGGCATGGCTTATGGTTTCACACATTTAGACAAAGCTGTGATCCATGTTATCAGTTTGGTTAGTTTTCTGTGATGGTGGTTTTCATCACAGACAGCTCTGTATTAACTAACTAAATGGCATGCTATGCTATGCTTAGTCACTCAGTTGTGTCCTACTCTTCGTGACCCCATGGACTGTATCCTGCTAGGTTCCTCTTTTCATGGGGATTTTCCAGGTAAGAATATATGGGTTTCCATGACTTCCTTCAGGGGATCTTCGCAACCCCGGGATCAAACCCAGGTCTCCTGCATTGCGGGAGGATTCTCTACCAATTATTTGAGCTGCCAGGGAAGCTGACAAAATGGCATACCATCCCACATGCTGAATTTCCAACAGATTTTGATTAGTCCTGGCAAAGTTCACCAAATTGTTTACTGTCTGTGCCTGTTTATCTAGATGTGTTTGTGTGTCTAGTGGGGCTGTTAGAGATGAGTTGTGAATGATGACGGTAAAAAGATGTTAATGTAGTGAATATGAACACATATAATTGTCACTGTTACTTAAAATTTAATAATTAGTATACAATGTTTTTTTTTCAATTTTTCACTCCTAGAATATTCAAATTTATTACCTTAACCAGCAATAGCTTAAACTCTTTCTTCCATCATTTAATGGGCTTGTAATTGTGTAACAAACCATGAACAGTAACAAATTGCTGCCATGAAGGGTCCTACCACTAACTTTCAGGAGCCGGTGTTGTTCTTAATGTTATAAAGATAAAAATATATGAAATGGAATATATTTATTCCTCTTGATTTATAGTTTTTAATCTCTCAGTCTATCTTAGTATATTGAAAGGTGATTAGAAATAACTGCTTCACAAATCAGCACTTTTCACACATTTGTCTTTTCTGAGCAACTACTTTTTATTCTCCTGCTAACTCCAAAATACCGCCATTCTAGAAGTAAGGAAAATTGAGACTCAAGTATAACTTTAAAAATAAGAGTGGACTGGGTGAAGAAGTTCATTGCCCCGCTCATAACTCCCTGGATGCTTTTTCCTAGAGTTCTATGATTTGTGAAACATCAGTCAGGAACTGAATTTAAAAGAGTTGGTATTGTTGACTCTTCTTCCATAGCTGAAAATGTAGACGTGTCCGTGTTGAATCTTACCCTACAAGGAAAACTATGTTACATTATTGAGGGCCTTCAAAAGTCTCCTATCTCTTATTTCTCAGAAAGAACTGCTGAAAGATCAGTATCAGTGCAGGTTGGAAGAACTAAAGAGTTTATGGAAGATATATTTCATGAAAAAAGAAAAAGTTCTGTAGGTTCCTTTCTACCACCAAAAAAAAAGTCTGCAGAACAGTTTTGAAACAAGGAAATAGAGTCTTCTCTCAGAGGAACAGCACTGTTTCCAAGTAAAGAAACTGTCAGTGAGTTCATGTCTGGTGTTAGTTGGAAAAAGAATAATAATAGTGATAATAACAAAAGGTTTTAGGGTAATCCTCAAGCCCGTTATTACCGTAGAAGAGATGATTCTTTTGGAGAGTTGTTTACCAGTTGGTAACTTCTGTTTTCATTTAGTTTAGAAAGAATCCTTTTAAAACAAAGAATTTAATAAATCACATCTACTTTTACCTTTTTTCAACTGCTAAAATTTTCCTCACTTAATTTTTTCAGTGACTATAATTAAGTTCTCCTCTGGCACCTATGATTAGAGGTTATTTTCACCATTCAAAAAATAAGCAGCTACACTTATGCTCATGTGAATAAAATTTTCCTCAAGTTTTTTCTCCCTTCTTTCATTATGTCCATTTTGTGTAGAGTCTGTGTTGTGCTATAGTATATCACAAAGGATTTGCAAAATAATTGAATTTAGGATGATTATTTAAAAACTACTATTGTAAAGTCATCAAGAGTTTTAAATCTTGCATTGTAGTTTAGTTTTCTCACTTTTGGACTTCCCTGGTGGCTCAGCGGGTAAAAAAAATCCGCCTACAATGTGAGAAACCTGGGTTCAGTCCCTAGTTTGGGAAGATGCCCTGGAGAAGGGGACAGCTACTCACGACAGCATTCTGGCCTGGAGAATTCCATGGACTATATAGTCCATGGGGTCGCAAAATGTCAGACATGACTGAGCAACTTTCATTCTCTCACTTTTGGGTAATTTTAATTTAAACTGAAATGCCTTGGATTATGTGTGTACTAAAGTGAAATGATCAAACATGAGTCATTAACAGTTAAATTTAACGAGTCATTAAGATAAATAAAAATTGATTTATCTTTTCTAATACTGGATTAGCATTGTGTATATTAGTGTTTGAGCAATACACATCTTTCCTTAAAATGCATTTTTGTATTTGTATAAAATAAGTATGGGAAGTAAAAGTGAGAGTAGCTCCCAAATTTACACCTCTAACTAAAAAGCTGTTTTTGGATGGAATGACAGTTACAGAGTAAATTATAAGAAAGAGAGCAGGGATCATTTGTAGTATAACATTTCATTTTTTTTATTATTGACTTTAATTCCACATATTTTTCAAAGCTAATTTTGAAATTTAGAAAAATAATATAACTTGGGCCAAATCTAATGTTTTAGTTTGTGGTACTTAGTTTTTCTTAAGTTAGTGCAAAATTATCCATGACCCTTGACTAAAGGAAAAAAAGAAATCTATGGAAGAGCTAGGTTCATTTTTAGATATAGGTTTTTGGGGGTTTGGAATAAATACTTATTGCATGCTGTCTGAATTTCCCTTCTTCCTAACCACGGGTTTTTGCTAATTAAATTAATGAACTTACTCCTTTTTTAAAGTGACACATTTTTATTTTTCAAATTGAAATTGATTGCAAATGCACAGGGTTTTATGATCTAGAATAAATGATACTAGTAGATTTTTAATGAAGGGTGTCTCTGTGTATAGTGTTTGTGCATGGATATACACAAATATGGATACTGGCTTTACAGTTTTTCTTTGAAGATTCAAAATCCCTTTCTAATTTTTTACACAAAAGCACGAACACAGATGTGGTTGCAAAATACTGGGTGATGAATTATATTTCCATTCCCTGGTTTTCTGTGAACTCTTTTATTTGTATAGTAGCTATATGCTTAGACTTTGAGATTGTAAGAAGTGAAGTACCCTGAAAAGTATCACATGATGGCACTGTTTCCATTTCCACATCCAATATTATGAAATAAAGCTATAATAAATTGGTATTAAGAATGGGGTGTAATGCCAATGTATTTTGTATAATATATGTAAAATAAAATCTAACCACTAAGGTTATTAATACAGATACTTATGTGATGGTGTAGATTTTTTACAAAGTATTTTGTAAAAGTTTGTGTATTTATCATGTCTGAAATTTAGATCACAAAGAAACAGTTTATCTAGAATTCTAGAAATTTTTATATGACAAAGCCATTTCAGTTTGGTACTTAGCTTTATTTGGGAAAGAATAGTGCTGTATTACACACAAGATTTAATTTTGCTAAATATGACCATTCACAGAAATATTTCTGGGCAATGCCAAGGAAGTCGAGAAATAAAACTGCTTTGAGGAAGGTTCATGGATCAAAGGTTGAAGGGATCAAGCATAATTTTAAAGTGAACAAATTTCAGGTATGGTCAGCCTGTATACTGAAAGGTTCATTAATCTGAGGAATGTAGATGTTAAATGGTCTGTGGTTTCAAATGCCATAATTTATTATGGTAAACAGTCTCTCCTAAATAATAGGCATGACGAAAATGGTTTGGGTGATTATCATCTCAAATATGCAAGTACAATTTTCTGTTCACAACTAAAAAGAAACATGATTGCTCAGAATACTTTGATACTTATGTGGATGTGTATATTTAAAGGTTAACCAAACATCAGTATTTCACCCAATTTTATCCTTAATAATGAATTAACAAAAGCAAATATTGATGCATCTACCCAGTGGCATGTGTGGTTGAGAAAATTATATGTATATGGCTATAAAATATTAAATGATCTCCCCACCACTTGATGATGAAGAACCTAATGACCAGTAAGTACAGCAAGTGAGTGCCTTAAGAACATTTTGAAAAGTTGTCAATTTTATTTTGATATGACAGATAAAACAAATGTTGCATAATTCTCCTTTTCATTTATCTGTGAACTTGAATCAGGGAAAATATATGTACAGGAAGTATACTAGTATCTCAGTAATCCATCTTGAAACAAGAGTTTCTCTTACCTTATAGGTTCAACGATACATTGGTGTCATATCATCTCTTTAGTAAAAGTGACAGTTTTCATAATATTTTTTACCATAGGAGAAAAACTTAAATTGTGATATTGAGGAAATTGTTGAAAAACTGCTTAATGGTATAATGATAAAACATACTCACAAATCTTCTGTAAAAGGAAAATATCCATGGTAAGATCTGTTCATTTGTTGTAGAAGAGCGGGAGAAAAGAAAAAAAAAAAAAGGAAACTAGCATACTGAAATAGGAGATTTCCATGTTCACTGTATTTCACCATGCAAATTACTTGCAATTTCCAAATGTCAGTGTTACTTTTCAGGACAAATTTCACACAAAAGGAATTCAGTGATTATTCATCCAGTTTAATTAATTCAATTAAATAAGTCTGATGCTGTCAGGTGTTCTTTTAATAATTGAATCAACATGCAGATACATAATAAGCATAAAAGCGTTTCTATGGCTGCAGTTAATTTAGATCCAAAAGAATCTGCTGTTCCTCTACATTTGATATAGATTATTCTATAATATTTCAGTAATGGGTTGCACAAAGGCTGGCTTTTAATTCTTTGCTTTCTCGAATGTCTTTATATATAATGGTTTAAAACAGAAGGTGTTCAAGAGAGGGTGACCTTTTTTCCATTACCATGGTTCCTGTCATTAATGCATTATAATTTTCTTTAGAAGTCTGGAAAAATGTGTATGTGTGCAGTATGTAGCAGGTATGAATCAAAGCATGTTAGTGAAAGTTTAGAACTGTCTGTTACTACTTTTATAAAGGAAGATGCATAGGACATATTTTACTGTTCTCAGTATATGTTTATTTTTCTTACTATGAACAATTTAACTATTTTTACATATTATTCTCATCTCATTTAAAAATTTGAGTTTTTATTTTATAATAATACTAATCTTACTAATATTCAAAAAATATGCAGTATAACTAAATTTAAATAAAAAAGTAAAGTGGCTTTTAATTTTGATTTTTACATAATGGTAGCCTCATATAAAGTATTAAATTATGAAAGGATATTAATCATATATTAAAAAGGTTGGGGTAAATGATTTACTTGGAGTTCTCAGCAGTGCTTGATGTCATAATTATTGTAAATATTAATTGCTGTGCTAAAAATGTAAGCAAGCCGATTTTGTATTAGATGAAAAATGAAAATAGGCTGTGTACTGGTAAATAGATAATCATACAAAAGTAATTGGGGTTTTAAAACCCCAATCTATTCTGCCAGCATGAGCTCGTTTGCATGTTAATCACAAGAGTGATTTCCTACTTCACAAGGAAGTCCACACTCTTTCATAACCACTTTTAATTGCATTTAAAATGATTCAGGTTTGTAACATTAGAAATGAAGGCGTATCTGTGTCAAATTAATAAAAATGTCCCTGAAAATCTTTATAGGCTATAAATACTCAAATATTTTAAGGACTTCTATTTTTAATTGGAATATGTAGAGGCCCGTTACATATTTTGAGTGTTATTAATGATAGCATAGCTATGGTATGATGTGCCAATTTTTAAAAAATCACTTTAAAAAATGAGTGTTTTACTATATTTTCAATTATGTGGGTTTTTCTCTTAATTTCAATGCGCAGATACTTATTCTGAAACTCAGTTTTAAAACTTTGCAGTAAATATGACTTTAGGGTAAAAGAATGTAACACTGAAATTTTGGAGATTACTGTTTTATAAGTGCTCATGGCAGATGGCTTCATCATTTAATCTTCCTTAGATGCACACATTCTCAATATTAAATTTTTACTAGTAATAAGGTTTTCAATAACAAAATCTAATGCTGAAAGTTAACTGTCTTCATCTATAAATATTATTTGGCATTAACTTAAAAAAACTGTATTATTAACAGTGAATATTAAAACTGTCATTTAAAAGGCATAAGAAAATGTGTTAAATCAAAAAATATATTTTAATTTTTAAAAATGAATGTCATTTGTTTCCTAGACCAATATGAATGGAATTTTAGTGTTTACATCATGAAATTTCTCTAACTTACTCTGCTTTATGCAGTGGGTAAATATCAGAGTTAACAAAAAATCATTAATTTATAGAACATGAAAAGGACTCCATTTTTAGTAAATTCAAGATTTACAATCTCATCAATCACAAAGAGTCAAAAACTAAATTTTAAGCAGGATGTTTGGATGTTTACAGGCACACACACATATGCATCTATATACATATTTGATTATTAAAGAAAAAGCACTCACAATTTAAAAGAGTACATTTTCTTTCATCACCAGGTGTTCTTTCTAATATAAATGACCAAGATGATGTTTCCATAACATAGCTTGAGGTGCTCTGGAGATTAAAACTACCAAAACAGATCTATTAAATTTTTCATAGAGAGGGTCCACAAGGGATAATAAGCCAATATTTCTTGTCCCATATTCCAGATGTTTTATGTAATTCTGCATCTTTCTAAACTAAATCGTACCTTTTCCAGAAAAAAAAAATGTACTATAGAGACTGAGATGAAAGGGCAGAGCTGTTGAAATGTTAATTTTACTATCTGCTGTTGAGGTCTGCTACCTTTTTGTATTTTTTTTCCTACTCCCAGTTGCTCAGTTCTGTTTTATGAATGTTGTGGTATTTCAGTTGTTTGAAGTTTAGAAAACTAGGAGCATGACTCTGACTTAACAAAACAGTGCTGCGTGGTATATGACAGTGTGATAGATGAGCTTTATCTTAATGATTCCCTCTTTCAACTTCAGTGTATTAATAATTTAAATATTATTGTGACCAACAGAAATAATGAGTATAGTTTTTTTGTGGCTTTTTGTGAATCTTTAAAATTATAGACAAATGACTGAGGAAGAAATGATTAATGAAAACTATTCTGTTCCTTTCATGTGTTTAGTCTTTCTTTCAGATTTTGTTTGTTGTCACATTCCCCCTTTAGGGGTTCAATGAAAAACATTTCCAGAAGCTTTACTTTCTTTCAGGCTTAGATGTGTTTGCAAACTTAGCCCTTCTGAGGTGATAGGCTTGCGAGAGATTTCTTGATTCTCCAGTAGCATATACTTGCTTAGTTAAAGGTCATGTTATTTGTATATAATTGTGTACATTTACACATCTCTGTATAAAAAGAATACCCTTTCTTCATTTGAGGGGAATGTATTACTCTATAATGTATTCTGAGAAAGATGCTATTTTTTATGACCACATAAAGTTTACCTGATTCAAACAAACTTGCTTTATGAGGTAAGAATTCTTATACTTTTTATATCTTATGCAGTATGTGAATATAACTGAGTTTATGTTTCTGAAATAGTTGATTTCTGCCTCACATCTGTAGCCTAGCTTTTTTACCAGCAGGTTGTACACAATTAAAAAGAAAAAAAAAAAGCAACCACCTTGGTCATTTGAATCAAAATAGTAACTGATACTGTCTAGTCTTTTTGTCAATTCAGTCACAAAACTCTAGAAATTGTTCCTTTATTCCCAATACTATTTAAGTAAAATCATTTTAACTCAATGATTTCATTGAAGAAATACTAGGAAAACAATCTTTCTATTTGTGTTAGGGCGGTTAGAGGAAACTATTTAATATATGATGATAATTTCTTCTGATCCCACAAAGCCATTTTATACAATTGCTCGGTTTCCCTTGAATTATGAAGATGGCAATTCCATAAGTTGGAGACAAATGCATATACTGAGTTGGCCAAAAAGTTCATTCAGAGTTTTATAACATCTTATAGAAAAATCAGAATGGACTTTTTGGCCAACCCAATATTATGACAGCATCTGTGTGTTGCTGGGGAAAAGTTGGGAAAAGTGTGACCTGTATGTATAAACACACCAGGGAAAATAGAAAAAATTATAGACTTTGTGTTGTGACAAAAAAGTGAAGTGCCAAATAATGATGTATACATTTTCTTTGATTACACTTTGTGTCACACAATTGAAAGTTCATCATATGCTCTCTTTAATTTGAACTTGAAATCCAAAAATCCAACTTTTGTTTTTTTTATTTTTTTTTCAAATTTGCAATCTTGGGTTGACATTTGCAGCCTTTTGAGGAAAACAAGTCTGCCAAGTGTGTGTGTGTGTATTAAGTATAAAACTTAGAGGCTCCTCTTAACCACTGAGATGTGATTCTGTAATTGGTGGCATTTGTTGGTATTACTTTTTGAGTTTAAAGTTACAAAAATTAATTTTTGAAGCACTAATTTGCAAGTAAAATGTCACTCCCTTGTATCTGTATCCTCACTGTGTTAAAAACCATGCTATAGAATAAAACTCCTGCAATTTTAACTCCCTTGTAAATATCATTGAAATCATATGAGATTCAAGGAGCTCTTAAACATGCTATTTTGGATAGATTATCTTGTTTCATCAAATATTTGAATTTTAATTACCACCCATTTGTTGTTGTTCAGTCACTTGGCCCTGTCCAACTCTTTGCGACCCCAAAGGACTGCAGCACTACAGGCTTCCCTGTCCTTCACTATCTCCCAAGAGTTTGCTCAAATTCATATCCACTGAGTTGGTGATGCCATCCAACATCTCATCCTCTGTTGCCCCCTTCTCCTCCTGCCCTCAATATTTCCCAGCATCAGGGTCTTTTCCATTGAGTCAGTTTTTCTCATCAGGTGGCCAAAGTATTGGAGCTTTGGTTTTATCATCAGTGTTTCCAAAGAATATTCAGGGTTGATTTCCTTTAGGATTAACTGGTTTGATCACCTTGCTGTCCAAAGGACTCTCAAGAGTCTTCTCCAGCACCACAGTCTGAAAGCATCTATTCTTTAGTGTTCAGCCTTGTTTATGGTCCAGCTCTCACATCCGTACGTGACTTATGTAAAAACCATAGCTTTGATTAGATGGACCTGTGTCAGCAAAGTGATGTCTCTGTTTTTTTTTTTTTTTTATAAAGGCATTTACTTTATTTTTCAAAAAATATTTTTGCTAGAATGTTTGAGTAATTTTACATGATCACAATCTTTACATTTTCTTCTGACCAAAAGGTACCATTTAAGTGGACAGCTTGTCTAGATCTGCTTTTGTTAACACCCAAATACAATTAGCATGTCTGATGGTATTCCCTAGGTATTCTTAAATTATCTACAGGCCAGGAGGCAGAGCCTAGCACATAACCAAGTATGTGCTTTATAACTGCTGATTAGTTCAGTTTCATAACAAGCAGAGCAGGTAGTCAGTATATCTAATTCACACTATTAACACACTGGTTCTTGCCTGAAGGGTCTGATCCATGCAGAGCTTCTAACCCAGGAAGTAGGAAACCACAACTGCAGAGAAAGGGGGCAGCTCTACTTAGGCTAGTGCTGGCGATGTCTCAGGTCTGTTCCTTTGTTCCAACTACGAATTCAAGGTGACCAGTGTTAATTATATTCAGTGATACATAGGAAAATAAAATGCAAAGCCAAAGAAAAGATTTGGGGACTGCTGGCAGCAAGCAGCTGCTGCTTCTCCCTTTCTTGAGAGAAGATTGTTTGTCTATGATTGAAAGATCTAAAAGTGAAAGTGAAGTCGCTCAGCCGTGTCTGACTCTTTGCGACCCCATGGACAGTAGCCTACCAGGCTTCTCCATCCATGAGATTTTCCAGGCAAGAGTACTGGAGTGGGCTGCCATTTCCTTCTCCATCTGTTTTTTAATATACTGTCTAGGTTGGTCATAGCTTTTCTTCCAAGGAGCAAGCATCTATGAATTTCATGGTGGCAGTCACTGTCCACAATGATTTTTGAACCCAAGAAAAAAAAATCTGTCGCTCTTTCCACTTTTTCCCTTCTATTTACCATGAAGTGATAGGATCAGATGCAGTGATCTTAATTTTTTGAATGTTGAGTTTTCAACTAGCTTTTTCACTCTCCCCTTTCACTTTCATCAAGAGACTCAGTTCCTCTTTGATTTCTGCCATTAGGGTGGTATCATCTACATATCTGAGGTTATTGATATTTCTTCTGGCAACCTTGATTCCAGCTTGAGCTTCATCAAACCTGGCATTTCACATGACATACTCTGCATATAAGTTAAATAACCAAGGTGACAATTTACAGCCTTGATCTACTTCTTTCCCACTTGAACCTGTCCGTTGTTCCATGTCTGGTTCTAAACGTTGCTTCTTGACCTGCATACAGATTTCCCAGGAGGCAGGTAAAGTGATCTGGTATTCCCATCTCTTGAACAATTTCCCACAGTTTGTTGTGATCCACACAGTCAAAGGCTTTAGGGTAGTCAGTGAGGCATAAGTCAATGGTTTTCTGGAATTCCCTTGATTTTTCTATGATCCAGTGGATGTTGGCAATTTAATCTCTGGTTTCTCTGCCTTTTCTAAGTCCAGCTTGTACATCTGGGATTTCTCGGTTCACATATTTTTGAAGCCTAGCTTGAAGGATTTTGATCATTACCTTTCTAGCATGTGAAGTAAGTGGAATTGTGTATAGTTTGAACTTTCTTTGGCATTGCCTTTCTTTGGGTTTGGAATGAAAACTGACACCCATAATTAACATCAAAAGAATCCTTAAAGATAATCTAAATGTTTCATGTATGGTATTTTAAACTTCCATCTTTTCTTTTAATTTCTCATGATTTAGGGAATAAATTGTCTTCAGTTATTTTTGACTTACATGTCGGAAAGTTATGGACAATTTACTTAGCAAATAATCCCATCCCGTGTCTTCTGTAACTATTTTTATTGGTGTAGTCCTTATTTTCTTCTTAAAATCAAATAAAGTTCAGATTGTTAAAGCTTCCATGTTTTGAGCAGCAGCCTAAATACTAATAAGCAGTGATGAAGTTGAAAGTTAGAATATGATATAGAATATGCCTAAACTCAATTTTTCTAACTCGTTTAATATATCATCTTTAGATTGATAAACAGATATCTGTAGGATTGTTTGACAAGATCTATCAGTGTATCCAAGAAGAAAATGTCTCTACTGTATATGTCATATATTCAGAAATAATCCATTGCTAAGAAAAGCATACTAGTAGGTGTTGATATTCTTTACTATATAGTAATCATAAAAAAAAATAATCCATCTATCCATCAGTTAATTCCTTTTCTGATTCAGAGGAAAGCTTCTTTGTATTTTATTTTCTAGGTCTCATTTTTTCTTCCTAACTCAAAGAACTAAAGAAAACTGCTCACTCCCTCATTAGTTCGCTAGGCTATTTTTCAGGAATCTTTTCCCATTCTTCACCTTTATGGTTTGCACCCTTACTGAATCAGCTGCCAGACCAACACTACCTTTTATAGTCTGCTCATAAACTTACCCACCTGGCAGCGGTTTTGACTGCTCAAAGGAATCATTGCCAAAGTCTACTAGATTCTTACAACTCGTTTGGAAGCTGATTATCAGGAATTTTGGGTTCTATTCCTGTCCTGGGACTTAACTTCCTTTATGCTTTATTTTGTATCTTGATAAAATGGGTAACTAAGTTTTTTGAGGCTCTAAGATTCCTTGCCAGAAGCTTTACATATATGCAGGGTGTTACTGCACACTAATTTAAGTTACTATTACTTTAGTAATTTAAAGATCCATCTTAAACTTAGGATCACTAAGAAAAAACTTCCATTTTTGACTATTTTGTTTTCCGAAATTCAAATCAATGACCTTTCACTACCTTTAAATGGAAATTATTATACAGATAATACAGCATCATCTAAATCTCAAAATTATCTATAGTATTACATTACCACACCTGATAGTATGTAAGTAAAAGACAGTGAAAGTGTTAGTGGCTCAGTCAAGTCTGATTCTTTGTGATCCAGTGGACTGTAGCCCATCAGGCTCCTTTGTCCATGGAATTTTCTAGGTAAGAATACTGAAATTGATCATCTGTCCCTTCTCTAGGGGATCTTCTCGACCCAGGGATCGAGCCTGGGTTTCCTGCTCTGCAGGCAAGTTCTTTACCGTCTGAATGATTCTCTAATGTCCCAAAGTAAAATTCTTTTCAGTATAGCTTAGCTCCAAGCATAGCCATTGTATTTTAATTTCTTGAGTATAGGCTTTCCTAATCATTGGAGATTTTCATATTTTATCCTATCACATTTATAAAAAATCTTATTTGTGAAAAGTTTAGGAAGAAATCTAGTTAAATACCTAGAAGGTAGATAAATACTTAAGTTAATTAACAAGATCAGTGTTACACATTTTTAAGGCTTTGAATATCTATGGTCAACTGGCTTCAAAATTTTACTGCTCATGCAGTTTAATATGTAAATCTTGAATGTGTCTGTTTCACCTGGAAGTTATTTCTCACCTACTTTAGCTATTCCTGTCAAGAGTTTGTCTACTCAATAGTTCTCTGCCTGTAATTATATTACTTCATCCTCCTTATTCCAGCATTGAAGATAAACTCTAAGGAAATTAAAAAAAAATTTACAGAGAAATAATTAATGGTTATGTGATAATTAACTATACAATCACTATGTTTTATTAATTTCATCTTTTAATTTTTGACTGATTTATTTGAATTTTACTATATTCTTACACTCTTTAGAGAAGAAATGTTCAGCATTATAAAATGCTTGAAGTCCTGATAACTGAATTTAGATGGTATTGATAATCTTAAAAAATATTATCAAGCACTAACTCTATCATCCCTGAATTTTAAGTTGGGGATTATCAAATATTTTTTAAATGTTATCATTAGAACCAACATTATCCATATAGTTCTTTGTGACATACCAAATGTGTCCCCATAATTATAAAACATTTATTCTCAGCAGTTTTTGAGGGATCATTCTGTATATACCTTTTTCCTTACTACTTGCTTCCTTAAAGCTTTTTCTCAGAAAAGCGAAGAAACTTGCTTAATTGACCCAGATAGTTAGGGACAGAGTTGTTAATAAATATGCAGTCATTCCTATTCCAAGTTCAGCACATTTTTCCTCCTGTCTGTATTACTGCTTATTTATATGCAATGAAGGGGTGAAAGAAATGCAGAAGTGGGGGAGAACAAAATAAGTAGAGGAAGAGCAGAAGAAAAAGGGAATTAAGAGTTAGCTTCAAAGAATTAAGTGGCCTACCCCTTGAGGTCATCTAATAAATGTTACATAGAAATGGAAACTAGTAATGATTAATATTATGCCATTTTTTTTATATTTACTGGACAGTTCATGCTTAAAAAGATTGTTCTTGACTGAATGGTGACATGTAATTTGTATATGTACTTCTCTCGCCTTAGGGCCTCTGTGCTGTCTGTTGCCTTAAATGTGCTTCCTCAAGATATCTGCATGGCTAACTACTTTGCTTTCTTTAAATATTTACTCACATGTCGGCTTAATGCAACTGGCTGATTACTTTATTTAAAAATGCAGTAAACTATTCCTCCCCTGGTTATGTCCAGCTTTGTTTACTCTATCCATAAACATTGTATGTAATTTTCTCTTTTATTATGTTTGTTTTTGATCATTCCTGACTAGAATATAAGCCTCATGAAGACACGGATTTTTGCAAATTGATTTTTTATTGTCTGTCTCTCCCCCTCGAATATAAGCTAATGATGGCAGGAATATTTGTCTGTTTCATTCATTAACAAGGTCTAAGTGTTTGGAACATTACCTGGCATATGAGTCCCATCATTACTTGTTTATCAGATTGAACTGGAGTGCAGGGTATAGTTTGATAGATAAGAACTATAAGACATGATAATTCCCCAAGATACTTACAGTCTGCCATCAGCCTGATGCATTTGAGATTTTCAGCTGCAATTCTGTGATACTCTTATGAATGCCTAAGTTTATGACAAAGGTAGGGTTAGTGGGGAAATATTATGCCCACTTAAAAAGCTTTGTAGCTGTGATCTATACCTTGTTGTAGTCAATGTCATGCCACAAAGATATTGACTTTAGGATGGCAGCCATTCTGACTGGTGTAAAGTGGTACCTCATTGTGGTTTTGATTTGCATTTCTCTGATAATGAGTGATGTTGAGCATCTTTTCATGTGTTTGTTAGCCATTTTTATGTCTCCTTTGGAGAAATGTCTGTTAAGTTCTTTGGCCCACTTTTTGATTGGGTCGTTTATTTTTCTCGAATGGAGCTGCAGGAGTTGCTTGTATATTTTTGAGATTAATTGTTTGTCCGTTGCTTCATTGGCTATTATTTTCTCCCATTCTGAAGGCTGACTTTTCACCTTGCTTATAGTTTCCTTTGTTGTGCAGAAGCTTTTAATTTTAATTAGGTCCCATTTATTTATTTGTGCTTTTATTTCCAATATTCTGGGAGGTGGGTCATAGAGGATCCTGCTTTGGTTTATGTCGGAGAGTGTTTTGCCTGTGTTATTCTCTAGGAATTTTATAGTTTCTGGTCTTATGATTAGATCTTTGATCCATTTTGAGTTTATTTTTGTGTACAATCCCACTGCTAGGCATACACACCGAGGAAACCAGAATTGAAAGAGCCACGTGTACCCCAATGTTCATCACCACATTGTTTACAATAGCCAGGACATGGAAGCAACCTAGATGCCCATGAACTGACGAATGGATAAGAAAGCTGTGGTACATATACACAATGGAATATTACTCAGCATTAAAAAAAAATTCATTTGAATCAGTTCTACTCAGGTGAATGGAACTGGAGCCTATTATCCAGAGTGAAGTAAGCCAGAAGGAAAAACAAAAATACAGTATACTAACTCATATATATGGAATTTAGAAAGATGGTAAGGAGAACCCTGCATGCGAGACAGCAAAAGAAACGCAGATGTATAGAACAGTCTCATGGACTCTGTGGAAGAGGGCAAGGGTGGGATGATATGGGAGAATGGCATTGAAACATGTTAATTATCATACGTGAAATCAATCGCCAGCCCAGGGTTGATGCTCGGGGCTGGTGCACCGAGATGACCCAGGGGGAGGGAATCGGGAGGGAGGAGGGAGGGGGGTTCTGGAGGGGGAACATATGTATACCCATGGCGGAATCATGTCAATGTATGGCAAAACCAACACAATAAAGTAAAGAAAATTAAAAAAAAAAAATAAAACAATGTGTAAACATAAAAAAAAAAAAGATATTGACTTTAGCATAGCACCCCACAGCAAGAAGGAAAACCATGACTCCCCATTGAATGCCAACATATTAGTTGGAAAGCGTAGTATGGTACAACTTTTCTCTTCATTTGGGACATCTTTATATTGTATTAGTGCACTGTGTACTCTTTCAGTTAATCAGTGTTCCAAATGTAAGCTAGGGTTTAGTGCCAGGTGGCATGCCTGAGACACATAAAGATTTTATGGATAACAGATGTAGAGAAATGTAGGGATTTCTCATATTTACTGTAGGCATATTTCCTTAAGAGATACTTGGAGTATTTATTCTTTTAATCACTACTCAAGAAATGAAGTTGTCGCCTAAATATAGGACTTCCTGATTCCAATTGAATCTTTATGAACTAAATAGAAACTGTTTACATTAGGGCTTAAAATAAAGGTAAATAATCATTTTTCCCTAATCTCTTTTATATTGCCTTGTATAAAGAAAAAAAATTTTTAAATGACATTAAAAGATACAGATTAATTTAGTGGACCTACACAAATTCAAACACACACGCACAAACACATTCCATTTTTATTGTGTATTCTTTTTTCACCACCTTTTCCCCTTTTATTCTGATAAGAATCTACTCCACTTGTAAAAGGAGCACATTTTTAAAATAATTGTATAAACAGGGAAATAGATTTAAAGTAGAAATATTGAAAGTTGTATTACTTTACAATGAAGACAATTCGTTTTGACAAAAATATAAGAGCAATGTTTTTTTTTAATTTCTTCTTTCTAAAATAGGTATACTAAAAATACTATATTGTGTCAGTTTCTAATTGAAAGAATGCATTGCAATAGTGCTGTTAAATTGTATAGTTTTCTAAAAATATTTCAATAAAAATAAACAATGATGAAACTGGATGTGTCCCAAATAAGATATTATTTTAAAATTGTATAGACTGGTGACAATTTTCAAGTGAGCAGATTCCATATGTCACATTAGGAAAATCATTTTTTTATTTTGATAGTTGTATATTATGATGAATAATCTTGTCATGTACCATTATGTCTGAAGTTATTTTTTGTTATTTTATATATAGCTTACTTAGTCTGCAAATGCTTAAACTAAAACTTCTTTCCAGGTAGTGGCTAACGGTTATTTTCAAAGTAAATGCTAAGTCTGTGAAGGTATTCCTTAATACTTTTTCTTTCTTTCTTTCTGGCATTAAGAACTTGATCATGTTCATGTTCAGAGTTCCTTTAGTGTTCCTAGTAGGGCTGTTGAAATCTGTACTTCAAATGATCTCATTGTAATGCCTGTATTTCATTAATGACTGATTCTGTCTAAGGCTTGGGAGTGAAATATTTTTCATATGACACCACCCAAAATGAGTATAGTGAACCAGCTGCAAAAACCACAGACTGTCTGATTTTGTGGCTTTGGATGGTGAGAAAAGTTCAATGGCTTAAAGTAAAGCTTATATCTGTATTATATCATATGGAAGTGGGACTACTGTAGACTTTAGACAAATGTCGAAAATATTATATTCTCATCAGTAGCCTTGTTTCAAATAAAGATGAGCAATGTGCTTATGTTGTATTTACTTTAAAATCCCAATGCACCTTTTTAACATTTGGCTGCATAACTATGGGTTTTATATTATTATTATAAATACCAATTTGAGGGTGATCAAAGAAAGAGAAAAAAAATGACCATCCATAGGTTTATAATAAAAATTTAAATGATTTTAAGTTTATTTATGGCTACACAGTGTTCCTTTTATGAAATTTTAAGCAATTGTAGCCATGTAAAAATCATAGAAATTGCAAATTATAAATTTTGTATTAGTCTTATAAATTAATTTGATCTTGAGTACTTTTAAATCAGTTAATTTATAGATATTATAGAATAAACTTAATTTTAAAATAAAAGAAAAGACTTACATATGGCCTGGATCCTAATAAAACTATGATCTTGCCTTGATAACCTTGACTTAAACCATGTAATAATACTTCATAAGTGTTGATTATAGAAAATAACATTAAGATCTCCCTGATCTATTAACAATTTATGTATAACCAAGTTATAGAGTACTTTTTTTTCTGGATGTGTATACTAGGTTTTCTTTGAAGAACAAATTTATTATATATATATATATATGAATATATAAATAATATTTATATATATATATTAATATATTTACATATTAAATATTTTAATACATATCACATTGTTACTTTAAATATTTTAATGTAGCATGCATTTATTTTAATCTATACATATAAATATTTTATTAAAATATACACATATATATGTATATATATATGTTGTTTATGGTAAGAAAATGAAGGACATAGTCATGTTGATTCTTTGCCTTTTGTACTTTCTTAATAAATTTGCCATGCCACTTTATTTCTAATCAACTGGTAGTTAATGTTATCACCCTCACCAGTTTCCCACTGTAGCAACAATTCCAACCTTCATTGACATTTGACTTTTAGACAGATGATATTATAGCAAAAGGAAGACTTAGAAAGTTTACCCAAGAAACAGATATTTATTTTTGGAAAATACTTGATGAACTTATATGAACATTTTGCACATTGGAAATATATAAGGTTATTAAAATAAACTTTGTTAATTGCTGATTGAAAACACTCATTTGTGGGGAAATAAATTAGCAGCAGAGATGTTGATATTAATTAAATGGATTAGGATAAGCAGTTTGTCAGATATTATTAATCTCTGTTAGAATAAAATCAGGACTTTCTTGATACCCCATTCTTGTTTGGTTAATATAAAATAAGTACTATGTTGATGCACATTTAAGAAGAATCCTGCCAATTAGAAAATGGATTTGGAGAGAAATTTGACGAGAAGAGATAATTTTAAAGACACTTCAAAACATAACAAAAATTTTAAAAGACTATTAGTGGAGGAAGGAATTTGTTCAGTTCAGTTCAGTCACTCAGTCATGTCTGACTCTTTGCGACCCCATGAACCGCAACATGCCAGGCCTCCCTGTCCATCACCAACTCCTGGAGTTCACCCAAACCCATGTCCATTGAGTCAGTGACGCCATCCAACCATCTCATCCTCATTCTTCCCCTTCACCTGCCCCCAATCCTTCACATCATTAGGGTCTTTTCCAATGAGTCAACTCTTCGAATGAGGTGGCCAAAGTATTGGAGTTTCAGCTTCAACATCAGTCCTTTCAATGAATACCCAGGAATGATCTCCTTTAGGATGGACTGATTGGATCTCCTTGCAGTCTAAGGGACTCTCAAGAGTCTTCTCCAATGCCACAGTTCAAAAGCATCAGTTCTTTGGCACTCAGCCTTTTTCACTGTCTAACTCTCACATCCATACATGACTACTGGAAAAACTATAGCCTTGACGAGAAGGACCTTTGTTGACAAAGTAATATCTCTGCTTTTCAATATGCTATCCAGGTTGGCCATAAATTTCATTCCAAGGAGTAGGTGTCTTTTGATTTCATGGCTGCAGCACCATCTGCAGTGATTTTGGAGCCCCCCAAAAATAAAGTCTGACACTTTTCCCACTGTTTCCCCATCTATTTTCCATGAAGTGATGGGACCAGATGCCATGATCTTAGTTTCTTAATGTTGAGCCTTAAGCCAACTTTTTCACTCTCCTCTTTCACTTTCATCAAGAGGCTCTTTTGTTCCTCTTCACTTTCTGCCATAAGGGTGATATCGTCTATATATATGAGGTTATTGATATTTCTCCCAGCAATCTTGATTCCAGCTTGTGCATCTTCCAGCCCAGCATTTCTCATAATGTACTCTATATATAAGTTAAATAAGGATGTTGACAATATACAGCCTTGACGTACTCCTTTTCCTATTTGGAACCAGTCTGTTTTTCCTTGTCCAGTTCTAACTGTTGCTTCCTGACCTGCATACAGGTTTCTCAAGAGACAAGTCAGATGTTCTGGTATTCCCATCTCTATAAGAATTTTCCACAGTTTATTGTGATCCACACAGTCAAAGGCTTTGGCATAGTCAATAAAGCAGAAGTAGATGTTTTTCTGGAGCTCTCTTGCTTTTTTGATAATCCAGCGGATGTTGGCAATTTGATCTCTGGTTCCTCTGCCTTTTCTAAAACCAGCTTGAACATCTGGAAGTTCATGGTTCATGTATTGCTGAAACCTGGCTTGGAGAATTTTGAGCATTACTTTACTAGAATATGAAATGAGTACAGTTGTGCAGTAGTTTGAGCATTCTTTGGCATTGCCTTTCTTTGGGATAGGAATGTAAACTGACCTCTTCTAGTCCTGTGGCCATTGCTGAGTTTTCCAAATTTGCTGGCATATTGAGTGCAGCACTTTAACAGTATCACCTTTTAGGATTTGAAATAGCTCAACTGGAATTCCATCACCTCCACTAGCTTTGTTTGTAGTGATGCTGTCTAAGGCTCACTTGACTTTACCTTCCAGGATGTCTGGTTCTAGCTGAGTGTGAGTGATCACACCATCATGATTATCTGAGTCATGAAGATCATTTTTGTACAGTTCTGTGTATTCTTGCCACCTCTTCTTAATATCTTCTGCTTCTGTTAGGTCCATACCATTTCTGTCCTTTATCAAGCCCATCTTGGTATGAAATATTCCCTTGGTATCTCTAATTTTCTTGAAGAGATCTCTAGTCGTTCCCATTCTGTTGTTTTCCTCTACTTCTTTGCACTGATCGCTAAAGAAGGCTTTCTTATCTCTCTTTGCTATTCTTTGTAATTCTGCATTCAGATGGGAATATCTTTCCTTTTCTCCTTTGCTTTTCACTTCTCTTCTTTTCACAGCTATTTGTAAGGCCTCCTCAGACAGCCATTTTGCTTTTTCCCATTTCTTTTTCTTGAGAATTGTCTTAATCTCTGTCTCCCTTACAATGTCAGAATGTGGTATGACATGATGTGGTCCACTGAAGAAGGGAATGGCAAACCACTTCAATATTCTTGCCTTGAGAATCCCATGAACAGTATGAAAAGGCAAAAAGATAGGAAACTAAAAGATGAACTCCCCAGGTCGGTAGGTGCCCAATATGCTACTGGATATCAGTGGGGAAATAATTCCATAAAGAATGAAGGGATGGAGCCAAAGCAAAATCGATGCCCAGTTGTGAATGTGACTGGTGATAGAACCAAGGTCCGATGTTGTAAAGAGCAATATTGCATAGGAACCTGGAATGTTAGTTTCATGAATCAAGGCAAATTGGAAGTGGTCAAACAGGAGATGGCAAGAGTGAACCTCGACATTCTAGGAATCAGTGAACTAAGATGGACTGAAATGGGTGAATTTAACTCAGATGACCATTATATCTACTAATGTGGGCAGGAATCCCTTAGGAAAAATGGAGTAGCCATCATGGTCAACAAAAGAGTCCAAGATGCAGTACTTGGATGCAATCTCAAAAATGACAGAATGATCTCTGTTCATTTCCAAGGCAAATCATTCAATATTACAGTAATCCAAGGCTATGCCCCAAGTGGTAATGCTGAAGAAGCTGAAGTTGAACAGTTCTGTGAAGACCTACAAGATCTTTTAGAACTACACCCAAAGAAGATGTCCTTTTCATTATAGGGGACTGGAATGCAAAAGTAGGAATTCAGGTAATACCTGGTAACAGGCAAATTTGGCTTTGGAGTACAGAATGAAGAAGGGCAAAGGCTAACAGAGTTTGGCCAAGACAATGCACTGGTCATAGCAAACACCATCTTCCAACAACACAAGAGAAGACTCTACACACGGACATCACCAGATGGTCAACACCGAAATGAGATTGATTCTGTTCTTTGCAGCCAAAGATGGAGAAGCTCTATACAGTCAGCAAAAACAAGACCGGGAGCTGCCTGTGGCTCGGATCATGAACTCCTTATTACCAAATTCAGACTGAAATTGAAGAAAGTAGGGAAAACCACTAGACCATTCAGGTATGACGTAAATCAAATCCCTTGTAATTATACAGTGAAAGTGAGAAATAGATTTAAGGGACTAGATCTGATAGACAGAGTGCCTGATGAACTATGGATAGAGGAAGACATTAAAAGAAACCTTAATATTTATGGATAATCTGACTATAGAAAAAACTCCTTTACTTTTTTCACTTTATTATTAATATTTTTATTATTTATGTAAATATTCAGTTAATGGTATAAGATTGTTAACATAACCATTGTATTAAATGGTTATGTGGTTTCTGATAGTTAATACAAGAGTTGTATAGCAAGAATTATTAAGAACTATCTAATTACCTGCAGCACCTTTGATAAACCAAAACCTGCAATTGAAAGTTTAAAAAATTAGGTCCCAATTACAGAAGTATGATTTTTTTCTGTATCACTTACAGATCTAAACTTACCATTCTTTGTCTTTTTATTCTTTATGCCTTACACTCTTTCTTGTACCTTAATTGATTAATTTATATTTCTTTCCCATGCTTCTCTTTTTCCTTTTAGGGTTCCCCCTGCTACTTTGTTCATATTTTTCTCTCCCAGATGTTTAAGGCATGCTTCTTCATATCATTAAAATTTATGTTCTTATACATTTCCTTCTTATATTTTTCTTTCCATGTAATTTTCTCCTTTTATATATATATATATATATTGTTTTTTCTTTTTTAATTCATGCTTCTGTCTCTCTCTCTCTCTTTCATTGTGTTCTGCTAGGAGCTTTAGTAAGTCAAAACTTATTTGGAAATTTCTCACATATCTGTTCTGCAGCTTGGTATCAGCTGTTTCTGGTTTCCCTTGTAAAGCCTGGTCTTATGGAAAGAATACTGGCTAGAGTCCAAAAGACATGGGATTGAGTGCAACTCTGGCCCCAGCTTTCTTATCTATAAAATGAGGAGACCAGAATAAAACAGACTGAATTTCCTTACAGCTCTAAAATTCTATGAAGTATTCTTAAGCATATGGAGGCAGGAAGACTGGAATTTTTACCTTTGAGAGAGAGGAGGCTTTTGCAAGGGCCACAACATTTGACAGTACCTTATCCTGGGGCAGTCTTCATGCCAAAGTCAGGGAACAAACCAAGCATCAGTTTACAGGTACCCAACACCTTGCCTCAGTTATCCCTGAATGTCAAATGAATTGAATGGACTCATGCTAGGGCCAGAATTGTGTCACACAAAAAGGACCCAAATACATTTCACAGCTAGACTTTAAGATTATAGTTGTGAACCATGTCTAGAGAGTCATTGACATAGATCATACAGGATAGATTTAGAGTTCCAGAGAGACCCATTTGTTCCTGTCTGAATAATGCATTTCACCATGAAATATTATTATAAATATAATTTCAGACACTTCTCTTGTCCCAACAATACTATGACTTTATAAGTTTTTTTCTATATTCCATGAAAGCACTTTCAACCAACTGTAGACCTCAGATGTAATTCAGAGAGATTTGGAGCAAATGTTAACTGATTTTTAATAACCAAGGCATTTCAGTAAAAGTTCTCCTAGTGCATGAAAGCTGTTTTTTTGTTTTTTTTCTCTTTTGGACATTAGGAATGTATAGGATTATGTAGTAAAGTTCAAAGGATAAAGCATTAACAGTATTATGAGATAGAAATTATCATGTCTATCTTGGTGATACAGACAATGGGACTTAGAGGCATTGAGTAAAGAGCCAAGGTCACAAGCCAGTGAAGGACGGGGAAGGAAACTTTCTAGAGCCTACATTCTTAACTCCTTTGCTATCTTTCCATGTTATAAAACAAATAATTTCGTATTTATCCTTTACCTTATCTTCATTTCTGGTAGAATGTATTTTGAATGTGTGATATTTAAAATATCATAAAACTAAGATACTATAATTTGAAGAACAATGGAATTTTACTTAAGACATACTTTGATTATTACATTTACTTTACAAAAATAAGTGTTATTTTTGCTTGAGATCACTCATCTTTTAGCATGTTTTATAGTCAATTAAATATGAAAATAGAAGAAATAACTTATGGAGATGCATACTAGTAAGGATGGCGTTTATTAATTAAGTCAATTAGTATCTAAAATCCTAGGCTAATCTGATTTGTTACACTTTTAATGTTTCTGAATCATAAAATAATTGCATAATTATGAATTACACATTGATTAAAGTGATTTCAAAGGATGACCATAGTTGACTTGTAGGCTATCTCTTTGGGAAATTCTGTGAAACTGAATCCCCGACTTACAGAGAAAATGGCTAAAATATCATATCACTAGTTCAGTCACTCAGTGGTGTCTGCCTCTTTGTGACCCCATGGACTGCAGCACCCCAGGCTTCCATGTCCATGACCACCTCCCAAAGCTTGCTGAAATTCATGTCCATCAAGTCAGTGATGCCATCCAACCATCTCATCCTCTGTCGTCCCTTTCTCATGCCTTCAAGCTTTCCCAGCATCGGAGTCTTTTCCAATGAGTCAGTTCTTTGCATCAGGTGGCCAAAGTATTGGAGTTTTAGCTTCAGTATCAGTCCCTGCAATGAATATTCAGGACTGATTTCCAAAAG
Source organism: Antilocapra americana (assembly GCA_007570785.1). NCBI lineage: Eukaryota > Metazoa > Chordata > Mammalia > Artiodactyla > Antilocapridae > Antilocapra > Antilocapra americana. Next base: position 32,901,747 of record ML660772.1, read on the forward strand.
GATTGACTAGTTTGATCTCCTTGCAGTCCAAAGGACTCTCAAGTATCTTCTCCAACACCACAGTTCAAAAGCATCAATTCTTTGTTACTCAGCTTTCTTTATAGTCCAACTCTTAACATCCATACATGACTACTGGAAACACCATAACTTTGACTAGATTGAACATTATCAGCAAAGTAATACGTCTCTGCTTTTTAATGTGGTGTCTAGGTTGGTCATAGCTTTTCTTCCAAGGGGCAAGTGTCTCTAATTCCATGGCTGCAGGCACCATCTGCAGGGATTTTGGACCCCAAGAAAACAGAGTGTGTCACTGATTCCATTGTTTTCCATCTATTTGCCATGACGTGATGGGACTGGATGCCATGTTCTTAGTTTTTTGAATGTTGAGTTTTAAGCCAACTTTTTCATTCTCCTCTTTCACTTTCATCAAGAGGCTCTTTGGTTTCTCTTCACTTTCTGCCGTAAGGATGGTGTCATCTGCGTATCTGAGGTTATTGATATTTCTCCAGCAATCTTGATTCCAGCTTGTGTTTCCTCATGATGTACACTGCATAGAAGTTAAATAAGCAGGGTAACGATATACAGCCTTGATGTACTCCTTTCCCAATTTGGAACCAGTCTGTTGTTCCATGTCCAGTTCTAACTGTCACTTCTTGACCTGAATACAGATTTCTCAGGAGGCAAGTCAGGTGGTCTCGTATTCCCGTCTCTTGAAAATTCCCACAGTTTGTTATGATCTACATAGTCAAAGGATTTGGCATAATCAATAAAGCAATAGTAGATATCTATCTGGAATTCTGTGGCTTTTTCTATGATCTGAGGGATGTTAGCTATTTGATCTCTGGTTCCTCTGCCTTTTCTAAATCCAACTTGAACATCTGGAAGTTCACCATTCATGTACTGTTGAAGCCTCACTTGGAGGATTTTGAATATTACTTTGCTAGCATGTGAGATGAGTGCAATCATGCAGTAGTTTGAACATTATATGGCATTGCCTTTCTGTGGGACTGTAATGAAAACTGACCTTTTCCAGTCTTGTTGCCACTGCTGAGTTTTCCAAATTTGCTAGCATATTAAGTGCAACACTTTAACAGCATCAACATTTAGAATTTGAAATAGCACAAGTAGAATTCCATCACCTCCCTTAGCTTTGTTTGCTGTGATGCTTCCTAAAGCCCTCTTGACTTTGCATTCCAGGATATCTTCCTCTAGGTGAGTGATCACACCATCATGGTTATCTGGATCATGAAGATCTGTTTTGTATAGTTCCTCTGTGTATTCTTGCCACCTCTCCTTAATATTTTCTACTTCTGTTAGGTCCATACCATTTCTGTTGTTTATTATGCCCATCTTTTCATGAACTATTCCCTTGGTATCTCTAATTTTCTTGAAGTAATCTCTGTTCTTTCCCATTCTATTTTTTTATGTCTATTTCTTTACATTAATCACTGAGGAAGGCTCTCTTATCTCCCCATTTCTTATCTCCATTCAGATGGATATATCTTTCCTCTTCTCCTTTGCCTTTTGCGTCTCTTGCTTTCTCAGCTATTTGTAAGCCCTTCTCGACAACCGTTTTGCCCTTTTGCATTTCCTTTTCTTGGGGATGGTTTTGATCACTGCCTTCTGTACAATGTCATGAACCTTTGTCCATAGTTCTTCAGGCACTCTATGTATCCAATCTAATCCCTTGAATCTATTTGTCACTTCCACTGTATAATCATAAGGGATTTAATTTAGGTCATACCTGAATGATCTAGTGGTTTTCCCTACTTTCTTCAATTTAGGTCTGAATCTGGCACTAAGGAATTCATGATCTGAGCTATAGGCAGCTCCCAGTCTTGTTTTTGCTGACTGTGTAGAGCTTCTCCATCTTTGGCTGCAAAGAATATAATCAATTTGATTTTGGTGTTGACCTTCTGGTGATGTCCATGTGTAGTCTTCTCTTGTGTTGTTGGAAGAGGGTGTTTGCTATGACCAGTGCATTCTCTTGGCCAAACTCTGTTAGCCTTTGCCCTGCTTCATTTTGTACTCCAAGGCCAATTTTGCCTGTTACTTCAGGTATCTCTTGATTTCCTACTTTTGCATTCCAGTCCCCTGTGATGAAAAGGACATCTTTTTTTGGTGTTAGTTTTAGAAGGCCTTATAGGTCTTCTTAGAACCATTCAGTTTCAGCTTCTTCAGCATTACTGGTTGGGGCATAGACTTGGGTTACTGTGATACTGAATATCTTGCCTTGGTAATGAACAGAGATCATTTAGTCATTTTTGAGATTGTACCCTAGTACTGCATTTCAGACTTTCGTTGACTATGAGGGCTACTCCATTTCTTCTAAGGGATTCTTGCCCATACTAGTAGATATAATGGTCATCTGTGTTAAATTCACCCATTCCAGTCAATTTTAGTTCACTGATTCCAAAATGTCATTATTCACTTCTGCCATCTCCTGTTTGACCACTTCCTATTTACCTTGATTCATGAACCTAACTTTCCAGGTCCCTATGCAAATTACTCTTCCAGCATCGGCCTTTATTTCCATCACCTGTCATATCCTCAACTGGGTGCTGTTTTCACTTTGGCTCCATCTCTTCATTCTTTCTGGAGGTCTTTCTCCACTCTTCTCCATTAGAATATTGGGCTTCTACCCACCTGGGGAGTTCATTTTTCAGTGTCCTATCTTTTTGCCTTTTCATACTCTTCATGGGGTTCTTAAGGCAAAAATACTGAAGTGGTTTGCTATTCCCTTCTCCAATGGACCACGTTTTTTCAGAACTCTGCACAATGACCCTTCTGTCTTAGGTAGCCCTAAATGGTATGGCTCATCCTTTCATTGAGTTAGACAAGGCTGTGGTCCATGTGATTAGTTTGATTAGTTTTCTATGATTGTGGTTTTCATTCTTTCTGCCCTCTGAGAGATAAGGATAAAAGGCTTATGGAAGTTTCCTTTTGGGAGAGACTGTGGGGGAAACTGGGTCTTGTACTGGTGGGCGGGGCCCTGCTCAGTATATCTTTAATCCAATTTTCTGTTGATGGGCGGGGCTCTGTTCCCTCCCTGTTTTTTAACCTGAGACCAAACTATGGTGGAGGTAATGAAATCATGGTGGCCTCCTTTAAAAGGTCCTGTGCATACACTGCTGCATTCAGTGCCCCCAACCCTGCAGCAGGCCACTGCTGACCCATGCCTCTGCCAGAGACTCCTGGACACTCATAGCAAGTCTGGGTCAGTCTATTGTGGGGTCGCTGCTCCTTTCTCCTGGGTCCTGGTGCACACAAGGTTTTGTTTGTGTTCTCCATGAGTCTGTTTCCTCAGTCCTGTGTAAGTTCTGTAATCAAATCATATCACTTAGGATCTGTGTAATACCCTATATCAAGAAATAAACAATACCTGTCTGAAAATTATCTGCATGTAAGTATATCTTAAATGAATAAAAGAAAGATAGTTATGATCACTCCAGATTTATATATTATATGCTTTTAAGCACCTAGGTCCTGATGCTATTTTTTAAATACAATCTCATAACTTTCTTCCTGTATGAATCAGTGTATACCTCATTTAATATCATTTACAGTGTACTACTAATGCTATTCAGAATGAAACTGGCCATGGTCCTTGATTAAAACCCTCTCATGAGAGTCCAAGCCACTGTTTAGGAGTCCCTCAATATATAATTGCCTCTAATTCCAGAGACAGGGGCAAGTAAGAAGATAAAAATAAAACTTTTCACACTTTTTAACAGCTTTCTTGAAGGATGACTGACATAAACTGCATATATTTAAATATACAATTTGGGAAGTCTTTATGAGACAAAAAACATCATCACCATCAAGATAACGAACACATCTGATAACCGCTAGATTTCTTCCTATCCCTTTTGTGTTCTCTCCCTCTCACCTATCCTTGCCTCTACTTTTTCTGTAGGCAGACACTGATTTTCTTTGTCACTATAAATTAGTTATAATTTTTTTTTTTAATTCTAACTAAACGGAATCCTATCTTATATGCTCTTGTCTGCCGTTTTTCTCCCAGATTATTTTGAGGTGCATCCATGTATTTTTCAGTAGTTCATTCCTTTTTATTGTTGAGTAAGCTTCCATTTCATACACTGTGAAGTTTATCATTTCACTTCTTAATGGGCATTTGGATTATTTACAGGTTTTGGCCGTTAAGCATTAAGCTGCTATTTAGCATTCATGTACAAGTCTTTAGGTGGATAGAGATTTTCATTTCTCTTAGGTAATACTTCGAAGTGGAATGGCTGGATCACATACATATTTAACTTAAAAAAAATGCTAAGCTGTTTTCCAAACTGATTGTACAGTTTTACATTTCTACCAGCATTGAATGGGAATTCCAGTTACTCTAATCCTTGCTAAAACTTGGCATGGTTTGTATTTAATTTAAGCTATTTAAATAGGTGTGTAATAGTATCTCACTGCAGTTTTAACTTTCTTAATAATTAATTATATTGAACATCTTTCATATGTTTATTTCTCTCTTTGATGAAGTATATCCTCAATTATCCAGTCCATTTTTGAAAGGATTTATGAAAAGCAACAAGGACTCTTCTTGTGTTGATAGATATAGTCGTTTTCTAGAGAGCTGGTGTTGGTTATCTTCTACAGCTTACTTAATTGTGTTGAAAATATTCATAAAATTATACCCAAGCTTTATTTTTTTTTCTTGATCACACAGTGATCACTTTGCTGTTTACCTGAAACTAATACAACATTGCAAACCAGCTGTACTACAATATTAAAAGGATATAGGAAAGCTTTGGCACTTTCGTTAGTGAGACCTCGCAAGTGATCAGGCTACTTCTGAAACTTTCTTTTAAAGAGATAACTGATTTTATGAAACCCACTCCTTGAAGGCTTGGGTCATTCGACTGTATCACATCTGCTGTGTCATCTGCTGATCTGATGGTCACTGATCACATTCAGTGAATAACTTGGCACAGAACTCTTCCTCCCTATTCCACATCTCACAGAGTCACAAGAATGTAGAGTTTTCATCTCCATAACATATCTCATCATCATATTTGGTGATTTTTTTTAAACTGTTATTTTCTTAAATTGAACCGTAGTTGATTTACAGTATTACACTGAGTGATTTTTGAGTTTATGTATATGACCTATCTCACACAATAGCTTTACTGGTCTCTTGGTTAGTCCATGTAGTCTTGATTTTTGCTCTACTTTAGCAACCCACTCCTATTGTCACATTTTAAACTTTGACATTATCTGAAACAGTTTCACTCCCCAAATCAAAAATTCAGTAGTTCACTTTCTGGCCATTGCCATATCTAATCAAATCTTTTACTTCCTACTTCCACTGCATATCCTTTTTTTCATATTAACTCCCTGTTTTCATCCATCCTTTTGCTATACTGGTTGGCAAAATGCCAATATCAGTGAAGCAGCACTATCAAGACAGTGCTTTCTCCTCCTCCCCCCTCTCAGACTGTCAAAGGGAACAAATAAGCTTAAATTGCTCTCATCTTAAAAACAATGGTCTCCCTGGATCCTGTGGGTAATATCCCAATTCTCTTTTATTCTCTTCAAATCCAAGTTTCTAAATGCTCCATTTCTTCTTTTTCCTCCTCTGTATTATGTTTTTAAAAGGTGTTAAATATCTCTGTGAATACCTGCTCAGTTGGTTTTAATCCACTAAAAGTTCTGAAATTGCATATTCATGAAAAATATACAAATGATATCTCATAGTTTTGTTTTTTTTTAACATGGGGTATTTTGAAAAAACATATGCTGAGGAGAGACTATGTATAATTGTAGTTTTTATATTTGTATTTAATGTAAGTTACAGTTATTTTCATATATATAAATAAATGAACATGATTATTGCTTTCCCTATCACTCTTTGAAATTCTGAATTGTATTCTTTAGGAAAATGAATAAGTCACCCATCTATAATTAGTTTATAAGACATGATATATCTCTAAGTAACCTTCTAACTTTTGTTCTCTATGTTTTTGAGTATTACCCTGGTGAAAAAATACTTTTTTGTCCTCAGAAGCAGTGCTCCCTCCCCTTCTATGATTTAGGAAAATAAAAATAATAGGCACTTTTTCAGAAACAAGCCAAACTACTGGGGAACTGAGCATTTAGACTGACCTGTGTGGGCCCCTCTGTGGAGTCCACAAGTACCAGGTTAGTTTGGCCACCATAGGTGGTTCAAGTCTGGAATGAGATCAAACTTAACTCTCACTTTGATTTACCTATCCCATGAGGAGGCTGAGCTACTTTGGGCTTTTAGGCTTAGGGCCTGTTCTATAAAGGTACCAGAATATCCAGTAACCATATGTGTGGTGTTTACCTTTGTTCTGCAGGAGCGGAAATAAAGAATTCATATTTTTAATAATACACTTAGGTCAGAGTTATTTCTCTGAAGACTTTTCCTGTTTTCTATGGCTCAGATGAGATTCTTTTGGAATGTAATGAAGACTGCATTAGGACTTTTGGTGAACTGAAACATGCCACAGAGCTGATTCTTATTTGTAGCAAGTCATTTATATCATTAAAAAAAATCACTAACCTTTGACCATATGCATCATATGGGAAACAAACTAAACTTGGTGTATCTGTATGGGGCAAATACTGTAGCCTGTTGAAGGCGATGGGCAAAGTTAGTTGGGGCAGGTGGTGAATAAATAGCATTATTTCTTACACCTGTGACAACGGTACCTCTGTACCCTGAAAAAAATGCCCTTTAAAGATCTGTTCTCCTATTCTCCTGGACTCTCTGCTTCTCTCACTTACCCACTAATATTTAATATGGATAACTGTTTTATATCTTGGTACTTCAGGTGCCAAAATCTTCAAGTGATATTTAACTCTGTTAAAACTACTTCTGTCCTCATTTGATGAATTTATGGCATTATTTCTTGCTATCAGTTTTAATTAATCAGTTAATCCCATTGTTATCTTTATCACAATCATTACCTAATCAAGAGCCTCCATTGATTTTTATAGGACTAAACAGCTTTTCCATTTTAAGAAACCCCAAAGCAAAAAAGTAGCCTTACTCTCTCATAGCAGCAAATAAGTTAATCTGTAAGTAAATCAATAAAATATATCTTCTAGCACTTGAAGTAGCTTCCAGTTCCAGTTAGGTAACTGATTTTAATCTTACCATGTATTTGCATAACGTCAATTTTGTGTGCCACATAGGTTGACTGAGTGATTAATCTGGGAAATAATTTTATGAAATGACTAATCATCTTGTTATAAACTACATGACATAAAGGACATTCTGTTAATTCAGGGTCAGGCCATATGGTAAGGCAAGAAAGTGGCCTCTGTGTGGCTAAACTTGAAAATGTACAATTGAGAAATTAAATGAGGACTCCAGGAAATAGCACCTCTAAGAAATATTTCCAGGAAATAACACCTACTCAGTTAGAAAGCAAGGCATGATTGCCTGTTGCTATTAATGCAAGCATCATATGTGTAAATATTGGCAAGCTTTAAAGCTTGGGTTCAAAATCAAGGAAAGCTTTGTGAGAACCACATGTAATTGCAGATTTCTTAAGTGGTGTCAGTGAGAGTAATAGAGAAACATTTTTATCAATTCAACTAATAAAACAGATGCATCCTTTTAATATTTTTGTCAAAGCTGAATAATGATAGTTGTGATTGAAAATAATAACAGGACACTTGTTGACATAATATAGACATGGATTTATTAAATTATATTCCTGATTGAATGAAAGATTACCCATCTAGAAACAAAGGAAAATGGGGCCAGTCCATTGTGTTCACTCAAACATTTTCCTCAGCTTAAGGCCTCTGATATTTATCTGTATGATATGGGGAGAGGTTAATTTTTGCCCATGAAGAACATATTTCAACCAATCGTGAATAAGAGAAGAATCAGAATTAAGAAGCCTCCAGTCTTAGCGAACAGAATTTCTTGGAAGAAGTTTAAATGTACTATTTAGATTATTGCCTCTTTTTCTAATAACTTGACTAACTTCTTGGTTTCTTCTTGGTTATTCGAAAACCTTTGTTAGACTGTAAGGCTGGAGTCTCATATGCTGGAATTTATCATCATAATACATGTGATTACATATATTTGTGGTGCTTAAGTTGTTCAAAGTAGCACCTTGTCTTGAAAACATACTGCTCCTACATTAAATAACTGCAGACTGCTATCACCTGGGGATAAATTTCAGTGATTTAGAAAATCCACTTCAAATGGCTAAAAAATAGAAATGGGGATTGATTGTCTTAATAAACTGGAAATCAAAAATTAGTTTGAGTGTTAAGATTGGTTTGCTTTATTAGTTCAGTGATGTCTTTAAGCTTCTGTCTCCTTTGTCTACCACTTCATTCAAAGGACTATACAATTCTCTAGCCACATCTTAGAAGAGAAATAAGGAGTGGTTTTGTTGCAGGAAGGGGGACTCCTTCCAGGGCCCAAAACTGGGCTCTTGTCTAACACTTGGAAATGAAAAGCAAAAGATTTTATTGGGAAGGGGCACCTGGGTGGAGAGCAGTAGGGTAAGAGAACCCAGGAGAACAGCTCTGCTGCATGGCTTGCAGTAATGGTGATGGGATTAGTTTCCAGTTGTCTTTAGCCAATCATTCTGACTCAGAGTCCTTCCTGGTAGTGCAGGCCTTGTTCAGCCAAGGTGGATGCCAGAGAGAAGGATTCTGGGAGGTGGTCGGACATGCGGTGTCTCCTTTTGACCTTTCCCGAACTCTTTTGGTTGATGGTGGCTTATTAGTTGCGTGTTCCTTACCAGGACCTGCTGTCATAGAACAGCTCATGCAAATGGCTACTATGGTGCCTGACCAGGGTGGGTGGTCTCCGTCCGTGTGCTTCCCCAACAATTTCTATAGCTCTTTCAGAAATTACAGAGCTTTTGTCTTGGAGGTCTCCAATAAGTAGCTTCTCCAGTGTCAGGGAACAGAACTAGGTCATATGGCACCCATAGCAATTAGTTTCCAAATACATTGATTCTGTAGGGTGTGTATCTATGGATACTTAGATATCTACCCTGAACATATTTGTTTTTCAATATTTATTCCACCAAATATTCTGAGTAGCAGCAGTGCAATTTGAATGATGAACATTTAAGGGAAGTTTCATTCTTCTTGCTTATAGCTGGTTTAGAAATTGTCATTTGTCCCAGATTTGTCAGTGATAAATGAGGAGAGGTTGGCTGGAGGTACTACTCTTTCTTTTAAGAGAAAGTGACAAGAAATGTGCCTCCCTCCCCACCTTCTTCTATTTCACTCCTACCTTCTCACCCTTTCTCCGTCCCTTCTACCCCTTTCAAAGAGAAAAAGGAAATGAAGTATGTTGCCTTGATTTCTCCTGGCAGCCATCTTTTGATTGTGAGGAAAACTGTATATAGGATACATCCAATGCTGTAAAACCTTCGTGACTTATCGAGTCACTAAATCAAGCTCACCCAACTACTTCTGAATTTCCTATTATGTGAAAATAAAATTCCTTCTTCCTTAAACCATAAATTAGGTTTTCTAATGCTCATAACCAAAAAAATTCTAAGTAGTGCAATATTTAGGCCAAAATATCAGTTATCAGGAAAATGAAAATTGATATTGGGAAGTTACCACAATATTTACTGTATAGCTTAAGATATAAAGAATATAATCATCTCTTAATTTTCTAAGCAAGTAGTGACAAGCAGAATAATGTGTAATTTTGTGTAATTTGCAAACCATTCAAAAGTCATTTTAATTTGACTTTGGGTAATAGTTGGTGTTCTATGCACAAAGGATTCCATATTCTCTGGGCTCTTAAAACTAAACAGTGAAAATCTACTTTAGCTTTATTAAGAGGTGCTGGTAATTTTTGAATTTGTTTAGTCTCTTAATGCCAGGCACACCTTGTTGGAGAAGGGCACCATCACTGTCAGCTGAGATAGAGTTGCCCCTCCTTCCTCTCTCTTCAGAGGCTTCTCTCTTCCTATGGACAGAGCAATGCTTTGGTTTCAAAGGATCTCCCATCAGAGCAATGTTAGGGAAATATGAATAAACATTAGGAACAGTACTCAAACCATGATCAAACCATATAACAAATTATATTTGGTGTTAAATGTCAATAAGAAGTTGAAAGCACAATTTGCCTAGGATAATTAAGAATTGATTTCAGTTCCTTGTAAGAACGTAGAGAAAAAACATACAGGGAAATGCCTCAATGGACTAAATTCTTTCTAACGAGTATAGAAGGATGGTTGACAGCATAAAAGGAAAAAGAATGTTTGAGATAGTTCCCATATTAAAATAAAGTTTGAAATGGTCGAAGAAGAAAATCCTGGTTATGGTTAGAAGCAGATTGTATGCCTTCGGGAAAGTAGAGTTCAAATATAAATCATTCGGCCAATAATAGTAATAGTGCTATACCTAAGAGTGCTCAAATTATAAAATAATTATTTCAGTAGGAATTAAAAAAACAAAACAACTTTTAGGAGCAAGAGAGTTGAAAGTGATTTGATTTTTTCATAGACATTTTGGTTAAAACTTTTAAAATAACAGTGTTCATTCGCACAATTCAGCAAATTTAACATTTTATGACATCTAAGGATCTTTTCTTATTATATTTGACATTAACATTAATTCACAATATCTAAAATATTATTTAAAATGTTTACAAAGTATGATGAAAAAGTAGAAGCCCACTCAAAAAAAGCATCTGAGTTGCTAATAGAATGCTTTTTTTCTAAGACTGGATTGCGAGCTCTTGATGAAGACTGAAAGGTAAACCAGAATGGGCCATGTAATGCAAATAATACTTATGTCATTTATTAGTTTTATAGTTAGAATACCTAAAGATTTAAGTAACTCCATAGCTAAAAATCCTAAAAGGGAACCTTAAAATTCTAACAATAGTGATGTGATAAAACTATGATGACCTGTTGGATGGGATGAGCAGAATATAAATTAAAAAAAAGACAAATAGAAAAAAATCTATGAACTAACAGTAAATGTTTAATAGAAAATTAGGGCATAACCATGAGAAAATATCAGGGAAGATAAACTTGAGATGCAAGGCTTACAAAAATGGCAGCAAAATTAAAACTGTTAGATCTTTTTGGAGCACTGTTCAAACTGAAAGAACAATGCATAGATTTTTTGCTTAGAATAAATGGTGAGATGTTAAAAGATTATAGTAAGATAGTAGAGCTCAAGTCCTATCCTATCTTGCTTCTTTTCTTTTAAGGAGAGCAATTTGCAAAGGATAGGAAAAACAGATTATAGAGGAACTCTTAAGTCAGAGAGAATACTTAGCTACTTTAGTGTCTAGGGTCATGTAGAATGCAAGTACTGAAACAGCTCATGCTTATCACAAAACTAAAATGGATAATACTTGAGATATCAAAAACAGAATTTACATGACTAGAGTGAGCTCAAGAGACAAATTTTTAAAAGTAGAGAAGCTGGATATTCGTAGAATTGTCCATATTGGTCCTGTGATTTTGTTAAATAAGTCGAAGGTGTGTGAACCTTTAAAATTGCTTGTATCACTAAAAACCATGTTTTTTTCACTAACAGTATGCTATTTAAAATCAAACGTATTTTCTTTTTTGATAGAATACTTAGTGAAAGCTGTGGATATAATCAATCCTGATTACAGCAGATCTTTTGACAAAGTGAAAATATTTGTGTGGACAAGTTAGAGAAAAATATGCTGTAGAATTAAATGGAGTGTAGCTGCCTGGATGATCACATTCAAGGATTACTTGTTAATTGATGGATGATAGCTAAAAGCAAGGTCCATGATTGACAATGCTAGAGACCCTATCATTTTCAACATTTGTCACTGACTTTGAGAAAGGCTCAGTCAGAGGTTAAAGTGTCTGCCTGCAATGCGGGAGACCTGGGTTCGATCCCTGGGTTGGAAAAATCCCCTGGAGAAGGAAATGGCAACCCACTCCAGTATTCTTGCCTGGAGAATCCCATGGACAGAGGAGCCTGGTGGGCTACAGTCCACGGGGTCGCAAAGAATCAGATGCTACTGAGAGACTTCACTTTCACTTTGAGAAAAGTGTAAAAGACCTGGCTATCAATTTTAAGGACAATATGAGGTTGGATGGCAGAGTTAAAAGAATCCTTATTCAGGAAGATATCAAGAGGGTCATAGACCAAAACAAAAGTACAATTTAATAGAAATTCATTCATCTTTTTTTTTTCTCTAGCCAGTGTTCACTTATTAAGAATCTTCTTTTATACGTAAAACACTTGGTGGTGGTGGTGGTGGTTTAGTTGCTAAGTCGTGTCTGACTCTTGCGACCCTATGGACTATAGCCTGCCAGGTTCCTCTGTCCATGAGATTCTCTAGGCAAGAATACTGGAGTGGATTGCCATTTCCTTCTCTAGGGGATCTTCCCAATCTAGGAATCAAACCTGAGTCTCCTGCATTGCAGGCTGATTTTTTACCAACTGAACTATAAGAGAAGCCCATGTAAAGCACTTAGTTTATTGCTAAAAAGGCAAAACTGATTTAATACATGTCCCTGTTTTAGAAGTGGAATCACCAGGTGGCTCACTGGTAGAGTCCACCTACCAATGCAGCAGACACAGGTTCAGTCCTTGGCTTGGAAAAATCCCTTGGAGGAGGAAATAGCAACCCACTTCTAGTATTCTTGCTTGGAGAGTCCCATGGACAGAGGAGCCTGGGGGGCTACAGTCCATGCTGTCTCCAGGAGCTGGACATGACTGAGCTAGCATGCACATTTTAGAATTACAGAAGAGAAGACATCTTAAGAAATAATTGTGATTAAATATAAGCCTTACTATAAATGCATACGGAGAAGGCAATGCACCCCACTCCAGTACTCTTGCCTGGAAAATCCCATGGACGGAGGAGCCTGGTAAGCTGCAGTCATGGGGTTGCAAAGAGTCGGACACGACTGAGCCACTTCACTTTCACTTTTCACTTTCATGCACTGGAGAAGAAAATGGCAACCCATTCCAGTGTTCTTGCCTGGAGAATCCCAGGGATGGCAGAGCCTGGTGGGCTGCCATCTTTGGGGCTGCACAGAGTCCGACCCGACTGAAGCGACTTAGCAGCAGCAGCAGCATAAATGCATACAGTTGTTACGGAAGCACAGGCTTATGAATAAATGGGTTGATTGGGAAGTACTAGGTATAGGTTTTTGAATGACTTATAAAGTAGTAGACATGCTTAGTTTTAATCTTATGAGGGGAAAGATGCATCAATGACATAATGTGAGTGCCTTAAAATGTAAATGCATTAAAATTATAATGTTTAAACAAAGTAAATAGACCCTGTTGTATCCTTTTCTGTGCTCACCTTTCAAAAGGATGTGACTAGAAATCAACGAAGACAAACCCAGAGATGTATATATCCAAGAGGAGATGCCAACTAAATAAATTATTTCTAATGTTAATGAGGAAATAGCTTAAGGAATTATGACTGTCCAGTTTTTCCATGTTACATATTTTATTCTTACTTGATCTTTTTTAAGGTTATACGTTAATAGTGCTTGTAATATTATCATAATATATCCTCTAGGTTAGAAGTTGCTTTCTTTCATGTCCCTTCCCCTGTTGTTGATATGTATGTATGTGTATATATGTATTTCAAAGTGTAAGTGAAAGTTGCTCAGTCGTGTCTGACTCTTTGTGACCCCATGCATTATACAATCCATGGAATTCTCCAGGGCATATCCCTTCTCCAAGGGATCTTCCCAACCCAGGTCTCCCACATTGCAGGTGAATTCTTTACCATCTGAGCCACCAGCGAAGACCAAGAATACTGGAGTGGATAACCTATCCCTTCTCCAGGGGATCTTCCCAATCCAAGGATGGAACCGGGGTCTCCTGTGTTGCAGGCAGATTCTTTACCAACTGAGCTATCAGGGAAGCCCATGTGTTTCAAAAGTAAAATTTAAACCAACAATAAGAAAAAGACACAAACTTGTGATTGTTAAGGGGTAGACTTATTTTATTCCTACTTATAAGGAATACTTACTTGTATGTCTTTGATCATTTTCCTTAAGAGTATTTTGTTAGAAGTTTATTTAATTTGGAATCTTCCTCTTAAGAGACATTTTGATTTAAAGTTGACTTTTAACCAGTGGAATTAACCTTGGTTGAATTAGCCTTAAGTACTTAATGTCTTTTTGGTGCTTATTTTCACTTTCAATTTTAGAGTGATTTTGTTGTAATGACTGCAGCATTTAGTTTCATGAAATTTGTTCTCATAACAAATAAGAAATTTTATTTGAGAATGCAAAAATAAATGTTTCTCATATCAGTGCATTGAAGTTTGGTGCTAGTGTTTCTGGTCTGCAAGGTATACATTTATTTTAATCAGTGACCAGTTAGCTCACGTGGCTGTTCATATTGTTAATGAAGGAAAGGTCATGGGTTTCATCCTGGTGCAGGCCAGCAAACTTCTCTTTGTTATGTGGCATAGGATATGCCCCTCACCCCAGCCAGCTGGCTGGCAAATGTGTGCAGTTGGTGACAAGGAGAACTGGGTGAGACTGTGTAGATGGATTGGAGCAAATTCATCACCATAGCTAGGAAAATAACCCTGAGTGAATGTCTCCCTAATGGACTACACATGGTTGTTTATATTCAGTTGAGCTGTAGATATATAGTTTGTCATTAGTCTTCCTTACGGAAAATCTCACTTTTATTTCATAGGTAAAATACATCCCTACTCTAATTCTTTTGGATTAAATTTTTAAACTATATTTTACAGATATTTCATATTTGGTTTTCACATAATCTTCTCTTATGTGTAAAGTTGAGTAGCTTTTTAGTACATTTGGGTGTTGCAACAGTGTTTAGTTTTTTAAGACCATAGGCAAAAATCACATGAGCATTGATGATTTTGATAAGACTTAAGTCAGTCTGTGATGAATATTAATGGAGAAAAAAGTTAAATCAAGCATATAATCTTTGGCTACTATCATTTGGACATCTGTTTCTCTGCATTTATTAATATGATTTGGGTAAAAGTAAATTCAGTGCTATCTTGGTTTTTGGAAGTCTGTGTGCTTTAACTGGCACAAATTAAATTAAGCTATTTACTACCTTCAAAAAGGGTGCTTAATAATGTTGAGTAAGCTTTCAAACTCAGTTTACTTCAGCATACACTAATTACTCTCATCTAATCATGCTGTATCATGTAATTAATATGAACATAGCTAGGATCCACTTCTATTTTTTTTTTTTCTTTCTGCTGGCTGTCATACAAAACAGCACTACATGTGTTTAAAAAATACAGTTTAACAAACTAGACCTAACTTTTCCTATAAAAACATTATATATTTCATTTGGTCATCTCAGACATTTCATAAGAGGCAATCTTAGTGTAATTGGATCCATTCTTTTTTAAAAATGGCAAGTTTAATTTAATACAGCCAAAACCTATTTTATTATTTCAGCCTAATTAATCATATATCAAAACCTTAGTTTTAGAAAAAGTAGATTGTAGAATATACACAGTGTTAGGCTCAAAATGACTCTTTTAAACCTAGCTGGAGTTTTGATTCTAATACAAAATGTGAAATATAAATTTCACTATTTATACTTCACTGAGTACCAGAGTGACCAAATCATACAAACTCTTACACCACATTTATATGTGGTCTATACCACATTTATGTATTCACAGAGTACCACTATTGGTAAGGAAGTCTGAGAGCCATGGAATATATAATTAGCTGGGCTTTTCAGAAATTAAAATTTTGCAGTTTTCACTGTATAATTTTTTACATTGAAATGTCTTCTGTGTTTAGAAAAGATTAATCTCTTTAAATCTCTAAAAGGCCATTTTCAGACCACTGGGGGTGTTTCAATCTAATTTTTACAGTAGGCTATAGCACAGTACAATTGATAGCAACTATTTGTGTGCATTTCCTGTTTTTAATGTGGTATCAGAATGTCCCTATGGAAAGTGCTTGGTACTTCTCATACCTTATTTCCAAAAAAAAAAAAAAAGTTCTGCATTTTTATTCCATGGTTATTTGATATAATACACACAAAAAATGAATATATTTAATTTCTCTCTCTTTCTCTCTCTCCCTCTGTATGTGTGTGTGTGTGTGAATTTAGAAATATGCTACTAATCATTTTTCCCCAAATTCCTATTTTTATGAGTTTTAGGGTTTTTACAGTCAGTATGAATTCTTCTGTCAGAGTGCAGACCGACTGACAATACAATCATTTAAAAATCTAATTACTTTCACCTGTTTAAATAAGTGAAATTCATGCTGGAAAACGTGTGCAAACTGCCACGGGAAGTAGTTGAACTCCCACTCAAGGAAGGTTTTGCAGACATCTTTTTTTGTTTTTTTGGTCCCTTGAGGTGTTTATGTCCTTTAAAAAGTCTGTATGGATTTGGTCTATAGCCACAGATTTGTGACTAAATGACTGTGTGATCGAAGCTACTAAACAGTAATAAGGCTTGGTAATAGCTGTTTGAGGTTTATTTCAAAAGCTTCACGTCTAATCTCATTAGTATACCTATGGGTACGAATGTTATTTTTCCCTTGTGTGTTCTAAACATAAAGGAAATAATAGATCATAATTAATGTACTAAAAAGGCACATTTTGCCTCTGTTTTTTATTTTACAATGCATAGTTAGTTCACCTAAACCTAACAAGTATGAATGTGTTTTCTTTTCCTTTTAATTTTGTTTTTAACTAAAAAGCTGCACTGATATTATACAGAAAGAGAAGATGAATGTTTGCCACTGAACTCCACTGGATTTAAATAAATAAAAACAAAGAATAATTCTCTAATAGTCTGGCAACACATCTGAAGCTCAGTCTGTTGTTTGTTTGGGAAGGTGAATAGAATATGTGTTATGCAATTTCTCAGCAGCAATCATTACACATTTTCAGTTGATAGACTTTTAAGCTGTCACATCCTTATTTTCTTTTCCTGGCAACAATTATTGCGTCATGAAATGAAGATAATTGTAATTTTGTTTTGTCTTGGATGCCATTTATAAGATGTGCTATACATATTATTACCTCTCATTCCTATTAGATTATTTTTTTTAGTAAAATTAGAGTTTAGTTGATTCAGGGTATTATACTACTGCTTTTAAAACAGTATTAGCATTTTGTTAAGATTGGATATTAAGGAATTCAAATGACCAGGTCTGTTATTAGAATAGGGAAACAAATTCCACTTAACTATTTTGATTTTTTTTCCCCCTCTTCGAATATGTAGAGCATGTACTTTATGCACAGGCTAACTTACAATATATATATGTGTGCTTGTGTGTACATGTTCTACATCATATCAAACAAATACTTATAGATAATAAGAATAATAAATATAGCTCAAGAGTTTTAAACTCATATGCCTTTGGGAGCCACACAAAGCCCACCAATGAATAAAATGAACTTTTGTTAACAAATTTAGTAAGTGATGGAGGAAGACAAAACTGGAGATTACAGGCCACTTCTAAAGGTATACAAAGTCGGTTGTTTTAAAATATCCTGTGTACTGTCATTATCAAGGAAAACACTTTGACTGACTGCATTTGGCTTTCAGGACACCAGTCTAAGACTTTGACACCTCCCAGATATTTTATACATCATCAGCTGAGGATTATCTTGCCATGGAGGAATCAATAGTTGGGATCCCTCCAATCTGATGCCCTTGCTTCCAGGAGTATATTAGGATTTGTCAATGTAAGAATTAATTGGTTACTAAATGTTCCACTCTGAATAATAGAGCTATAAACAATAAAACAAAATGAATCTTAAAAGTAATGCTTTAAAATAGACACCACAGTTACAACTCTGCAACTTCGTAGATCTTTACATCCCTGAAAGCCATTTCTGCTGAGTTCTGAGTGCACAAGCTTCCATCCCTAGAGCAGACATACCTCTCTACTATTCTTTGATCCTCACTGATGTGCTAACACTACTTTGTAATTGTGTCAATTAATGCAATTAATATGTTAGTATATTATAATATAATAATATAATCCCATGGCTCTCAGGCCAGCATTTCTCTTCTAAAATTGTAGAACATCATTCCCTTCTATTGAAGATAAGAGTATCTGTGTAAAATAACTAAACAAGCACTGTACTATGATTGGCAATTGTATGAATACGTACCTGGAGAACTATGGATAGAGGTTCATAACATTGTACAGGAAGCGATTATCAAAGCCATCCCCAAGAAAAAAGAAATGAAAAAGCCAAAATGGTTGATTGAGGAGGCCTTACAAATAACTGAGAAAAGAAGAGAAGCGAAAGGCAAAGGAAGAAAGGAAAGATAGATCCATTTGAATGGAGAGCTCCAAAGGAGATATAAGAAAGCCATCCGAAGTGAAGAATGCACAGGAACAGAGGAAAACAATAGAATGGGAAAGACTAGAGATAACTTCAAGAAAATTAGAGCTACCAAGAAAACATTTCATGCAAAGATGGGCTCAATAAAGGACAGAAAAGGCATGAACCTAACAGAAGCAAAAGATGTTAAGAGGAGGTGGCAAGAATACACAGAAGAACTATATAGAAAAGATCTTTGTGACACAAATAGCAATAATGGTGTGATCACTCATCTAGAAACCGATATCTTAGAATGGGAAGATATCATTAGGAAACAACACTATGAACAAAACTAGTGGAGGTGATGAAATTCCAGATGAACTATTTCAAATCCTAAAAGATGATGCTGTGAAAGTGCTGCACTCAATATGCCAGCAAATTTGGAATACTCAGCAGTGACCTCAGGACTAGAAAAGGTCAGTTTTCATTTCAACCCAAAAGAATGGCTATGCCAAAGAATGTTCAGACTATTGCACAATTGCAGTCATTTCACATGCTATCAAAGTAATGCTCAAAATTCTCTAAACTAGGCTTTAACAGTATGTGAACTGAGAACTTCAAGATGTTCAAGTTGAATTTACAAAAGGCAGAGGAACCAGAGATCAAATTGCCAACATCCATTGGATCATAGGAAAAGCAAGAGAATATCAGAAAAGAGCCTCTACCACTTCTTCACTGGGGCTTCCCTGGTAGCACAGCTGGTAAAGAATCTGTCTGCAATGTAGGAGAGCCCAGTTAGATACCTGAGTTTGGAAGATTCTTAGGAGAAGAGATAGGCTACGTACTCCAGAATACATGCGCTTCCCTGCTGGCTCAGATGGTAAAGAATCCACCTCCAGTGAGGGAGATCAGGGTTTGATCCCTGGGTTGGGAAGATCCTCTGGAGAAGGGAATGATAATATTCTTACCTGGAGAATTTCATGAACAGAGAAGCTTGGCAGGGTATAGTTCATGGGGGTCACAAAGAATTGGAATTTCACTTTCACATTTGCTGCTTCATTGACTATGCTAAAGCCTTTGGCTTTGTAGATCACACAAACTGGAAAATTCTTGAAGAGATGGGAGTGCCAGACCTCCTCACCTGCCTCCTGAGAAACCTGTGTGCAGGCCAAGAAGCAACAGTTAGAACCAGTCATGGAACAACAGACTGGTTCAAAATTGGGAAAGGAATATGTCAAGATGGTATATTGTCACGCTGCTTATTTAACTTATATGCAGAGGACCTCAAGCAAAATGCAGGCTGGATGAAGCACAAGCTGGAATCAAGATTGCCGGGAGAAATATAAATAACCTCAGTTAGGCAGATGACACCACCCTTTTGAAGAGGAACTAACGAGCCTCTTGATGAAGATGAAAGAAGAGAGTAAAAAAACTGGCTTAAAAGTCAAGATTTGAAAAACTAAGATCATGGCATCCGGTCCCATTACTTCATGGCAAATAGATGGGGAAATAATGGAAACAATGACAGACTTAATTTTCTTAGTCTCCAGAATCACTATAGATGGTGACTGCAGTCATGAAATTAAGAAGAAAAGCTATGACAAACCTAGACAGCAGATTCATTACTTTGCTGACAAAGGTCTATATAGTCAAAGCTATGATTTTTCCAGTCGTGTATGGATGTGAGAGTTGGACCATAAAGAAAGCTGAGCACCAAAGAATTGGTGCTTTTGAACTTTGGTGTTGGATAAGACCCTTGAGAGCCCCTTGGACTGCAAGGAGATCCAACCAGTCCATCCTAAAGGAAATCAGTCCTAAATATTCATTGGAAGGACTGATGCTTAAGCTGAAACTCCAATACTGTGGCCCCCTGATGCAAAGAGCTGACTCATTAGAAAAGTCCCTGATACTGGGGTAGATTGAAGGCAGGAAGAGAAGGGGAAAACAAAAGGGATATCACTGACCCAATGGATGTGAGTTTGAGTAGGTTCCAGACGATGGTGAAGGATAGGGTGGCCTGGAGTACTGCAGTCCATGTGGTTGCATAGATATGACTGAACAACAAGAACAGCATATGTTTTAAATGTGCAATTTTATACGTAAGTAGTGGAAATCAGTTTTTTTGGATCTTGCTTTGTACATTGAAAAATATCTGATTTTCTTACAAAATTACCCATCACACTGAAATTAGTGAAATAGACACATTTGTTTGGGTCTAAGGGCAAGTACTGTTCCAGTTTTTATAACTATTAGTAAAACATCTGTCTGATATTAAAAACTAAAAGTCATGCTGATTATTTTCTTTAATTTTTAATTATTATTTTTAGTTGCAATGATACCTTCACTAGTCTAAAATGACTTTTTAAACCTGTTTTATTTACAGTATAAATTTCTAATTGAACTAAATTCTATATATCACTCCATGGCATATATATAATTTGAAAAAAAGTTCAAGATTGAGTATTTCATATAGATCACAGAGAACACAAACTAAATTTTAAATACATATGTGTGTGTGTGTGTGTGTGTGTGTGTGTGTGTGTATTAATTTAAACCAAGCAAATTTCTCCATACTTAAAATTCATTGTGTTAAAGAGAGTATCATTTTGAGAATATAGATTATTATGTATTGTTTATTATTACCATGAAGAATAGCATTAGAACAATTTTAATAGCCAATAATGTAGGCCCAGTTTTGGAGGCCACACTTGATCATCGTTAGAACCTTCACCATGTGTATTTTTGAGGAAGGGTGGCAGAACAGTGGGTGTAAACCCTGTACGATTTTGGACAGATCTTTAGTGTCTAACGAGATTTATAAAGAGGATTGAGCAGAATTGCAGGAACGGCCAGCACAGTGACTATTGAACGGTCAAATTCATGGAATCAACAGTAATGCCTTCGTCAGCCACTGCTGTATCATAGCATCATACCAAAACAAATTAGGTACTGATAAACAGAAGTCTGATGTTGTTGCTGACTAAACTGCTCTGACAGACATTCCAGTTACCTACTACTGTGTCACAGACCACCCCAAAACTTAGTAGCTTAAAATAATAGTCATTTATATTGCTTACACAAATCTACAGTTTGGGTGGGGCTTAACTGGAAAGTTTGCCTCTATTCTGCATAGCTTCAATTGGGGCTGCTTGACCTAAGCTGTAGGACTGAGCCCTTTCAGATGGCTCACTCACGAGCCTGATAAGTTGATTCTGATCTCTGTATCTGAATTCAGCCACAGCTGTCAACTGAGTGTTTTGGTTCCTCTTAATGTGGGTTGCATAGGCTTTCTCACAGCTTAGCAACAGGATTTCCATAGAATGGTCCAGGGTGGAAACTCTAAGGCTTTGATGCAGCCTTGGAAGTCCAAGAACATTGCTTCTCTCTCCCTCTGTTTGTCCAGCAAGTCAGTAAGGCAAGGTAATTTTTTCTGAGGAAGATAATTAAACTCATTTCACAGTGTCAGGAGTAGCCAAGAATTTGTTGCCATTTTTAATCTACCATAGTAGAGAGGGTGAATTGCAGCATTGGTGCTTCTTGCCCAACTAGAGGTGACATTCATATGCTGAGATTCCTGCTGAATCCACTGGAGGAAGCTTCTGATGGTAGTATCTGAAGCACAAAGAGGTTAAGTCATTAAAACTCATAACTAGTAAGTGGTAAACCTAAGGCTCAAATGCAGATTGTCTTCATGCCACACTTCACACTCTTAACCACTGTGGGATTTAATCTCATGTGAGGTGGCTCATCTGTTTCCCTCTTTTGACAAATAGTCTATCGAACTGCTACTCACTCTGTTTCACTGAAAAGCCACCCATGATATGAGTTAAGTGAATACACCAGTCGGATAACTAAGAATTTTCTCTAAAATAATCATCTTTTGAAAGCATTAGAGAAGTGCTGTAAAGATGGAGCTCTGTGTCGGTCAAGAGCAGGCACAGCTTCCAAATGGAAAACAAATCCACTATGTATTGAGGTCCCAGGATGCTGGGGGTTTGTGGTGGCGGCTGATGGAGGATGCTTGTCAGCAGGAAAGTCAGAACATATCTGAACCATAGCTGGGAAGTGCTGAGGTTGAAGTTAGAAGAACTTTCACAAGACTCAGGCCCAAAGACTGAAGCAGGAATACAAACCAAAAAACAGTGAGGTGAGAAGTTCTGTTCTTTTAACTTTGACTCTTCTCCTTTCCTAATCCCTGCCTCTTGGGAAGCAAGTTGTCCCCATCCAGGACTTCCATCTTGATGCTTACCTGGTCTGGCATCGGTGATTGTTAGGCCATTCAGATGCTGCAGTTTGTTTGTAGACTGAACGTTTCTGCAGCACTGATGGCAGAAATCAGCATTTGCATTTTCTTGTTTCCCCCTTCTGCTCTAAAAGTAAGCTGGTCTGACTTGAACATTTCTGAAGAAAGGACACGAAGGCCCTACTAAATGGCTTGACTCTGCATATAGTGTGTCTCTTTAATGACTGCCAAAATAGCCAAAAATAAATAATAAACCATTATAATATTTCTTTACTGTATCAAAAACTTATTAGAATAGAGTTTTCTCCATGTGATGTTAGCGTGTAGAAATTTTGTATCCTTTCGTTTAGACCCCTATCAGGTGATTTCCAAGACAGTGTCAGTTCAGTTCAGTTCAGTAGCGTTGCTCAGTCGTGTCCAGCTCTTTGCAACCCCATGGACCACGTCACGCCAAGCCTCCCTGTCCATCACCAACTCCCAGAGTTTACTCACACTCATGTCTATTGACTCATCCTCTGTTGTCCCCTTCGCCTGCCTTCAATCTTTCCCAGCATCAGGGTCTTTTCAGATGAGTCAGCTCTTCGCATGAGATGGCCAAAGTATTGGAGTTTCAGCTTCAATGTCAGTCCTTCCAATGAACACCCAGGACTGATCTCATTTAGGATGGACTTGTTGGATCTCCTTGCAGTCCAAGGGACTCTCAAGAGTCTTCTCCAACACCACAGTTCAAAAGCATCAATTCTTTTGCACTCAGCTTTCTTTATAGTCCAACTCTCACATCCATACATGACTACTGGAAAATCATAGCTTTGACTAGATGGACCTTTATTGGCAAAGTAATGTCTCTGCTTTTTAATATGCTGTCTAGGTTGGTCATAATGTTTCTTCCAAGGAGTAAGTGTCTTTTCAATTCATGGCTGAAGTCACCATCTGCAGTGATTTTGGAGCCCCAGAAAATAAAGTCAGCCACTGTTTTCCCCATCTATTGGCCATGAAGTGATGAGACCGAATGCCATGATCTTAGTTTTCTGAATGTTGAGCTTTAAGCCAACTTTTTCACTCTCCTCTTTCATTTTCATCAGGAGGCTGTTTAGTTCTTCACTTTCTGCCATAAGGGTGGTGTCATCTGCATATATGAGGGTATAAACACATAAAATTTTATTGTCTTTATTTTACTACACTGTTAATAGCTTATCTTCTGTTCATAGATACCATTCATTAATTGTGTTTATTTTTGTCCTAAAATGATATTCAAAGAATTAGATTTCTCTGCTCATTTATATTAAAAATCCAAAGATGTGTCCTAATGGAAAACATTTTGGCTTGAAGTTGTTAGTATATCATATGTAAAAATACATTGAGAGAATAAAGGATAATGTTTAATTGTTCTGATTAAACTCAGTTACACTAAATCTGTTAGTGATACTGAGTTATAGTTTTTCAAAATGTGAAATATTAGAAAAGAATGATGTTGTCTTTTGCGTTTTTCCTACATTGTGCTTTAGAAATTTGATTTTAGTTTTATGTTGGTCTCAGATAGTTTGTTTTCTACTTAGATATTCTTTAGTGCTTTGTACTCTTCCCAGTATGTGAATTTACTGACCCTTCAGATGTATTCTCAATAGGTCATTGTATGATTCATTAAAATGTCCTTAGGCAGATAGAGATCACACAGGTATGAAGAGTACAACCCTTCTCTGAAGTGAAGGACTCATGCCCCAATGTCTTTAGGGGCAATTTGCTTGTCATGCAGTTGGCTTATGGCCAACAGAGATGAACAGATTAGTAGAATGTACCTGTGTTGGCCCTGTTCCTAGTCTCATTTATGTAATTGATGTCTAGTGGCCTCATTTTGGATCATTAGCATATCAACATAATGTCTGAGCCTGGAAAAGTGCTGCTTGTTGTCAGACATTAGCAATTTAGCATAACACAGAAAGCAAGAGAATCTGAAGTTCTAACCAGATCAATGGCTTAAATCAAGATGGTAGCACAGCAGGCTCAAATTCAGTAATCTTAGAGTTCATTTGTGTTTGAAATAGTTAACTATTTAAAGATCTAACAAGTTTAGATCTGTGTTAGATGGTTTTTCTATAATATAGAAGAGACATTTTCTTAATACTATTAATATAAACATGGAATTATTTTAAATATTTTTAAGTTCCTTCATATTTCATTAATTTCACTTTCATTTTTTTATATTTAATCAGTGTACATGTTTATTGGTACCTATGGCCAATGGTAATTTTTTTTTAAATAGGACAGGCTTTTAAACCAAAGAAATAGCGTATTTGGAAATGGTTTTAATTTTAGTGAAAGAATTTGGTGTGAATTAACTGTGTTGCTTTGCTTGAGAAGAATCCTGGGTAGTTTTATAGCCAATCTGAAATACAAGCTTGGAATTCTCTATTTCGAGTTATTCACATGATATGTCATTAATTTATCAGTTGTTTATGATACAAAAGTATTAAATAGGCATATTTCTTCTTCATCAGTGCTTCTAGTTTCAGGTAGGTGACGCAGACAGTGATGTTGTACCATTTTTGTTGATTGCTACATGTCTGACTCTTTGTGAGCTCATGGACTGCAACACAACAGGCTCCTCTGTCTTCTACTACCTCCTGGAGTTTGCTCAAATTCATGTCCATTGCGGAGAAGGCAATGGCAACCCACTCCAGTACTCTTGCCTAAAGAATTCCAGGGACGGGGGAGCCTTGTGGGCTGCCGTTTACGGAGTCTCACGGAGTCAGACACGACTGAAGCGATTTAGCAGCAGCAGCATGTCCATTGAGTCAGTAGTGCTATATAACCATCTCATTACTTACTGCCACCTTCTCCTTTTGCCTTCATAAAAATAGAATAAAAAGAAATAAAAATGATTTTTAGAAGTAAAACAGACATATGCAGATAAGTTATACTTGATATAAAGGGTATATATAGTTTTAGAAGTAGAAAAATAAACCCTTTGTGTAGTAGGGCTCTACTTTTTATGACCTACAATCTGACAATTATTCTCCATCAAATTATTCTATTAATTAAATGAAAATATTTAAAAATACTGTGGTGTGATTAGTGCCTTTTTCTCTCTTGTGAGTAAATATTTTTTCATTTTTATTTTTTTAACTCCAGTGTCCCACAGTGTCTACTCTGGAATAAATACTAAGTAAATGTCTGACTACTTAATGAATGAATGAAATTCACACTTACTTTTTAAAAATATACAAAGTTGCTATATTCTTTATCAGATTACCAAAATGAAAATTTATTTATTGTGGAACATAGACAATACTGAAAAAACAAAAATCATTAGTGATATTCATTGCTGTTTATTGGTATGCCTATAAACACATTCTTCTCTATGATCCTATATATGTATAGTTCTTAAAAATTAAAATATGGTGTTTCTCTAAATAATAACTTGCTTTTGTCACTTAATTATGAACATTTCTTAACTCATTACATATCCTGCATATGATTTTCTTCTTGGTACCCAATAATAACTACCATTTATTGAGGTCTAACTAGGTCCCAAAATGAATTCTCCACTATGTCCTATAAATAGTGTAGGCCATTTATTCTCTGAAGTAGGCATTTTTTCTGTTTTAGTGATAAAGAAATTGAGGCTCAGAGAGATTGGTTCTTATCAAGGTGATACAAGTACTAAGAAGCAGGGTGAAAGTGAAAGTGTTAGTTCGCAGTTGTGTTCGACTCTTTGAAACCACATAGACTGTAGCCTGCCAGGCTCCTCTGTCCATGGGATTTTCCAGGCAAGAATATTGGAGTGGGTTGTTACTTCCTTATGTGCAACACCAAAGCCCATACCTTTAATCATCTCAGTGTATTACCACCCAAACTTACTTATCTAGTGTTTCATTTTGACTTTTAGATTGCCCATTCTTTTACTATTAAAAATTGCACTTAGTCTTGTCTAAGAATAGGAAGAGGAGAAAATAGACTATAGTAAACAAGTTGAAACTTTTAGGGATGATGAGTGGTCATTATCTTGATTGTGCTGATAGTTTCAGAAGTAGATTAATCGGCAAAATTCAACAAATTGTGAACTTTATGTATGGTTCAATAGGCATCAGTTATACACAAGCAAAGCTGTAAAGTGACCCCATGGACTATAACCCACCAGGATCCTCTGTCTGTGGGATTTTCAAGGCAAGAATACTGGAGTGGGTTGCCATTTCCTTTGCCAATATATAAACCCATGCTTATTTCCTTGATAGAATTCTTAGAAGAGTTTTTTGGAGAGCTCAGATTTTTACTTTCTATACACATGTGCCCCCAGAAATAGCATATGAATGTACATACATTCTTTCATTAGTGTATGAACACATGTGAAAATAAGAATATAATAGCAATCACATATTGAACATTTATTGAGTATCATATATTCTCCCAGATACTTTATTATCTCCTTTAGTCTTCACGTCACCAATTTAGATAAGGGATCTAAAACAAATACTCAGAAGGATTAAACAGTTTGACCTTGTAATATAGCTAGTAAATAGTAGGTGAAGGATGTAAATTGTAGATGAAGGATATGATTCCCCAGGCAGCTGAATGGTATTGTTCTGTTCTCTCTTACAAATGTAAAGTATTCACTTAATCTTTATATTTTTTAAAATAACTGCTTGAAAAGCCTGGCCTAAGAATGAAAGTAAAGTCCCAAAGGACACACCATGGGGAGGATTCTTTCACAAGTAGGACCACTGTTTAAATTTTCATCCAAACTTGTACACTTACGAATGTGAAAAAGAGCACTATCATTAATTTGACTGGGACAACGAGTGTACACAGAGCATCTCCTGGGCAAACTGGGAAAAGAAAAAAAGGTGGAAAGACATGCATTTTAAAATAAATTTACCAAGCACTAAGTATTATTCTATGCAGGCTTTCTTATCTTACTTCTCACAAGTGCCCTTGAGACATTTGTGATCAGTTTCCCCAGAAGAATACAGATGCTCTGAGAAATGAAGTGCTCAGGCAGCTTCTCACAGAATTATGACTGATGAACCAGTGTTAATAGGTAATTCTGTCTAATTTCAAAGCCAAACTCACTCCACTATTAACTTTTATTCCTGTGTATAAATAAAACAAGGTTAATATGTTTTCAAAAATTGTCAACTTTTGAGTAACTGTTAGAGTTTTAAAGGAAAGGAGTAGATTGTTAAATTGATCAACATTTAAATTAATTGTGTAGATCTTGAATATCTTCTCCATACTCTTTCTTTTGCATCTTATTTGTAAGTAAATTTTATTTTTAATTTAAATTCAAGAAATTATCTGTGTACATCTGTGTAATTATACAGGCATGGATTTATAGAATCAAACTGTTTTTCAGTTGCAAAAGAAACTGGGCAACAGAACAGCATTTAATCCAGTGGTCCCCAAACATAGCCTGTAGACAAATGCCCATCCTGACAATGTGGCTTGTGACAAAAACAAATAAACAAACAAACAGGAAGTCCAAAGGGAATGCTTTTTTAGTCATTACTTCCTTACATGGAAAAAATATAAAATCAACAATATAAAGTTTACTTCTATAGAAAAGTGTAAGTTGTTGAAATCAGAACTCTGGGTGCTCTAATCAAAGTCAACTCCCTTTTCTTTTAGAAGAAAAAAAAATGGGCCATCAAGATATTAGATTTATTCGAGCACCAAAATAAGAATAAAATGTGCTGCTATTGATCGCTTATCTACTATATTGTGAGATGCTGGATTAGTTACTTTTCATACATTTGCTCTTTTATGCTTTGCAATATTTGTGTTAGATAGCTACCCTTCTATCCATTACATTTGCAAAAATAAGATAGAGAAGTTTAACTAGCAAGAGCTTGGACTTAACATAGAAGAGCTCAAACTCAGAACTGCAAAAGCCTATTTCTTTCCCTTTGCCTCATAGATGCCGAGTTATCGCCTCCTCCCCTGATCTTCCCATTTCCTCAGTTTCTCCATTTCATCTACATTTCCTTAGACTTAGGCAACAATCAAATTAACTTTGTTTTGATATTTCATAATCTTCCAGAGAATAATTAGTCTAGAAAACATAATTATACATAGTATGTAGTCCTTTTGTATGCCAGGCAAATTTTAGTGGATGACAACAAATAATGTTAAATTTATAATTGCATGTTAAACTAATAATTGTTCAACATTTAGTAATTATTAAGCATTAACATTTAATGTTAAGATAATGATTTATAAATTTAAGGTGATGGATTATTTATTTAAGCTTCATATGTCATACAAAGTTCTGATAAAATAAAAGTATTAAGACAGTCTCCTGGAGTTTGTTGTAATATTATTTAATTTGTTGACATATTCTTAAGCTCAATAAAATAAAACTTCATTAATTTTTTTCTCAGGTATTCAAAGTAATGTGATATTTAAGACAATTACCATTTTCTAAGTGTTCATCATTTTTGCACTTTAAACAAATCAAGAAAATACCTTAATAGTTATTGAATATTCATAATGGGCAAAATGGTCTGTTAGAAGCTTGTGAAGAACTTAAACATGATAAAGTTTGTGCTTTGAAGAAATTTATAATTTAATAAGAAGGATAAAGATATTTGTGATGTTTCTCTCAAGTGCAATTAAGGAATTTTTTGTAGAGAAATATTAATAAAGATTGAAATTAAAGTATAGGTGTCACCTATTAGCCAAATAGGAAGTCTGTGTCAATTTATAATTATTATAAACCATTAAAGCAGACTTTACCTTATAATAGAGAATATTTCATTGGCTATTTTAAAACAAATATGTTTTCCCATAAATAAATGGGACTTTTCCTTATTTCCTTTCAGATAGAATAATTCTGTGGTTTAGAACCTAGGATCTGGAGCTAGACTGCTTTGCTTCTAGTCCTCTTTCAGAGCCTCTTATTGTGGGAACTTGGTTAAGTTACTGTAGTAGCTAGAATATAGGCTTCACTCATGTCCCAGAGATACAAAATGACAGTGGCTAATTGCAATATTAAAAGTTTCTTTTCATAAGTCTAGCTGGCACAGTGTTTGTTTTAATTATATTTCTATCTGTCATATAACTGCCTCAAAACTTTGGAGCTTAGAAAGAGGTATCAGTATGAGAGTCAGGAATTTGGGCAGGGCTCAGTGAGGAAGGCTCATCTCTGCTTCACATCCTATCAGCTAGGCTGATGTGAGTGAGTCTCAGATATCCAAGATGTCCTAGTGCCATATGCCTACTGCTTTTGTGCTGCTTGCACTTATAGCCACTTGATTCTCCAACATGTGACCTATCTCTTTCTGTGTGGTCTCTCATCATTTGGTAGTCTGTCATGAACTTATTGATGTGACCACTTGTCTTCCAAGAGGATGAATACAGAGGTGGGAAAGCTTCTTCAGGTCCAGGTTGGAAGGTCACAGTATCATTTCTGCTCCATTCTGTTGGCTTAAGCAAGTCTCAGGCTCAGCCCAGATTTAAACAGAAATTACCTCTTGCTGATAATGATAAGATGGCAAAATTATATTGCAAAGTACTTGCAAAATGGGAGGAATTATTGGGGCCGTCTTTGGGAATAATCTGTCAAAATGGATCTGCTCTATAAGGTCTTCAGGAGCTCAGATTGCTTTGCATGTTGCTCTGCTCTTTCTAGACTGCTATCCCCTCTGTGTCTTCCCTGATGACCACCACTATTTTCTCATTTCATCCAAAAGAAAAGGAGAAAAACAGAAGTAGATATATACCTTCTTTCTTTTAATAGCACAGCCAAGGTTCAGATCTTACTTACAAGGGCTACCTAGTTAGAAGGCTTAAAGGAATTAAAGTCATGGTTCTGGATAGCCATAAGACCACCTAAAAAATGTGGATTTTATTTCCATGAGAGAAAATTGAAGAACAGGTATTAGGAGACAGTTTATAATTTCTGTGATAGTTATTTAATCTCTTTGACTCTCGACTTCTTTATGTGTGAAATGGGGATAAGTGTACTTTCTTAATAGCACTGTTGTGAGGATTGAATGAACAATATGTGTGAGAACTTAGAATAATGCTAGGGATTATTAGATGTTAGATTTCACCACTCTTTTAGTAAAAAGTAACAGAATTCTTGCCACTTTCCAGGCACTGTTCTGGACTCTAAACATAAGATATTTGTCTATACCTGGAAAACTAAAACTCTCCTAAGAAGACATACTTATAAACAAATTGTAACCTGAAGTGAGTTACCTGCAGGATAGAAACTTCAGTTAAAGAACCATGGAGATGAATAGGAGTGGTACAGGAAAGTTAGAGGTTTCATAAAGGAGCGAAATAGCATTTAAGGTTGACCTTGAAAATTGAGTCAGAAATAGCTTATTTTTAGAGTCATTAAAAAGTGTGGCATATTTAGAAAATGTTAAAGATGCTGATTATCACTGAACTGTAGAAGTTGGGTGGATTGTGAGAGATGAACCTGAAGAGGTAAGGTATGGCCAAATTGTGAAGGGCCTCAGATATGATACCCCTGAGTTTCGGTACAACATAATATAACTTCTCTGAAGTCTCAATTTCCTCTGAATAGTGGGATGATAATAGCACATGATCATTGTGAGGATTAAGTGATAATATAAAGTGTTCAGCATAATTTTCAGATGCATATTGAGCTCCTAATAAGCATTAGTTATTATTAGTTATTATTGTTATTAGTTATTATTGTTAGCATTAGTTATTATTGTTATTAGTTATTATTAGAGGAGGAGGAAGAACCAAATTTAAAGTATCAATAGTTCTAAGGTGAGCTTGATTAGTATTCAAAAGAGTGACAGATGATGACAGTACTTTATATTTCTCACCATTAATGAGATATGGAATTAAAAGTGGATTAAAAAACAAGTATAGTATTAAAAATGTTGAGTTTGAGATACCTTCAAAATATACAGGGAACATTAGTTGTGCAGAGTCAATTGAAAGTATTTATCTGGGATAAAGAGGAAAAGTCAGAGTTAGAAATGAAGAATTGCCAAATAATGGTAACTCCCTCCTGGAAGAGGAGTGCATACAGTCATTTTGGAGAGTCAGTAGAAAATAGATCCGAGGAAAATTTGAAAAAGGTGATGCTTTCTTCAGCTAGCCTGTGAAGATCCACTTTAGCCATGTGTATTGGGGCATACTGTGCTGTTAGCATGAGAAGAACAAGTTGACATTAGTTCTATTGGAAATATGCAGGCATATTCCCTGCCAGATATATTAAGGCTGCATCTCCACAGTGCACCTGGAATCAGGACATATTCTTTCCCACTGACTACACAGTTGCTTGAGGACTCGCAGAGTTAAAGCTTTCTGGTGAAGGACGAGAGTCACAGGGTCTTGGCTATTGTAATGATCTCCTAGAAACTTTCTTCACATCTATTCTTGCATCCTTTTGAAACATTCACCTCACTGAAGCCTTACTGATTAGTTTAAAAACAAAGATCTGATTCTGGCTTAAAATCACTAAGTAGTTTCCCATTATTCCAGGGATAAGGAAGGAAGCCTCTGCCTACCCCACTGTCATCTACTTACTTGCTTTTACACGTCAACCAGGTAGACCTCTCTAATCAATGATTGTGCCATGCTGCTTCTGCCCAAGTTCTTCCCTTTGCATAGCACACTCACACTTTCCTCTCCCTCTACCTGGGCAGCCTCAACAATTCATCTTTCTGAGTTCAGCTCAAAGCTCCTTTACTCAAGAAAGCCTTCCCTGACCTACTAGATTTGGTTGGGTTCTCTTGGTAGATGCTACCATAAGATCTTTTATAGAGGATTTATCCTAATTTGAGGCTTCCCTGGTCAGATGGTAAAGCGTCTGCCTGCAATGTGGGAGACCTGGGTTTGATCCCTGGGTTGGAAAGATCCCCTGGAGAAGGAAATGGCAACCCACTCCAGTACTCTTGCCTGGAAAATCCCATGGACAGAGAAGCCTGGTAGACTACAGTCCATGGGCTCACAAAGAACTGGACACAACTGAGCGTTTTCACTTTCTATCCTAATTTGAGTAAAGTTTTGCTTGTGCAGCAGTTCGATGACTCTTCACTACAACAAAAACTGATTTCTCCACGGCAAAGGAAAGTCTGTCTTATCTACTGGTGGGCTTGAATTCCTTCTGACTCTACTTCCAACATAGAACAGATTGAGAAGGAGACATGGCATCAGAGAGAGTTTCAAAACAACAGCTTTATTGTTGCTAAATCTTGATTAGAGAATTCAGCCTAATAGGAGTCCTGATTAGGCTTCCTATTTATTCTCTCAGAATGGAATTTATTAGTTTGGTGCAAAAGTAATTGCAGTTTTTGGATTTTTGAATGTTGCTGTTTGATACTGAAATATATAATAAATGTAATTAGATTTATGTTATACATAACTATGTGTGTACATAATACATTTTACTGCTTGTTTCTTGCTTTACATCTTTTTGCTAATGACATTACTTGCTATTTATTTGATACTTATTTTAGACTAGGGAAATGATGTTAGACAAAAAGCAAATTTGAGCGACTTCCTTATTCAAGTTCAAAATGGGTTGTAAAACAGCAGACAACTCACAACGTTGACAGTGCATTTGGCTCAGGAACTGCTAACAAATATACATGCAGTGGTGGTTCAAGAAGCTTTGCAGAGAGGATGAGAGCCTTGAAGATGAGAAGCGCAGTGGCTGGCCATATTTGACAATGACCAACTGAGAGGATCATAGAAGCTGATCCTCTAATAACAACATGAGAAGTTGCTGAAGAACTCAATGTTGACCAGTCTATGGTCATTCAACATTTGAAGTAAATTGGAAAGATGAAAAAGCTTGAAAAATAGGTGCCTCATGAATTAACTGAAAATCAAAAAAATTGTCACTTTGAAGTGTCATCTTCTCTTCTTCTGTGCAACAACAACAAGCCATTTCTCGATTGGTTGTGATGTGCATTGAAAAGTGGATTTTATGACAACCAGCGATGACTAGCTCAGTGGTTGGACTGACAAGAAACTCCAAAGCACTTCCCAAAGCCTAACTTGCACCCCCCAAAAAAAAAGGTCATGGTCACTGTTTGGTGGTCTGCTACCCATCTGATCTGCTACTGGTTTCTGAATCCCTGTGAAATCATTACATCTGAGAAGTATGATCAGCAAATCGATGAGATGCACCAAAAACTGCAGGGCCTGCAGCCGCCATTGGTTGATAGAAAGGGCCCATTTCTTCTCCAGGATAATGCCCTACTGCAGGTCGCACAACCAGCACTTCAAAAGTTGAACAAATTGGGCCACGAAGTTATACCTCTTCTACCATATTCACTGACTTCTTGCCAACTGACTACTACTTCTTCAAGCATTTCAACAACTTTTTTCAGGGGAAATGCTTCACAACCAGCAGGAGGCAAAAATGCTTCCCAAGAGTTCATCAAATCCCAAAGCATGGATTTTTATGCTACAGGAATAAATAGGTTTATTTCTTGTTGGCAAAAATGTGATGACTGTATGGTTCCTATTTTGATTAATAAAGATTAATTAAATTAATTAATAAAGATGGGTTTGAGCCTAGTTATAATGATTTAAAATTCAAGGTCCAAAACTATAATTAGTTTTTCACCAACCTAATATTTGCCCAAAATTAGAAGAAAGGGATAACCATAGTCCTCTTTTCTATCTCGGTACCTACAAGAGCACCTCATTTAGAATAATGCTTACAAGGCATTGCTTGTTGCCTTTTGCTTTTTTTTTTTTAACCTATGTCTTATTATTTCAGATAAATATTTCTAACACCCCTAATCAAGTGCAAAATAATTAGTTCTTATTAATTTCCTTTATGCTACTTTCCCTGAACAGAACACACAATATAATATTGAGGTTTCTTAAAGGTTTTACTTCAGCTTCCCAGGTGGCTCATCGGTAAAGAAATCTGTCTGGCAAGCAGGAAACATGGGTTTGATCTCTGAGTCAGGAAGATCCCCTAGAGAAGGAAATGACAACCCACTCCTGTATTCTTGCTTGGATAATCCCATGGACAAAGGAACCTGGTGGGCTACAGTCCACAGGGTTGCAAAAGAGTCAGACAAAATGTAATGATTAAATAACAACAACAAAGGTTTCAGTACAAACAGAGGGGAAAGTTACAGGAGGTAAAATGATTCTCTCCTATACTTCCTATTTTGTTTTTTTTAAGTTTTTTAAGCCTTTTTTTTCCCCTCCATACTTTATATTGAAGAGCAAAAGCACAAAAGCATACTGAAAGTGGGATTTGTTTACCCAAGGCAGAATGTTCTAAAACAGAGGAAAAATATATTCAGGCTACTCTAAGTCATAAAGATCCTAAAAACTATCTCAGAAAGTCTTTACCTAGACCGCACATATTGTGTAGGGAGCCAGAGAGCATTACCATTTGAAGCAAAGGGAAGAAGCAACAGTTTGGTCTTCCCTTTTTCATTTTTGCTGATTTTACCTTTAAGGATGACATGCTGACTCAAATTAATTGTTAACAAATAGGGGACATGCTGGAAAAAAATACTGGTCCCAGATAGCAATTAGTTGACAGGCACAAGAAGAAAAAAGAAAGATAATTTCCAGAAGTATTTGGGGACCAGAGACCTTTGGCTTTTTTCTATTTATATATCAGGACATTTGTATATTAGAGACTTTATTTTAATTATTTGGTAACATTTAAAGTTCTTTAATTTTTTCATATCGCAAAATATGTACTTACTTGTTAAAATACTTCAGGACATGGAAGCAACCTAGATGCCCATCAACTGACGAATGGATAAGAAAGCTGTGGTACATATACACAATGGAATATTACTTAGCATTAAAAAAAAATTCATTTGAAGCAGTTCTACTCAGATGGACGAAACTGGAGCCCATTATCCAGAGTGAAGTAAGCCAGAAGCAAAAACAACAATACAGTATATTAACACATATATATGGAATTTAGAAAGACGGTAACGAGAACCCAACATGCGAGCCAGCAAAAGGAACGCAGTGTATAGAATAGACTCGTGGACTCTGTGGATGAGGGTAAGGGTGGGATGATATGGGAGAATGGCATTGAAACATGTTAATTATCATATGTGAAGGATTGATGCTCGGGGCTGGTATATCGAGATTTCCCGGGGGGAGGGAGGAGGGAGGGAGGAGGGAGGGAGGTTCTGGAGGGGGAGCATATGTAAAGCCATGGTGATATCATGGCATTGTATGGCAAAAACAATAAAAAAAATACTTGAAAATGAAAAATTTAATAATGAAAATATTAATCATGTGTAATCATATCTCCCATATCTTCTTCCAAATGTGGCTTCTGACTTTACATTTAACGTGATTAAAGTAGATTGTGGAGAACGTCATCTTATCAGGGAACTTATTCTGAGGGACAGTTTTACTAATCTTCTGTAACATGTTATAAAAGTATTTATTTTCACAGGTAGTTAATTGTGTGTTAATTTAACTCCCGAAAAGTTCAATGTTGTATAAACATAAATGAGGAAAGTATGAATATTTTAAAGCCTCAGGTATCCACTAATTTAAGTGATTTCTTCTCAGTTTTGTTTGTTCATCATTAATTTATTCAGTGAATCCCTTGCTTATTTATTTTATTAAGAATATTGTTCATGTGGGCTTGAACACACCTGCATTTTGAGGAACAGAGTGATTTCATGCAAAATTATGTTAATCTTCAAACTTTTCATTAGTGAGTTGGATATTTGGTTAAAAAAGATTCTCTTCCTTTGAGGAAATTATGTCCTCTTTCTACCCTGACATACTGCACAGTAAAATACTCATGTAATTTCATTGCAAGCAGGATTATAGTACATGCATTGATTCTCAGTTGTTAAGAATTCCTTCTCTCAATTGAATATGCATTATTGCTATTTGGGAAATAGTTAGAAATCAGATTTAAACTTCTGTTTAACTTTTTAATAGGATTGGAGTAGATTTTGACTAGTATTATAAAAGTGTGTTCTTTGCTAAATGTTATACAACAAGATATTGGCTAAGATGTAAGTATGCAAGAAAAACTAGCACACTCAATGGACATGCAAAACTCTTTACTGGGTGAGGAGAAAAGGATTCCAAACTTTTTACAATGCAAGAAAATATTCATGGTAAAAACAAAAAAGGTTCTTGTTAATTATTATAAAATGCTTTATTTTTTAATAAAATCCTGGCATGGTTTCTTAGGTGGCAGACCAGGTAAACTAGTTAATTTAAAATGTATTTGTTGACATAGTGCTATTGAAAAAATAGAGAACCAGAGACAGAGATTCAGAGAAAGAGAATTAGAGCACTGTCAGAACAGAATAGTTTGCATTCAGAAAGATCTGTCACAATATAATTGCTTCTTGCCAGTATTCTATTGCAACTGTGTTTTAAACATTTACCTTAAGGTTTTAATTATAGACTTCCCAATATTAAATGCTCATATTTTCATATATGGCTTGACAGGGAAAGGTGCAAGACTGATGCCATTATTATACAAAGTCAGTTAAAATAAGATTTGACAAAAGTTTGGCTGGTTATTCAAATCTCCTAGGTCATATTCATTTCACTTTAAGTTCCTTGAAAGGTTTTCCTTTACCTATGAAGGCAAATGTCCTTCTCACACTCATACCAGGTTTGACAGGTGGCCTCCATTACCCAATGCAGAATTATAAAATAAGCCTCACCATTAAGCTAGTTGTGACCACACATTTCAATCCTATTGTATTTCTGTTGAAATGATTTAAAATGGCAGTTTGTGCTATCGGAAAATTTGCTATTTAATTGACAAGGAAGCCACCTCACTCATTTTTTTTTTTCTCCTTGAGAGTTTTGCAATTTAAAATCACAGACCTTCTTTGAAAGTACAGTTATTGAAAATTTAAACTTCTGGGAGGTTAAAACCAAATGACCCTGATAGCTCCTTGGCACTACTTTGGAGTTTTCTAATTATATGTTTCTTGCTGTTTTTTTTTTTTTTAAATAAAATTTAGACTTACTGTAATTAGAAGGAATTCTAGGATTATCATTTGTGGATTTCACAAATTTGATAAAAACAAGTGTTAGAGAAGGAAAGGAGATCATCATAACATTTCTTGAATTTCATCCTAGGCAATATCTTGTTATTTTTCTCCTTCCCAAGCTTCTTATGAAGCTAATATTTAGATTTTGAGAACTTAATAGCCTAGAGAAAAAGTGGTAAGAAAGCAAATATTGGAAATATATAAAGTACTAGATTCATCAAAGTAAAATAGAAAGAAGTTGTCAGTGATTATATTTAATTGCTTGTGAAAGTGAAAGTTGCTCAGTTGTGTCCAACTCTTTGTGACCCTATGGACTATACAGTCCACAGAATTCTCCAGGCCAGAATACTGGAGTAGGTAGCCTTTTCCTAGCCTTTTTGTTCTCGAGGCTATCTTCCCAACCGAGGGATCAAACCCAGGCCTCCCGAATTGCAGGCGGATTTTTACCAGCTGAGCCACAAGGGAAGCCCAAGAATACTGGGGTGGGTAGCCTATCCCTTCTCCAGTGGATCTTTCCAACCCAGGAATTGAACTGGGGTCTGCTACATTGCAGGTGGATTCTTTACCAACTGAGCTATTAGGATCTTTGAGAACAAATTCTGCCATAGAGCCTGGAAGACCACACTCAAGAAGAATCAGTAAAATAAAATGTAAAACAAAGAAGTTAGGAACCTTAAACATTATAATGAGAATAAGAGAGTTGAAATGAATAAAACATGTGAATAGAGCACCACAATCATTGTTAAATTTGAGCTTTGACTTTGTCTTAAATTTAATATATCCTCCGCCTATGACCAGTTTTTCTACTTAATGTGATAGGCATTTTCTACCTCATAACAGCTTCCCTGATGGCTCAGTGGTAAAGAATCCACTTATAATGCAGACTGCTTGCTTGCAATGCAGGATTCACAGGTTCACAGTCTAGGTTGGGAAGGTCCCCTGGAAAAGGAAATGACAGCCCGCTCCAATATTCTTATCTGGGAAATCCCAAGGACAAAGAAGCCTGGAGGACTGCAGTCCATAGGGTCACAAGAGTTGGACCTGACTTAGCAACTAACCAACCACCACCTCATGACAGCTTCAGTGAATATAATAATACTTATCTAAAGCTCTTCATTTAGTATATTATGATAGAATATGGATATTGTTCCAGAGTGAAATTCATTCAATTAATTTTATGGCAATCTAAATAATGTGGCCCATTTATACAGCTTTCTAAGAAGTAGCCTTGGAATTTCTGGGGGAAAGAATGGACTGTTTCTCTCAACAGGGTTCTATAGGAGAGTTGACCCCCAAACACATGAGCATTGAAAGTGAAAGTGTTAGTCGCTCAGTTGTGTCCAACTCTTTGTGATCCCATGGATTGTAGCCCACCAGGCGTCTCTGTCCATGGAATTCTTCAGGCAAGAATCCTAGAGTGGGTAGCTGTTTTCTTCTCCAGGATATCTACCCAAAAGAAGGATCAAAACTGGATCTCCCATATCGCAGGCAGATTCTTTACCATCTGAACCACCAGGGAAGCCCATGTGAGATTTAGTTCAGTTCAGTTCAGCCTCTCAGTCGAATCCGACTCTTTTCGACCCCATGAAATGCAGCACGACAGGCCTGCCTGTCCATCACAAACTCCTGGAGTCTACCCAAACCCATGTCCATCGAGTCGGTGGTGCCATCCAGACAACTCATCCTCTGTCTTCCCCTTTTCCTCCTGCCCCCAATCCTTCACAGCATCAAGGTCTTTTCCAATGAGTCAGCTCTTTGCATGAGGTGGCCAAAGTATTGGGAGTTTCAGCTTCAACATCAGTCCTTCCAATGAACACCCAGGACTGATCTCCTTTAGGATGGACTGGTTGGATCAACTTGAAGACCAAGGGACTCTCAAGATCTTCTCCAACATCACAGTTCAAAAGCATCAATTCTTTGGCACTCAGCCTTTTTCACCGTCCAACTCTCACATCCATACATGACTATTGGAAAAAACATAACCTTGACTAGATGGACTGTTGTTGGCAAAGTAATGTCTCTGCATTTCAATATGCTATCTAGGTTGGCCATAATTTTCTTTCCTAGGAGTAAGCGCCTTTTGATTTCATGGCTGCAATCACCATCTACAGTGATTTTGGAGCCCCCAAAATAAAGTCTGACACTGTTTCCACTGTTTCCCCATCTATTTCCCATGAAGTGATAGGACCAGATGTCATGATCTTAGTTTTCTAAATGTTGAGCCTTAAGCCAACTTTTTCACTCTCCTCTTTCACTTTCATCAAGAGGCTCTTTAGTTCCTCTTCACTTTCTGCTGTAAGGGTGGTGTTGTCTGCATATCTGAGGTTATTGATATTTCTCCTAGCAATCTCGATTCCAGCTTGTGCTGCTTCCAACCCAGTGATTCTCATGATGTACTCTGCATATAAGTTAAATAAACAGGGTGACAATATACAGCCTTGATGTACTCCTTTTCCTATTTGGAACCAGTCTGTTTTTCCTTGTCCAGTTCTAACTGTTGCTTCCTGACCTGCATACAGATTTCTCAAGAGACAGGTCAGATGACCTGGTATACCCATCTCTTTCAGAATTTTCCACAGTTTATTGTGATCCACACAGTCAAAGGCTTTGGCATAGTCAATAAAGCAGAAGTAGATGTTTTTCTGGAGCTCTCTTGACTTTTCAGTAATCCAGAGGATGTTAGCTATTTGATCTCTGGTTTCTCTGCCTTTTCTAAAACCAGCTTGAACATCTGGAAGTTCATGGTTCATGTATTGCTGAAGCCTGGCTTGGAGAATTTTGAGCATTACTTTACTAGCGTGTGAAATGAGTGCAGTTGTATGGTAGTTTGAGCATCCTTCGGTATTGCCTTTCATGGGTTGGAATATAAACTGACCTCTTCTAGTCTTGTGGCCATTGCTGAGTTTTCAAATTTGCTGACATATTGAGTGCAGCACTTTCACAGCATCATCTTTCAGGATTTGAAG
Source organism: Antilocapra americana (assembly GCA_007570785.1). Lineage (NCBI taxonomy): Eukaryota > Metazoa > Chordata > Mammalia > Artiodactyla > Antilocapridae > Antilocapra > Antilocapra americana. Next base: position 32,942,174 of record ML660772.1, read on the forward strand.
TAGCTCAACTGGAATTCCATCACCTCCACTAGTTTTGTTTGTAGTGATGCTCTCCAAAGACCAGTAGACTTCACATTCCAGGATGTCTGGCTCTGGGTGAGTGATCATACCATCGTGATCATTTGAGTCGTGAAGATCTTTTTTGTATAGTTCTTCTGTGTATTCTTGCCACCTCTTCTTAATATGTTCTGCTTCTGTTAGGTCCATACCATTTCTGTCCTTTATTGAGCCCATCTTTGCATGAAATGTTCCCTTGTTATCTTCAATTTCTTGACGAGATCTCTAGGCTTTCCCATTCTGTTGTTTTCCTCTATTTCTTTGCATTGATCACTGAGGAAGGCTTTCTTATCTCTCCTTGCTGTTCTTCTGAACTCTGCATTCAGATGGGAATATCTTTCCTTTTCTCCTTTGCTTTTCACTTCTCTTCTTTTCACAGCTATTTCTAAGGCCTTTTCAGACATCCATTTTGCTTTTTTGCATTTCTTTTCCATGGGGATGGTCTTAATCCCTGTCTCCTGTACAATGTCATGAACTTCCGTCCATAGTTCATCAGGCACTCGGTCTATCAGATCTAGTCCCTTAAATCTAGTTTTAATTTTCACTGTATAATTATAAGGAATTTGATTTAGGTCATACCTGAATGGTCTAGTGGTTTTCCCTACTTTTTTCAATTTAAGTCTGAATTTGGCAATAAGAAGTTCATGATCCAAACCACAGTCAGCTCCTGGTCTTGGTTTTTTTTTTTTCTTTTTCTTTTTTTGCTGACTGTATAGAGCTTCTCCATCTTTACCTGCAAAGAATAGAATCAGTCTGATTTCGGTGTTGACCATCTGGTGATGTCCATGTGTAGAGTCTTCTCTTGTGTTGTTGGAAGAGGGTGTTTGCTGTGACCAATGCATTCTCTTGACAAAACTCTATTAGCCTTTGCCCTGCTTCATTCTATATCCAAGGCCAAATTTCCTGTTACTCCAGGTGTTTCCTGACTTCCTACTTTTGCACTCCAGTTCCCTATAATGAAAAGGACATCTTGTTTTGGGTGTTAGTTCTAAAAGATCTTGTAGGTCTTAGAACGGTTCAACTTCAGCTTCTTCATCATTACTTGTTGGGGCATAGGCTTGGATTACCATGATAGTAAATGGTTTTTCTTGGAAAACAAACAGAGATCATTCTGTCATTTTTTAAATTGCATCCAAGTACTGCGTTTTGGACTCTTTTGTTGACCATGATGGCTACTCCATTTCTTCTAAGGGATTTCTGCCCACAGTAGTAGATATAATGGTCATCTGAGTTAAATTCACCCATTCCAGTCCATCTTAGTTCACTGATTCCTAGAATGTTGACATTCAACTTGCCATCCTCTGTTTGACCACTTCCAATTTTCCTTGATTCATGGACCTAACATTCCATATTCCTATGCAATATTGGTCTTTACAACATCGGATCTTGATTCTATCACCAGTCACATCCACAACTGGGCATCGAATTTGCTTTGGCTCCATCCCTTCATTCTTTCTGGAATTATTTCTCCACTGATCTCCAGTAGCATATTGGGCACCTACCTACCTGGGGAGTTCATCTTTAGTTTCCTATCATTTTGCCTTTTCATGTGGCTAACAGTGAAGGTACAGAACTGTAGTTAGTTGTGCATTTGTGATTTTTATCACAAGGCAAGAATTCATGGGATTCTCAAGGCAAGAATACTGAAGTGGTTTGCCATTCCCTTCTCCAGTGGACCACATTCTGTCAGACCTCTCCACCATGACCCTTCCATCTTGGGTAGCCCCACATGGCATGGCTTAGTTTCATTGAGTTAGACAAAGCCGTGGTCTGTGTGATCAGATTGGCTAGTTTTCTGTGATTACAGTTCTAGTATGTGTATGCTCTGATGCCCTTTCACAACACTTACCCTCTTGCTTGGGTTTCTCCTACCTTACACGTCAAGTATCTCTTCACATGAGCTTTAACTAGGTCCTAAAGAACTGTCATGCTGACTAGTGACCAAATATGGATTCTATGCCTAGAGTTTAAATAGGGCAGGCTTTAAGAACCTTTCGTAAGAATTAATGTGCTAACTAAGAATCCCTTTTTTTTTATCCTCCAAAAAAGAGTACTGGGAAAGTAGGACTTTTCACAGGAAACTACTTTCTCAAGAAAGAGCATGTGAACAAATTGCTGATCAATTCCCCATTGTGTCCAAATACTGTATGGCAGGATAATGATTTTAGCTTGAAGAAATTTCAAAGCAGACCATAGAATATCAAATAAGATTTAAACCATGAATAACTTCTTCATTTATGATAAGACAAATGCATAAGAAGTTCAAACAAGAGTTAGTAACAATTAAAGGGTTTTCTGTGGCCTAAGTATTACAACATAATTACATGACAGATACAATAAATTAAAATTTAAAAGTTGAAGAAAGCATGTAGTACACTTAATTTGAACAGTAGAGTTTATTACAAGTGGAAGAGGCAGAGAATAATGGTCATTATCATATGAAAATGAAAAGTGACAGACTTTATGAAGATTAGCACTCCTAGAATGTCACTGTCAAACACCACCTGATGAGTAGGTTACACATTGCATAGATAGGTGGTGTTCAGGAGAGGTTCTGGAATTTGCTTATAAGAAATTGCCTAAGATTTGAATTGATGGTATTAAATCAGGTCATCATAAACCTAGCTCTCCCATTTTTTTTAAAAATATATTGGTTGCTTGCAGGCCAAATCTTCATATACTTTTGTTTGGTCCCATAATTTTTAAATTGCATTTCAACGTTTAAGAGTCTGGCTTCACTAGAAAACATGTGAAGCTCTGGCAGCACTAAGCCCACATTTCCATGTGGCAGCATGTCCCTTTAGCCTGGGCATGCATCTACCAGTTTGCCACATTTTTCACCTTGCTTCTTCAGTGGGTTAAACATCTGCTTAGCCTGGGTGAACATCTGGATTAAGACTTTTGGTTCAGATATTTTTCTAGGTGTTTTTCTCAAGAGATTATATCTGTATGAATACCAGGGAAATAGTCAAATGAAAAGAGTGCTGTGATTGTATAGTCTTTGAGTGGCATTGGTGTCTTTCACAATTTGGGTACTCCCCACAAGGGAACAGGGTATACTCTTTTTATTCACTGTGGCATCTGCAGAACCTGGCATAGTACCTACCTTGTTTCAAAGGATTGATAAATGTTTCTATGACTAAAGATAGTAATGGAATGGGCCATGGATGCTAAATTAACATATTTCTCTTTAAAATATTCTTCGTCTTAGAAGTTAATTAACTTTAGGTTAGAAGTTAATTCTTCATTAGCTGTAAAAAAGTAGGCTGTTGTCCATCACTAACCAGGTGTTTTAAGAATTATCAGTTGACCTTGTTATAAACTGAGCAAATATTCAGTTCTCAAATATACACATGAAACTGGTAGTTTGGAATGTAAGAAATCAAAATAATGTCATTTCTAGTTTGAGCTCACATGTAGACTATAGAAAGAACTGACATATATGGTCATTCTAAAATAAAATAAATATATTAACTGCATTCATTATGAATATATTATTTATAACTTATTTATGTCAAAGGAAAATTTGTTGTCAAAATCCTTGATATAGTGCCAGATACAAAGTAAGAATTCCTCTGTTTGTTCAGTGTGCCTGAATCTCACAGAGTTCAAGGAGGAGAAGAAGATTCTAAGAGAGTGAAATTCTGCCAGCAGAGAGATTTTCAACAAATGGAGTGGAGACGAGGGTTTGGGCCAACATGGAAGATTAAAAATAGTGTTGAGATCCATTTGGAAAACCAAAGTCAAATAAGCCAAAATGGGAGATGGAAGGAATACTAGAATGAAGGGTCCAGAAGTCACACATAGTTAACATGAACTTGTGAAACCAGAAATCTAGGAACTAGAGTGATGCAGATACAACTGGCAATAAATGATGAAGTATTTAAAGTCCTGTTGACAACAATCTTTTACCTTTCTCGCTTTCTTTTGGGAAATGAATCGATGATGGCACACGGATGGCACAACTAGTTTTAAATGGATAGCAGCAGAAAGACCTTTTGAAACAAACAATGACTAACTCTGTGAAGCAGACTCCATGAACACTTGTCAGAGGAAAACAATTTTGAGTAAAACAATTTGAATTGCATTTCAACAATGACGATTTTCTGATAGAATGCAAATGATAGAATTCCTTTCTTTGGCTCATTTTCTGGGCTTCTTTCTACTTCAGCCCACACACTGATCCCCATACTTCCTCAGGCTTTCTTCTTATAGTATTCTCAAACCCTGCATCTTCATATTACCAACCCAAACAAAAAGAGAAATGTGTATCCTGGCATTCCAAGAAGTCACTCTGGAACAAGTACCTACCCTTGAACTAGTCATTGTAGCCAGTTGAATGGCTTGTACTGATTGCCTGAGGCCTACTTCCAGGCCCCTTTCTGACTAATTACAGATGTATGGTGTGTGTGCATGCTAAGTCACCTCAGTCCTGTCTGACTCTGTGCGATGCTATAAACTATAGCCTGCCAGACTCCTCTGTACATGGGGATTCTCCAGGCAAGAATAGAGTCAGTTGCCATTTGCTTCTCCAGGGGATCTTCCTGACCCAGTGATCGAACCCAGGTCTCTTATGTCTCCTGCATTGGTGAGTGGGTTCTTTACCACTAGTGCTACCTGAGAAACCCCTATAGATACAGAGAGGACAAGATAAACTGACTGGCTTAAGATAATCAGTCCCTACCTGTGGAGGCTAGTGTAGAGTCAGTCTAATCCAAACCAAGTGGTTGAGAAGTTAGGGTACTTAAAATAAGGAATTATAGAATTTATTCTAGTGAGGAATATTAACTGGTAAATATCCAGTATTTAAAGAGCTCAGCATAGTCATTATAGTTGTAGTAGTTGTTATTGTCCATCTTTGCAACCCTGTGGACTTCAGTGTGCCAGGCTCTTCTGTCCTTCCCTCTCTCCTGGAGTTTGCTCTAATTCATGTCCATTGAGTCGGTGATGCTATCTAACCATTGCATTCTCTGCCACTCTCTTCTTTTGTCTCCAGTCTTTCACAGCATCAGGGTCTTTTCCAATGAATCTGCTCTTTGCATCAGGTGGCCAAAGTATTGGAGCTTCAGCTTTAGCATCAGTCCTCCCAATGAATATTCAGGACTGATTTCCTTTAGGATTGACTAGTTTGATTTCCTTGCAGTCCAAGGGACTCTCAAGAGACTGCAACACTACAGTTGAAAAGCACAAATTCTTTGGCACTCAGCCTTCTTTATGATCTAGTTCTTTCATCCACAGTGGAAAAACCATAGCTTTGACTAGACGGACCTCTGTTGGTAAAGTATTGTCTCTGCTTTTCAGGGTGCTGTCTAGGTTTGTCAAAGCTTTTCTTCCAAAAAACAAGTATCTTTTAATTTCAAGGCTGCAGTCACCATCCATAGTGATTTTGGAACCCAAGAAAATAAAGTCTGTCGCTATTTCCATTGTTTCCCCACTTATTTGCTATGAAGTGATAGGACCAGATGCCATGATCTTAGTTTTTTAATTTTGATTTTTAAGCCAACTTTTTCACTCTCCTCTTTCACTTTCATCAAGAGGCTCTTTAGTCAGCCTTCCCTTTCTGTCATTAGGGTGGTGTCATTTTTATACCTGAGGTTATTGATATTCCAGCTTGAACTTCATCCTGCCGGTAACTGTGCATGATGTACTCTGCGTATAAGTTAAGTAAGCAGGGTGACAATATACAGCCTTGATGTACTCCTTTCCCAAATTTTAGCCAGTCCATCATTTCATGTCCGGTTCTAACTGTTGCTTCTTGACATCATACAGGTTTCTCAGGAAGCAGGTAAGGTTGTCTGGTAGTCCCATCTCTAAGAATTTTCTGCAGTTTGTTTTGATCCACACAGTCAAAGACTTAAGCATAATCAATGTAGCAGAATTAGATATTTTTCTGCAGTTCCCTTGCATTTTCTTTTTTTTTTATCTAATGAATGTTGGCAATTTGATCTCTGGTTCCTCTGTCTTTTCTAAGTCCAGCTTGTACATCTGGAAGTTCTCAGTTCACATACTGTTGAAACCTAGCTTGAAGGATTTTTGAACATTACCATGCTAGCATGTGAAATGAGTACAATTGTGTGGTAGTTTGAACATTCTTTGGCATCACCCTTCTTTGGGATTGGAATGAAAACTGACCTTTTCCAGTTCTATGGTCTGCTGACTTTTCCAGATTTGCTGACATATTGAGTGCAGCACTTTTTTTTTTTTTTTTTTTAGGAATGAATCATATGCTTTATTTTGTAATTGTTCATTAAATGGTTTATAAAGTCAGATCAGGATATTGGTTTATTCCATCACAATATCCCACCAATAAGGAGTGATGGGATTGTATCAGATGTTAAAACATTCCTTTTTCAATTTATTCATGACAGTATATAGTGAAAGTTGAAGGCAGATCCTTGCATGTTAGAGAAGTTGTGTTAATGTTCCCATTAACATCCTGGTTTAAGTGGCATCATCTTTTAGGTTTTAAAATAGCTCAACTGGAATTCTGTCACCTCCACTATCTTTGTTTGTAGTAATGCCTAAGGTCCACTGGTCTTTACAATACAAGATGTCTGACTCTAGGTGAATGACCACACTGTCATGGTTATCTGGGTCATTAAGACCTTTTTTGTACAGTTCTGTGTATTCTTGCCACTTCTTAATCTCTTCTGCTTTCATTAGATCCTTACCATTTCTGTTCTTTATTGTGCCCATCTTTGCATGAAATATTCCCTTGATAGCTCTAATTTTCTTGAAAAGATCTCTAGTCTTTCCTATTCTGTTGTTTTCTTCTATTTCTGTGCATCATTCATTTAAGAAGGCTTTCTTATCTTGCTGTGCTATTTTTGGAACTATGCATTCGTATGGGTATATCTTTTCCTTTTTTCTTTGCCTTTTACTTCTTTCTCAGCTATTTGTAAGGCCATTTTGCCTTGTTACAATACTTTTTTGGGGGCATGATTTGGTCCCTTCCTCCTATACAACATTATGAACCTCCATCCATAGTTCTTCAAGCACTCTGTCTATCAGATCAAATCCCTTAAATCTGTTTGTCATTTCCACTATATAATTATAAGGAATTTGATTTAGGTCATACCTGAATGTGTGTTAGTCACTCAGTCATGTCCAATTCTTTGTGGTCCCGTGGACTACAGCTCGCCAGGCTCTTCTGTCCATGAGAATTCTCCAGGCAAGAATACTGGAGTGGATTGCCATGTCCTCCTCCAGGGCATATTCCCAACCCAGGGATTGAACCCAGGTCTCCTACATTGCAGGCAGATACCTGACTGCCCTAGTGGTTTTTTCTACTTTCTCCAATTTACATCTGAATTTTGCAGTGAAGAGTTCATGATCTGAGCCACAGTCAGCTCCTGGTCTTGCTTTTTGCTGACTGTATAGAGCTTCTCCATCTTCGGCTGTAAAGAATATAATCAAATCAATATGGACCATCTGGTGAAGTCCATGTGTAAAGTCATCTCTTATGTTGTTGAAGGAGGGTGTTTGCTATAACCAGTGTGTTCTCTTGGAAAATCTCTGTTAGCCTCTTCCCTGCTTTATTTTGTACTCCAAGACCAAACTTGCCTGTTACTCCAGGTATTTCTTGACTTCTTACTTTTGCATTCTAATCCCCTATGACAAAAAGGACATCTTTTTTTTTTGGCATTAGTTCTGAAAGGTCTTGTAAGTCTTCATAGAACTGTTCAACCTCAGCTTCTTTGGTGTTGGCAGTTGGGGCACAGACTTAGATTACTGTGATGTTGAATGGTGTGCCTTAGAAGCGAACCGAGACTGTTCTGTTGTTTTTGAGATTGCAGCCAAGTATTGTATTTCCGACTCTTGTTGACTACTCCATTTCTTCTAAGGAAATCTTGCCCACAGTAGTAAATATAATGGTCATCTGAATTAAATATACCTATTCACATCCATTTTAGTTCACTGATTCCTAAAATATCACTGTTCACTCTTGCCATTTCCTGTTTGACCACATCTGATTTACCTTGATTCATAGACCTAACATTCCAGGTTTCTATATGATATTGTTTTTTATAGCACCGGACTGAATAATTTCACCACCTGTTTGCATCCGTAGCTGGGCATCATCTTCATTTTGGCTCAGCCTCTTCATTCTTTCTGGAGCTATTTCTGTGCTCTTCCCCAGAAGCATATTTGACACCTACTGAGCTGGAGGGCTCATCTTTAAGTGCCATATCTTTTTGCCTTTTTATACTGTTCATGTGTTTCTCAAAGCAAGAATGCTGAAATGGTTTGACATTCCCGTATCCCATGGATCTTGTTTTGTCAGAACTCTCCACCATGGCCCATTTGTCTTAGGTGACCCTGCATGCCATAGCTCATAGTTTGACTCAGTTACACAAGGCCGTGATCCATGTGATCATTTTGGTTAGTTTTCTGTGATTGTGTTTTTCATTCTCTCTGTACTCTGATGGATGAGGATAAGAGGCTTGTGCAAGCTTCCCGACGGGGGGACTGTCTTATACTAGCAACTTTTATTTAAATTTGTGATAATGGCAACATTTTGCCAGGCTTTCTGTGAGAAATGAAATTGATGAAAGGCAAAATAGCCTTTCATTCAATGCGTTCTATTGAATGTTTATAATTTATAAAAAATGGCCAAACACTCACAAGGTAAAATATACTATCACTTGAGTGGGTCAACTCAAAAGATACAATAGTTCACAAGGAGAAAGAAGTCACTTCTGATGGGTATGATTAAAATGACACCACGGAGGTATATTAAAATAGATTGTTGTAAGTGGAAAAGGAAGTTAGGGAATTCCAGAAGACAATAAAGACAGGAGCAGAAGTGCGCTGGTTTTGGTTAGTATTGAAGGGTAAAGACTGTTGCAAGCATGAATGTTTCTACAGAGTAAAAGAGAAGTATGCTTTAAAAGTAAATAAATGGAGCTTTAAATACCAGATTCTGAAGTTTGAATTCCATTTTTTAGATAAAGAAGAAACAATAAACTTTTATGGATAAAAGAGCCTCATATCAGAATATTTGTATATGAATTTAAGGAGTCAGATTAGTAAAATAGGTTATTACCAGTGTAATTAGATATGACAAAGAAATAAGGTATAGATTTGGAGAGGAGAACTTATAATTCTATAATTAGATAACCTAAAGACAACTATAAACTCTTTAAATGACTAAATAAAAAATATATTAAAATATCAAATACTTAAATGTATATAAATTGTAGTTTTTCTATATATTGGCCAATATACAGATAAAATGGGCAAGCAAGAGTTATTAAAAGCATAAAATAATTAAGAATAGCTAACAAATTTTGGATGGAGGTTTATTTAAAAATGTTTTAAAGTTTATGTGAGATTTTTCTGTTTGAAAAAAGAAGAACACTAAGTGAGAAGATTCTCATTTATTAATTCATTTATTCAGTCAACATTTATTGAGTATATATACCAGACAGTATTATAGGAATGAGGAGAATAATATTCAGTAGTACATCAGCATACATCCTGCTTTCATGGAGCATGAGAGGAGACATCAGATTTTCAATAAACATAGGAAAATCAGGCAATAACATTTAATATTTTCACATGATAGGAAAAAAAACCATAAATACCAAAAGGGGAATGATGGAAGAGATATTTTGTGTTAGGTTTTCAAGGAAAGCTTTATTGAGGAAGCAAAATTTAAGTGATCTGGATTGTAAGACTCCCTTCCTTTGAAGGAGTGCTGCAAGCAGAAAAGAGCTGTTAAAATACCCAAAGACTGTCATGTAAGAAGGCAAATATGGCTAAAGTAGGGAGCAAGATAAACAAAGCGAGATGATGAGATGTTGCTGGAGAGGTATACACGGACCAGATCAAGGATTGTTGGTGCAGTGGAAGGCCATTGGAGACTTTTAGCGGGAGAAAAGAGACTTCATTTTCTTTACATTTTAAAGAGCAAAAGCATGGCAGTACTAACAATTGAGAGGTAATTGAGTAGACCAGACTATAGATAATGGTGGTTTAAACAAGGGTGGCTGAGTGGAGGTATAAGTAATTGAATTAGATATTTTGGAAGTTGAATTGAAATTATTTTTGAGTAGTTACATGTAAGAAATGAGAAAAGAAAATTCAAAAGTGAAGCTTAGCTTTTCTTTTAGAAAATATTTTTTATGAGGAATTGGGTAGAGAGTGATTATTCTAACTGAGAGAGAAGACTGGGAGAGGAGAAGTTATAATAGATGCTCCTAAATATAGACCTTTATTTAAAATTAATATGTAATAGAAAAGCATTTTAAATGAACAGCAAAGAGATTTTCAACAATAGTTTTGAGTAAATTGGCTATTTGCATTAAAAAGTTATATTTTTCAAAAATATCAGGTCCAATTCTTATATTTCATTACATGTGAAATTATAGTTAGGTAATATCATCCAAAAATTGTGCAAATATTAATAAAGTCTTGAATTAGGAAAATGCTTTTTAAACAGATGAGAAATAAAAGGAACCACAAAGAGAAAGGGCTCAAATTATATAAAAATGGAATAAAAAGATATGACAATGTTAGTCCCTTAGTCATGTCCAACTCTTTGCAACTCCATGGACTGTAGCCCTTCAAGCTCCTCTATCCATGTAATTCTCTAGGCAAGAATACTGGAGTAGGTAGGCATTCCTTCTCCAGGGTATCTTCCATACCCAGGGATCAAACCCTGGTCTCCTACATTCGCAGGCAGATTCTTTACCATCTGAGCCACCAGGGAAGCTCAAGGAAGATACTTTGCAAAAAATATATCAAAGTCCAAGTGTCCTTACTGGTTTATAAAACACACTTTAAAATTCTTAAACCAAAATAGAAAAAAAAAAAATTGGAGAAAATGTGGGAACAATTTTCAAAGGAAAATATAACATGCTTAATGAAAATGGAAAAGTTTGAACTTACTAGTAATTTTTTGAAGTAAATTACACATACCACTGGTATACCATTGCTTTATTAGCAGTTATTTTTTAAAATGCTAGTATTTTAAAGTGAGATGAACATTTGTAGTTATGAAATTCCTTGGTGGAGGGAAAGCATGGATTGTCATATAAGAGAATAAAATTTGAATACATTTGTAAAACTCCTCTAATTTCTTATTATTTGTCATTTATAATAAAAGTGAAATTCTCATTTCTCTATAATTTTTGAGGACTGAGAAGGTCCTCATGAATTTATTTTCCACATAAGTGAAATTGCTTTAAATATTAAAATATATTTTTTCTACAAGTATTTAAATGCAGTTTTTTTTCTAGTTTCAAAAGTGATACATACCTATCTATCACAGTATATTCCAATAATTAGGATGAATATTAAGTAAACAATGCAAATTTTTAATAGTATCATTACCCAGAGAAAGCTTCCATTAACATTTTGGTTAGTATACTTCCAGAAGGCTTGCCCTAAAACTTGCTTTTTAGAAGCAAGTTTCCTCAATTGAGTTGCAAAGATTAGAGCAACTTTATGATTTCTAGTCCTCATCGCAATTCTTTTTCCCCTACCCAGTCACAGTTTAACAATAACTTATTTTCTACCAGGCACCTTTCATTTATGAACCTAATTTAAAGCTCCTGAATGATGCTGCTGGGTCAATATTATCATTCACATATTAATAGTGGAGAAAACTGAGTCTCAGAATGATAATTATCTTGCAGTTCAGTGATATATTTTTAAGGTAGAGCCGAAGGCCAAGGTCAGGTCTCAGATTCCACAACCTTTGCCCTTCTCTCTTTCCTGAGCTGATCTCGCATCTGTGACTAGAGGCACAGCATCGCATACTTACAGTTTAGCATTCAAAATGAAATCAAAGTGAATTGAAAGCTATTTATAGCATACTTTAAAAAATACTATGTACAGTTTAGGTTTTTACTCTGAAAGGATACTAAAAAGGGAACAGAGAAAATGAAGAGAGGGGAAAAAAAGGAAAGAAATAGAAATGAATGTCATCTCTATCATATAATTTCTAGAGGAAGACTTAAATGTGATTAACTAATTAAACTTAGAGAAGAAATGGAAATACTGAAGAGTATTTTTAAAGGCGATAGTTCTGATACAATTGTCCTGGGTCATAAATTAATAGGGAGACAAAAATTAAAATTAAAATAGAATCATTTGAATACAGCTTGGTATTGTCTGGATGCTTTCAAGAGAAAGCATCTAGGGCCTCTACCCTTAAAGATATACCTATATTAAACAGTTTGCTACCTATATTAAATAGTTTTCACAAATTTATGCTGAAGTCAGCATTAGACTTCATCAATTAACTAATCTAGTAAACAAATATTGATTGAGGACCCATTGTGTACCTGGCACTATGTATGCTGGTGGGAACACAGCTGACTCAGACTGCACAATTTGTTAAAATATATTGAAGTCTAATGCCATTACAAAATCCCTGCAACATGTGTTGCAGGCAAATGGTATCACTCAGACTTGCAGAGTATGTTCCCCAAATCCTATTGTCTATGAGATTTCATAGTCATTTAATGAGAAAGGGGCATCACTGTCCTTTATAGGTCTTACAGTCTTTTATGAGTTAACAATCACCGTGCATCTACAAGAGACCCAAATATTTTTTACCGTGGAACCTACTAATTGAATACTATCTGGTGAAACTAGTGTTCTATGGAGTAGCATGAGAAATGCTATGCTATTGTTACAAGAGTGGAGTTTACCCTTACCCTTATCTGTTTTTTACATCTTTATTTACTTTGCAACTTTTTATTTTACATTGGAGTATAGTTAATTATCCATGTTGTGAAAGTTTAGAGATACAGTGGAGTCATTCAGTTATACATATACATGTATCCTTTTTCAAGTTCTTTTCCCATTTAGATTGTTACATAATATTGAATAGAATTCTCTGTGTTATACTGTAGATCCTTTTTGGTTTTCCATTTTAAATATATCAGGGTTTTTTTCTTTGTATGTTTAAGTTCATGGTTGATTATATCACCTAAATGAAGCAAAAATATAGATCCCTAGAAAATACTGATAAAATATTCCTACATGCATGCATGCCAAGTCACTTCAGTGCTGTCTGACTCTTAGTGACCCCATGGACTGTAGCCTGCCAGGCTCCTCTGTCCATGGGATTCTCTAGGCAAGAATACTGGAGTGAGTTGCCATGCCCTGCTCCAGGGGATCTTCCCAACCCAGGGATTGAACCCGAATCTCTTATGTCTCCTACATTGGCAGGTATGTTCTTTACCGTTAGTGTCACCTGGGAAGCCCCAAATATTCCTAAGTGATAGGGAAGTTATCTGCCTTAATGAAAAGCCTGATAGAAGAGAGCTCTCTCTAGAGTCTCTCATTTTCAGTTAGTTCATTCAGCAGTTATAACAAAATACTGTAAGCTGGGTGGCTTATAAACAATAGAAATTTATTTCTCATGGTTCCGGAGGCCCAGAAGTCCAAGATCAAGGCACTGACATAACAGTTATCTGACGAGATCTTACTTCCTCAGTGTTGCCCATCTTCTCACTGTAACCTCACATGGCTGAAGGGTTGAAGGAACTCTCTGAGCCCTTGTTTATAAGGGCACTAATCCCATTATGACAGCTCCACCTCCTTGGCCTAATCCCCCAAAGGCCACATTTCTAAGTACCATCACATTGAGGGTTAGGATTTCAATTTATGAAATTTCCCCCTGCCCTCCCCCTGCCTTGGGGATCAGATACAATCAGACTATAATGGCAACCATACGTGCAAAAAGTAGCAGGAAGCATAAATGATAAGATTTTAAGTTTGTAGGGAAACTCCCCTGGGACCAGAATACTTCTTACTAACTGATACTGTTTAGGAATCAGCAACATCTGTGAGTTAAGAAGGACCATTTTTCCTTTGCCCTCTGTAGGATGTGGACAGTCATTGAGCTTGAAGGACCATGTATTTTCATTATACTGTATTTAGCTTTATGCATGGAGGAGCCATTCGTGAAAAAAGGAGATATAGGAGAGGTGAGGGTGACATTGAATAGAAGAAAAGGAGAAATGAATGGAGAGAGTGGTGCCAATAATTATTCCTTTATAAATTCTGTCAAGATTTAGTGAAGTTCTCCTAGAGAAATGCCACTATTTGGGAAATGTAAATAAAAACTTGGAAATAAGATTCAAGCAAGGAAAAACTGTATGTTTTTAGTAAATAAAAATTCAAAGCCAAAAGTTAATAAACTAAGGGGAAATGTTCTACTTTTTTAAAAGTATGTGAAATAATTACTGTACAGTAAATTCTAATTGGCTGCATAGCACTATACTGAGTATTATCAGATCTTGGTTTTTGACAGAAGAAATTTTTCATTTATATATGAAGGAGTAAAATTCTATAAACAAACCTATTCATCTGAAGGTTTGTGTATGTTTTTAATCTGTGCAACAGTGTTTTCTTAGAAATGAAGTATGTCAGTTGTTTCAGTGAAGAAGAGGAATATACACACTTAAGAATCAATATAATCTTTTTAAAATTAAGGTTTTAGCTGTTGTAATATAGGTAAACTACTGTGAAGTGTAGCTGTCTGTTTAACTTATATATTCTTTGATTTCCATAGTTTAGCTAATTCAAATAAAATTTATGAAGTTAAGCACTTTTAAGAAAAGGCATAGGAGAACCTAATTTAACCTAGAGTGTCTCTTTTATTCTTCTGTTATTCATTTGAAGTGCCCTATCAGCTTGAACTGACCAACTTCAGTCATTTTTACCCTTTTATTTTTTTTCTCTAATGTAAACTGAAATTCCCTGCTGTTCATGGTATTTTAGTGTTTAGCATCATTTAATGAGCAGGTATCATTAAACTTAAAAGGTCCTTTTCTGTGTATCTCTGATTAGTTAGTGAAGGAACCAAAGAATTTCTCTTAATATATTTTGATCTTGGCCCATTTTACATTGAATTGCTTTTTGATGAAGTAGAAAATAATCATTTTGGTTAAAGTAGGGTGGAATCTGTCAAATAAATATATAGTCTACTATTAAGTTGTAGAATATAAACTGTTTACAAGTGTTGTGATGTATTTTCTCTTGTAAGTTTATGTGTTTGGCTTCTAAATAATTTATTATACTTTACTTTGATTCTTTTCCTTTAAAAAAGTTATATAGAAATTAAACATTTTTAATATCAAGGTCCCTATAATTCTTTTTATAAAAGCTGTAGGTTAGTGAATCTATACTATCAGAAATTGAAAGTCTCTAATAGTAAAAAATCAGTTTCATACTACACTTGTTTCCTTTAAATTATAAGGAATAAACTTAAGTAGTAAAGAAATAGTATTCATTACTTCCACACTTCCCCTGTTTGATGTTTGCATATATTATACCTGACGTTGCTGATATTTTATTGTAAGTTCTAATTTTGTTTTTAGGAAGAAAAGAGTATCTGTGAGGTAAATAGCATGGAAACAAAATAGAGATTAAAATGCAAGCAAAAGTCAGATAATATGTAATAAGTTACAGATGTCATTGCATAACATTAACAGGTAAAAGATGTAATAGTGCTGCCTACTGGTGAGAAGTAGTAGTGTTTAAAGGGTAAGTGAAAATAGGTGTAGTTAACCAAATTGTAAGCGATTTATCTAGGTTTGTATTATTTATAACTATGACCCAAAATATTCATTTCATTCATAGTAACAAAGTTTCTATGAGAGTAAAATTTATTGTATGAGGCTTTTTTTTTTATATATTTGAAGAATGTATTTAAATAGTGTACTTGCTGTCTTGTTGTCTCTTTGTAATCATATGATGCCTATACAGTTTACTTGTCTTATGTGTGGCCCTTTTTGCATAACCTTGACTTTTAAAAACTTTCATAATTAGCATTTTCAAGGTATGGTTAGTTGAAAAATTAGACCTTGCAAGTGAAAGATAATTACAAATGTTAGTAAAAGACAGCTGGATATTTAGATAGTCCAGTGAGATCATGTATTCACAGGAAGAAGTGTGATTTATATATGTAACAATCAACATATCATAAGTCTAATTAGAAAAATGAAAATTAGACTGCTTCTAAGCTTTAGCAAATTAAAAATTGAGTGTATCTATATGGAGGGTTTATTTCTCCTATCTTCCTCTTAAAATAAGTTCAGAATTTTCTACATTAAAAAATAAGTGTTTCTGGTCAAATTACTTTGGCGTGTATTTTAATTTATTTTCCAGTGTACTAATTTCATTTATTTTCTGAAAAACAAATCAAAGTTACTTTTAACTTTAATTCAACTGCAAGTGAGGTTTTAAATTTATGACTCTGGTTAGTTTAATATTTGCTGTGCAGTGTTTATATGGATGTGACATGATAGATAGACTTAATTCAATGGGATGATTTCATTATTCTGAATTTAATCCATATTGTACATATTTTAGCTTTATTTTCAGATATGTATTATATAAGCCCTTTTGAAATACCATACACCATAAAAAATAGTTGTTACACAATGAGGAAACTGGGTTTTTTAATGTATAACTGTCTCACTTATATAATGCCGTTTCCATTCTGAAAAAGAATTGAGTCAAAAGTAAATTGAAGAAAAAGAGAAAAGAAAAAGTAGTTTTTAAAACCTAGAACTTGCTTTTACTCTCTAGAGGGAAGAAAAATAGTCCATATTATCTCTTTCAAGGCATAAATATATTCCTTTAAAGTTTGATTCTTTCTTCCCTTTTTCCCCTCATTCTCTTCCTCTCCTCCTCTCTCCCCTGTCTATGTCTCTATCTTTTTCTGTAGAGTGTCTTTTCCTGGGTTAATTTGCATGAATATTACCATGATATTCTGGCCAAGTAAAATTGGAAGCATTTACATATTATTTTTCAGAATTTTTATTTCTTGTTTTATTAATTTGTGCAGAGAGAACAAGGAAGGGAAAAATAAAAGATGTGCAGAAAGAAAATGAGAAATTAGGAAAGAGAATAAGAAAAAAGATAAAGCTGATAGCATGAGAATTGGAAATAAATCAGATTACATTGTATGCAAATTTTGTGTATCAAAGGGAGATAAAGTGTGAAAACTGTCTAAATATGTGAGAAATTGATATTTACATTCTTAAAATAGTTTTCACAATCTACAAAAGAAATTGATAAATAGTAAAATATTCCTGGAAAGTTTCATGCTGTCTGAAAGATAAATAATTGGAATTACAATTTAACTTGCTTTAGTAATAGAATGATTAAATATCAGACCACCATGAAGGTATTTTAGTAGCACAGAAAATAGCAATGCGATTCCTATACTGAAATATAACAAATGGTTTTCCTGTGTGAAAGTTTCTTCCAGTTTTATAAAGTAAGCAACAGTGACAAACCGGGTGCCAGCAGTAGTCTGCACTGTGGTCTTTATCATCCGAGGTTCTTTACCTAAAAATACTGGAAATAGTTTCACTAAAGGAATAAAAAGGGTGCTTTACAGTGAAAAGTGCTGAATTGCAAATATTTCATCATTGTTTTTTAACAGTTTGAATAGCCATATGTTAATACTTGCCCCTCAGCATCCAACAAGAAAAAAATAATTATATTTATGCATAGTATTTTTCTAAAATATAAGTTCTTCTATATTTTATTTCCATGAGAATGTTTAAATTGTTTATTTTTTGACCTTTGTACTTGTTTATGATAGTTTATTAAATATATCATACATGTTTAGAGATTTATAACTTTATATAGAAAATCCTTAACATCTGGTAAAAATAGGGGGTCCCTTAAGACAACATTGTAGCATCATTCAGTGAAAACATATTTTCTTTATTTTCTTGTATCTTACTCCATTTTCATTACAGACATAGCTTTCCCATGCACTATTTTAATTCTAACATATTTAAAAATGTGCATAAGAAGATATACAAAATTATTTTAATTTTCGAATATGATAGCACTATTTTGTTCTGTTTTGTACATTATAAAAATATAAAGCTGAATTTTCACTCATGTTTTATTTTGAAATCATCATAATGTGACTGAAATGCTTTATCTGCATACTTGTTTTATTTATGAATTTTGGTATCACATTTGACATCAAATTACTTTTATTTTTCCTTTTTATATCATAAAAAAGGCATCAGAAACATAATAAATATGTCATAACATAATTTGATAAGGAGGTTGGGATACTGCAATTTAAAATTTTTAACCCTTATTTTCTGTCGTTGATTTTTTTTTTTTGGCCTTTTGTATCTGGTTTATTTCATTTATCATGTTTTAAAAATTTTATTAATGTGTTTATTTTTGGCTGTGCTTGTTCTTCACTGCTGCACGTGGGCTTTCTCTAGTTGCAGCGAGCAGGGGCTACTGTCTAGTTGTGGTGGGTGGGCTTCTCATTGGGAGGGCTTCTCCTGTTGCAGAGCACAGCAGTGCTTCAGTAGTTGCCCCACTTGGGCTCAGTAGTTGTGGCTCTTGGGCTGCAGAGTGGAGGCTCAGCAGTTGTGGTACACGGGCTTAGCTGCTCCGTGGCGTGTGGGGTCTTCCTGAACCAGGGGTTGAACTCATTATTTCTATTCCAAATTTATGTAACACATAAGTGCTATAATTTTTGAAAATCTTGAAGTGTAAAGCCCACCGATCTTCTAATATATATCTTGTGAATAACATCAGTGTTCAAGTAAGTAATACTTACTTACTTGATACTAAGTAATACCTCATACTAAGTAATATAATGAAGGTGTGTCTTATTTTTTCACATCATTGGTGATCCCATATTTTAGGAAAAGTACTGTTAATTACAAATCCAAAGTGGCAAAATGAAAGCAAACCTTCATTTTGCATGGCCTACTTTGATACTTGTTACTTTTTCGTTAACATATTGGTACCCTTTGGTCTTTCTTTTGCTGTAATTCTATAGTGTTCTGTGTTTTCTTGTTAATGAAACAATCCTTTAAATGTAACATTGAGCTATTTGTTTAGTTAGAGGAAAGTTAACTATTATTTGCTTAATTACCATTGATGTAGTACTTTGGGTACCTTATACTGGGAAACTTTTACCATTCATTTAGATTTGGATCAATACTTCCTAGACTTTTCTTGACAAATAATATTACCTTAAATGAATCTTAATAGCAGTTAAGTGTTTAAAAGTTGTTTAATAAACTACAGATTTTCACTATGTATCTATATTGCTCTCTGGATTTTGTCCTTAGTACAAAATAGATCCTTATTCTTTACACACTATGTGATATTATTTCTTACTTAACTCAGATCCAGGGATGGAGTAGATACAATACTAAGAAAGCTCACAAGGAGGACTTTCAATAGATATTTTACAACCTGATTTTTGTGTGAAAATCTTCCTGCATTGTCATAAAACAAAAATAGTTCCGTCTCATCTTTAAAGATGTGTTTTTAAAAGTGAGTTACTTTCAGTAAATAGTAAGCTCAGTAGATTTTATTCTTTTTCCGTTTTTTTTTATATCAGTATTTTAACTGAAAACGCTCTTCGATTTTCCAATACTAATTGTTAACTGTCTGTGTCATCCTGTCAAGTTACTTCATTTTTCTCTGCCTCACTTTCACCCACTGTAAAATAGGAAAGATGGTAGTATAGTACTTGCATCATAGACTTATTATTAGGATTGCTTTCTAAATGATTTTTTATTCTCCACTTTCCACTTCTTTGTAATTTTCTTTTATATAATGGTCAAGGTTAACTTTCTTCAAAACATCTCTAATCTTATCAGTTTCAAACTTTGATAACAATTCAGTTACTCCTTATCACTTGTGGACTACAGTTCAGACACCTCCTTCTGACAATAAAGTTCCTCCAGTATCAAATCTAACTTACCCTTATATCAATATATTCCACTACTCACAAACTCATTGAATATTCTTCAGTCAGTCTGAACCATATGCCTAATTGATGATACGGTTCATCATTACGTTTTTAGTTTCTTTGTGTGGAGCATTCTTCAGAACTTTTCTTTTACAAAAGTCCTGCTTATTCATTTGGGGGGCCAATTCCAATCCTGAGATCTCCTCCATATAGGCTTCCTTGATCTCTCACAGTAATCTTTCTGAGTTCAGAACTCATACCTCATGGCATTTGTCCTCTCTTAAATGTGCTTACCACATTCTAACTTATATTCAATATAAGCTAGATAAGATATAGATCTTATCTGTATTAATTAATTGGAAGTTTCTGAGGCAGAGACTAAGTTGTGTTTTACTATGAATTCCTCTCCCATCTCCCTGCAACGCTAACTAGTATTCTGTATATAGCAGAAGGTCTATAAAACAGTAGTTAAGTAAACAGTGAGGTGTAAGAGAAGGAATACAGGCATTTGATTAAAAAAATGTATTTGAATATTTTATTAAATATAATTTCACCCTGAGCAACTTTACCTATATGAGCCCTCCTCCAGGGAATCTTCCCAACCCAGGGATCAAACCTAGGTCTCCCGCATTGCAGGCAGATTCTTTACCATTTGAGCCACCCAGGAAGTCCAAGAATACTAGAGTGGGTAGCCTATCCCTTTTCCAGAGGATCTTCCCAACCCAGGAATCAAACTGGGCTCTCCTGCATTGCAGGCAGATTCTTAACCAGCTGAGCTACCAGGGAAGCCAGTAGGAGTCACGGTTTCCTCAATTTGTGAAAAAAAGGGGAATAATTGTGTCTACTTTTCAGACTGGGTACAAAGATGAGTAACACATGTAAAACATTTGTTGTATGCCTGAATGTAGTAGATGCTTAATAAATATTTTCATTTCTTTGCTTTACGTTGTAAAACATTTGTTTTTTTTTCCCACTATTGACCATGTAAACTGTGGTGGTACATATGAGATTCACTGAAGGTGTGCTAGCCGAGTTCATATTTGAATAACAGCATAATTTTTTTCTTGAGAAAATAGATTACTCCTGTCTTTGGAGAAGATTTCCTGGCTACATTAGGCCCACTAATGTCTGGTCCCTTATTTGCATTTGTTCCTTGTTCCCTGAAATAGCCCTCTCAATAGTACTGCTTGATAATACTGTTAGCTAGACAATAGATGCAGCAATAGTCAAAAAAGAAGATGATTGTCACCTTTATCTGTTAATAATTTGATTGAGTTATTCATTTAGACAAGTATTTGAAGGCTTTAACTACGCACAGATCATGCTAGTAGATACAACATTAAACTGAAAACAGATTCCACTCTCAGTTAACTTGGGGAAGGAAGATGAAATATGTACCCAGTGGGTGTAAGATACAAGGGACATGAGTAAGGTATCACGGTTGTATATAGGTGCAACTGTGGAGCAAAACTCTGTCACCTAAAGGAAGGCTATATTCTCTATCTGGTTTTGGAGTTTGGATTACTACAGTGATTAAGAATGCATGAAAACTAATGGAAAGAAAATTGGGATTATCCTCAAGCCTGTGTGTTTATTAAAATGCTGATTAAAGTAAATAAATAACAATGAAATATCTTTACCCACCAAAGGATGATGAAAATATACACCTGTAACTCAGATTAGCCACATATTTGAATTAGCACAAAATTCTCTCTATGGTTTATATTAATTTTTATGTAGGCTTAAAGGGAAGATAAGCCTAACACTCAAAACTTGGAGACTTGACCATTTTTGAAGAAAGGAATTTCACAGTAGTGCTGTAGAACAAAGCAAGTTGCTCTCCCATGTTTCTGTTTTATTAAAATACGTATTTCTGCTTTTATCTGTTTGAAACGATGGCTACAATTTGGTAAATGCCACTGATTTACTTTAGGTTTTATTGTTACACTGTAACAGTTTTGATAGCACTGGGCATTTCTTCCTGTTAGTTTGTTCTGCAGCTTTCAAGAATGGTATTTAATCAGTGTCTTCGCTCATCCAATATGTCTCGCTTATAGATCCCTTTGCACTAGAGAGAACAACCAAGTCTAAAAGCTGACAGTTGTCCAGGACATTTACAGCTGATCATATTCAATTTGGGGGAAATTTGACCTTTCATTCATTCTTTTGCATAATTATTTTTTGGGGGGAAAGATAAGATGGGTTTTGATAGAGCTCATTGCAAGGTACATAGTAGGTACTTGATATGTTTAAAAATAGATTTAAATAGAGGGAAATGTTTGTTATATTATTCCTTGAAATGTGCTCATTTCTAATAAAATTATCAATGTCGTAATAAAGTGGCATTGCTATCGGAGTATCTCGTGTTAAAAAAACTAACAGAGTTTTAAGATTTGCTCTTAGAAAGAAGAAATTTTAATAAGGAGAAAGAAAACACTACATTCTCGTTAGAAATCTGTTTCTAAAACAACTACTCTTATTTTGGAAGACAGTTAAGATTTTTAGCTTAGTGGCATCCCCCGATCACGTTCCCTGTCATAGGGTTATAAAAAGAAAAGAGCTTTATTATGTGATGTAAAGTAGT
>ML660772.1:32972034-32982034 GCA_007570785.1 Antilocapra americana
GTCATGCAGTTACCTTAAATTCTGGCCTTACCATTGCATCCACCTGCTAGGCTCATGTTTGACTTTGGCACTAAGTTGAGACTGATGGAAGAAATGACTCAAAGTGTACCGCCTATGCTGTGGGTCTTCCAATGGGAAGGCAAGAGGTGGGTCTGGTGAAGAGCAGTATTAAAGGGACATTTGGCACCCAAAAGATAGCCTGGAAGGAAAAAGTGCTGAGAGGGCAAGAGAATGAGGATCTGTGGGAGAGCTGCATTATGCTCAGGAAAAACAGCAAGGGATCCCAGGGAGTTGCTGTGGGCGGGAGACTGAAGATTGAAGTAAAGTAAGCTTGAGGGTTAAGGAAAGCTATGTGGCAGGAAAGGTGAAAATGCCATCACAAGAGAAGTACATGCTCAGAGCTCTCATTAGCCAGGGGATCAGTGAAGGCTATTGCAAGTAGTCCAACCTTTGGGAATTTGACTGTAAGTGGACCCACTGCATGGAAGCTTGCAAGCTTGCACAACTCAATCACTAAGCTTTTTAAATAAAAAAAAGAGGGAGGTTTTGCCTGCCAGGCAGGTCTTTCTGTGTTCTTGGAGATCTAATTATTTCTTATTGCTTTAACACTTTTTTCTATTAAATTCTCTATTTCCTATACAAAAATATTCCTGGTCTCAAGAATTTGAAACTACTTTTTTCTTTAGGCAAGGACAAAAAATATTGTGACAGAATATACCTGCTTATCAGGTGTCTTGTAAACTGTAAGCAGTATTTATTTTTGCATTAGTACCTCACTAACATTCTTTACTTTTTAAGTCCTACTCTCACATATGTAAGATATAGAGATAGATAGTTGAATACATTGCAAAAAATATTATGTTAGGTGTTATAAAATGAAGGCCAACTAACTTTGTCAGCGGTTGTAGAATAACAGAATGAAATGAACTTTCCCAAACCTTTCTTTCTCCTTTGTTTAAAAAAAAAAATACGTATGCTGGAAAGGACTGATTTAAACATTAAAATAATTGTAATGAATTAAACTAGCATTAAAATGTATAGACTTTAATGGAAAACATTATTTAGCATGCACTTTGAAAAGTAAAACTTTGTATACATTTTCACCTGTTTGAGAACTAGATGCTGCATATGGTAATTATAAGAATGTGTGAGAGTTAAATGACTTAATATAAACCTTAATGTACAAATGTACTTTTGAAATATATTTGGAAATAATTAGTTCACCAAAATCATCAGTATTATCAAATACCTTCCAGTTATATTTGTGGATGGGAATTATTGAACTATAAGATGCAGAAGCATAATGTTGCAGTAAAATACATCTATATAGCTCCCATTCTTTCAAATTTACTGCTATACTATATTTAAATGAAATAGCACAGAGATAAAGCAATTTTAGCATTTTATGCTGTTTTCATAGTGAAATATTTGTGTTTTGTTGCTTGTGTTTTAAATCTTATTTTAATTATAATCCTGGAACAAAACATAACATACTAAGTTGCTGAATTAATTAGTAGCTCATTGAAGTGAAAACTAAGATTTTTATTTGTTCTACTCTTGTGTTTCCCAGATGTTTGTCATTCTTGAAAATCTTATTCTATTTGCTAAAGGTAGTCATGATCATTATTTAAAAAAAAAGAATGCCATGTTGAAATGCCCTACAACTTTGGATATTTGGCATACTAACCTTTTTGAATGAAAATTTGAATTTTTACTAATTAAAGATTTTTTTTCCCAGAAAGATAACCTTAATTTGTGCATAGTGTTTTAGACATGTTGTTCAAACAAGTGGAAAGCAGTGGCAAATACTTTATACCCAACTTATTTTTCATTTACTTAAGGTTGTATCATTATTATAATAAAGATAGTATCACTCACTATGACACCAGATATCCTTCTCCAAATCATGTTTTAAAGGACACCCTGTTTCAGTTTTTAAAAACTAAAAATATTCATGTACTTGTTAAATTTTTGTTCTTACACATTCAACTATGTCCTTCATATTTGGCATTTTGATTTATTAGGCAATCTTAGCATTAAAGACTTTTAGCAAAGAAGTGCTAGATTTCAAATGCACTGTGCGTGGTATCTATGATGAATTAATTCCAGCAGGGCAATAAAGTTATCATTATTTAAATGCTAGTTTCTTTCAGAAGTTTTACATCTTAGTCAAGCTTTCAAAATCAGTATTTAGCTCATATTTTGAGGTGAATGTATGTGATTTCTGTTACATAAGTAAATTTTCCCCATGCTTAACACTTCTTTGTGTGAATCTGCATAAAAATATTTAGTAATATTTAATATTGATAACTTAAAATGATGGATAATTATTTAAGAATATATGATTACTCTTTAATCTTATGGTTCATTCTGTTAAATGCCATATTCAGAATCTTTAGGATTTAATGCATTTATTCGGTTAAATAAATTATACACTGAAAGAAACCAGAGAGTGGACATAAAATATCTTTCATTGTCACTGTAAATAATTTTAAGAAAAGTTCATAGAAATAAATGGTTATGTTTTTTTTAATGCACTGTTGTTTATTCTTTGTTATTTAAGAAGTCATTTTTTTTCATCCATTTGTTTTGATTAAGTGATAAGATGCCAAAATAAAAAAAAAAAGTTGAATAATGATTATAAGATGGCGTATCTGCGTCTGTGACTAGGCAAGTGTGTGGGAAGTAAAGGTTATTTTTCCTATCTTACCATCCTTGACATGTACAGTTAGATCTGCCTATTATCTATCTATCCATATCCACTCATACATACACATACATACACACAAAAGGTCATGAAAAAGAAGAAGAAAGGGGAGAGATGTAGGGCAGATGAGAGAAAGGGAGAGGAAAGATGATAGAGAAGATCAGAGGGAAAAGGTTGAGTGAGCAACAAGGACCAATAGTGTCCCTGGTGGTGGTTGAGATAATACAGCTAACTGTGCTTGCCCAGGTCAAGTTTCAAACTTCTCAACATTTTAGTGAATATGGAATAGGATACAAGCAGGTTTCTGTTATCGCTCTGGCAAATGTCTATCTCACATGTTTATACCAATGAAACCTATAACTCTAAGAGGTAAAAATAAAACCAAGTCTAGCATTCGGTACTACCCTATTATAAAGTAAGGAGGTCTAATTGAGCTATGTCTTTATATCCTGCTATTTGTACAAATAAAAGACTACATCTTGATGCAAAATAAACACAAAAGCACTATTGTGACTATAACAGGGAGTCATATACCAATTTATATAATAAGTGGTTGTGCACGCTTTATTCAAGATTATGGCTGCAAGAAATGGCATGAATTGCTGGGTGTGTTTAATGCTGGATTATAGCAATTTGAAACATGTCAAACACATGGCTAATGCCTCATGCTTCACTCATTCTTGCGTAAACCTGCATAGCCACCATCCATTATACCCTTGGTAACAACACAATTCTGCAAGTAAATATTGTTACACTAAGTAACCTTTCAATTCAAGTTGTTTAGGAAGAGAAAATGCAATCTTGTGCAGTCAGTTCCAGTGTCAGTTTAATGTTTCAAAAGGGAAGTGGTGTAGAGAATAAGTATCTGTACAGTGACTTGCTTAAAAAAATAAAAGAAGAAAAGGGAAAGAAAAGGGAAACTTAATGCAGGGGAGAAAAGTAGAACTGTATCATTTGAGTGCAAGGTCGAAAGAGTTATTTTCTGATGTGGCGAAAAGTTGTGCATGATGAAAGATTTAAAGGTTTAACTAACAGTTCAGACAAACATTAAAACAGCAGCCACCAACTTCACCTTTTCCTTTAATGATCTGAAAATTATTTTCACTGATTTTTGTAAAATGTTTGTGGTAGGATTGAGAAGGATGAATAATTTAGTTTGGTATGTTTGGGATCACAAGCATATTCATTTTGAAAGAATACACTGAATTTGTAATTATTTAAAATATACTTAAAAGGTAAACATCACCTACCTCACCATTGTGCCGGAAATATTTCCTCTAGTGGAAAATAGGTGTAGAGATGTCACTAAGAGAAACTTAGTAAATACTGGAAAGCATCTTCATTTTCCTTAAAGACACTTCTCTTTTATAGTGGGCATACCCTAAACTTTCTTCTTTAGTTCAAATGTATATAATATTTATCTAATTGTGCAGTTACCCTTCTTTTTGCATATTAATCTTGGGTTAGCTTTGAAAAAAGTACTATCACTGTTATTGTTTTGCTTAAGCATGATTTTACTAACACTTAGATGATTGAACTTAAAATGTAAATCACATTTATACTCTAGGGCTTTATAAAGTCTAAAATTCCACAAGGGATAATAAAATCCCCTGGTTAATAGAAATTGAAAGTTATGTAGGTCTTTCTTCATAATTGTAATAAAAATTTAGACACATTGTCTGCTTGTTGGTTATTCTTAATTATTTGATGGCTTTGATTATAACACAGTAATACATGCAGAATTCTTTAATTGATTCTATTGGTCCTGACATTAACTACCCAAAGATAAGTATTAAATACTCTACCTGTCTGCTACATTTGAACATACAGTTGTTTTAAGTTTTATATCCTTATGTTGCAGATTCTACCTAGAGAAAATAAGTATTTCAAATAGATTTATATGACAAGGTAAAAACATACACATACATACACACTTCAGATGTATCGTCGAAAGTAAAATTTTAATGCAATATGTAGAAGTTATATCCGTTTCTACAGTTGGAGAGGGGCCACATTATAATTTTCATATAACTAGTAAAGGCAATCAGACCTTTTCTCTGAATATTTTAAACATCATGCATGTAAAATTTATGCCTAATTTGAATACTTATTAGCTGCCTAATCTCAGAAAAGAGTATTAGCTTTGTTTTTTTTTTTTCTACTGTAAAATCCATCACTGTGTATCAGTTTTCATTTGTGTGAGTTTTCTTGTTAATGTTCAATAGATGTTTGACAAAGACTGTTTGTTCATAAATACATTTGGTTCAAAAGTAGTTTACTAAAGTTGCAGCAGTTATTTCCTTTATGATTATGGGTTTTTATTGTTGTTGTTGCCTTCTTAAAAAACATAAAACAGAATAGCCATAAGTTGTATTTGTAGTTTTTGTTATGCTAGCTTGCTTTGCTAGCCCAGCTACCAATGGTCTTTTATAAATCAGCAGGTCTTTTTTTAAATTGAGTTTTCAGAGTAGTAAAATAATCTGGTAATTTAGGTTTTGATGAAAATACCTTTTAAAACTATTAAGCTGTAACCATTAATTTCAGGAGTTATAAGATTAGTGTGAAAAAACACCTCTGCTAGATATGTATCTGTGTTTGCATGTCTCTTTCTGTGTGTGTCCATGGCCATATTTTGTAAGAATCTGGGGATGAGGATTTGTCTATGACAAGAAAAGATATTAAGCTTACCTTTGCTTTCTAATCAATGGGCAGGAAATTTAAATGAACTGAAGTCTTAAGATACGACCAAATTTAAAACAGAGAAATCATATAATAAGAAAAAATTAGATTGAGTGATAAGTCAACGTCTTTTTTTACTTTAGGTGGAGTCCCGGTCTGGCTAATGTTACTGTTAAAGTCACAGCACAGCCAGGTTGTTTCTGAAATCCTGTCCGTAGAAGTAGAACACAGAAGTGCATCTATTAGGTTATGGCAAAGGATTCAAGTATCTTTGAGAGCCCAAACTGATCTTTTTAAACCACAGATTCAAGATGTACTGTGAAATTCTGGTTTGTAAGAGGACATTGGTTCTTTATTTACTGCAAGGATTTCTACTGATCTTGGCAGGACATCTCATTGCTATCCTGAAAGTACAGTATATTTATGCAGTGAAAATGATAAAACATTTATTACTGTAGAGAAGGTAATATGCATAATTTATGCTGTTTTTAGCACAATCATTAGTGATATTCTTGATAGATTTTATTTCCAGCTTTCATATCTAATACATGCCTGGAAAATTAATTTTATATCTTTCATTTATTTGCCTATGTTAAAATTGAGTTTTAAGTCATCTTCAAGTGAACAGTTTGATTGCTGCTCATGCATAAGCTTAATTACTTCCCAGGAAGGACAGTATTAAATGTTTTAAATGTCAGAAAAATAAATGAATATGAGCTGTTTGATTAAAAAAATAGGCAATATCTGACGTGTTTGCAGCAGGAGCTTTTTCTTAAAATGCCTCCAAGGCAAAATTTTATTTAGTCGCAAAAAAAAAGAAACCCATTATACTATTTATCATTGGTTGATACCATATGATTTGTAACATCCTTACAAAATTTTAATTTTGTATGATTAGCTGTGCATCATTAAACAACAGCCTTGCATAAGATGTGCTGTAAAATTCTGACAGAATCAAGATAGTGAATATTTAAAATAAGGCTGTATAGTCATCCATGGTTGTCAAAGGTAGATAATAGGAAACATAGAACAGAGTGTGCAATCGTGCCTTCATTTAAACTGGTTTTATAGGTAGACTTTAAAATGTGGTTGTTCATAAATGCTATTGACCATGCTATAGGCATGGTTTGTTACTTTGGTTGTTAAATGTAGCCACACAAAAATTGCTTATAGAAACCATAATTTCAGTGATTAGTATCTGGATGAGAGCTGAATTTGTGTGGCTTTGGTAAATGACTATTCAAGGTTTTTTTTTTTTTCCCCCTTCCAAAGATGCTGTCTCTGTAATTGGCAGAGAGGGACATCTTGATAATGGAAGTGTGAAGGTGTAACGTGTGTTAATTGATACTTCTTAATCACTTTTAGGTATTAAGTCATGATGCAGGAATCTGCGACAGAGACAATAAGCAACAGTTCAATGAATCAAAATGGAATGAGCACTCTAAGCAGCCAATTAGATGCTGGCAGCAGAGATGGAAGATCAAGTGGTGACACCAGCTCTGAAGTAAGCACAGTAGAACTGCTGCATCTGCAACAACAGCAGGTAAGTTTTGTTTTCCTCAGTGATTCCTTAAAACAAATAAGCTTTTTTTCTTGACAATGAAAGATGTACTCAGAGCAAATTGAGCATGTTGTGTTAAGCTAAAGGAGGCTGAACATTTATGATTATTTGGAACATGATTGAAGTCTGAGCAAAGATAAGATTTTCATCTTAGTTACGTCATACTGGCGCCAGAGTGCCCTTCAGGTGTCAGGCTATTAATTAAGTTCACAGGGTGATTTTCGGAAGGTTCTGTAAAGCTCTGTAACAAATATTTTCTGGCTTTCAGTTTACTGTCTTAACATCGTGCTGCAGAACATGATACTTAGTTTTCCACCAGAGGGCCACATTACTTGATACTTGCTTATACAATGAATTTCTTCCAGGTCTGAGCTAAGGTGAGACGGACCACAAGGACTTTTTAATGACACAGATGCTAGCCTGTGGTACCTGCAAATATTAGCTATTAATTAGTTGAAATTTGCTGAGAGATTGAAAGCCATGTATACACTGTAATCATTTATGTTGCTTTTCTTGAAAACTCATTTCAAGAGACTTTGAATATGCATATTTTGATGACATTAAAGAGCAGTTTTTGTTTTTTGTTAGTGTTTCATAAAAGGCAGTTGTTCGCTTTGAACCTTGAAAAGTAAACAACTGCCCAATTAAGGTGCTATTTTAAGTAGTATATCATTCTTTTTATGTGACAGATTCATTTTTCCTGATTTTATTTGTCAGTGAAATATTATTTTCAACCAAAGACTAGTCACTCTGTTCTTCACTGATTCAAATCTGTTGAAACAGTGACAGAGAACATACAGATTTCAAAGCAAATACTTATATTAGGCCAGAGTGAGTATAGCTTTTGGAGAATAAGATTGTATTTGTTTTAAAATTAAGGTGATTTTTTTTAAAGCTCTGGATTATATTCATACTGAACATGAAAAGATTACTAAAATGAACATATAATGAAATATTACCGAAAATTGTTTTAAATTAACTGTTGTATCATTTACATTTTTAAGCTGGTATATAATAAGAAAGAATGCAGCTCAATAGTTAAAGCAAATAGCCACACTAGAGTAAAGTTTAATAGAATCATTATTTTAAATAATAACAGCCTTTAGAAAGTTATCTTAGAATATATGTACTGAGTAATATTTTAACCTTTAGGTATTGTTCTCAAGAATAATCTTTTAAAATCACTAGATATAGCTCTTTCAATAGATTCCCTATTATTTGAGAATAATGTCTGTCTTAATAGACAACAGTTATTAGGAAGATACTTTTTATTTTGTTTTGAAATATTTTGTTTTCACTATCATAGGATTTAAATGCCTACCAAAGTTGCAAGGTTAGCCTATCTTTATGTTATGTCAAATAAATGCAAGTTTCAGGATAGCCTTTTTCTCCCTTCAGTATATTTATAGGAAATATCATGCTAACAAAATGCTATAATATTCCTACTGACTCCCTTAAGTCAGAGTCCTAAGAATTTATAGCCAAATTCTATTTTGTCTGAGAATACATTAAATTGCATTTATAAAGGCAGGTTGAAATAGCAATTGAGAATTAACCTTATGGTTTAGAACTAAAAGACAGCAGGTACTGAAAGAAATTGCAGAGAAATAACTTTTTCGCCCCTCAAAACTCTGATTAGATTTTTCTTAAAACGAAAACAGAGTAAAATCATGGCTTTACTTTATAGTACTCTGGAGACATTTTATGATAAAGTCTGCAAGGTGTGTTTATAATTGGAGTTTGAAGTTTACTTTGTTCTACAGTTTGTGTATATAAATCTTAAACAAAAGTAAATACAAAAAGGTATGTCTTTCAGATAACATAGAAGTGTAGTCATGTATTGGCGTGTTTGTGGAGTGCCTTCTAGAAGTGATTTAACACAATGGGTATAGTAGATGTCTACAGAAGACACTTCAAAAAGTGTCTACAGAAGATATGCAATAATTTAATAAATAAACATGCAAAAACCTTTGTAAATTTCTTTTCCCTTGGATATGTTTTAAATATATAGTTAGATACTTAATGTTATTGAATTTTTATCCATCCACGAGTGTGTTTTCTATTGGGCCTTTAAGTTCATTAAGGGTTGAAAGGTCCTTTTTATAAAATAAATGCAGTTACTGCTTTTAATTCTAACATATTCAATACATTTCAGATAAAAAACAAGCTATGTGGAAATATTTAAAAATCTCATGAGAAGTGAAATAAGTTTACAAATGTATTTTTACATGATGTTACTTAATTATACAGTTTGAACAAAGAATTAAATTACTTCTTTAAAGTATAATGGGCTAATCATTTTTGGCTAAGGTCTCTTATTTAGAAGTAAAATTTAGGAGGCAGTGAGTAATATAAACAAAATAGATTTTTGTTTGCCATGAACTTCTTGCAGAATATGGTCTGTTCTGAGAACAGAATGTTTACCTTTATTTTTATGGCTTTTGTATTTTTATAGAGGTAAGCAGTTTGAATTAAATCAGGCATGTATTTAGGAAGAAAGGTTAATGTTTGGAATATATTCTAACAAACACTTAATGATAAATGGATTGGCGGAATAAAAAGGATTGATAAATTATAGCTAGTATTTTTTCCTAGCATTTAATTTATTAATACTGAAATGTTTTTGAGAGCTGGAATATCTTCTTTAAGTTTTAATATTGTATTATAATGAATATGTTCACCGGAGCCACGTCTTTGTTGATATGCTTTGCTGTTTTGTATTCACTGAAAAATCAGTAATAAAAACGCTTTCTCCTGATGACTTACTATCTCTCCCATTCTTTTCTAATCTTCTAAAATTAGTACTAAATACCAGAATGTATAATATATGGAGGTAACATATTTCAAATGTTGTTTCAGATTAACTATGCTGAGAAATTATTCTGCATTAGATGTAGAATTTTATTTTGATATTAGGTTTGCAGAACTAATTGTTTGTGTCACTAAGGTCAAAATAGTTGCTAAAAAACTTGATTGCTTTACAGGGTAGATTTGAGCTTGCATTTTGAGCATTCATTAAGTCAGATAATCTTTCTGAATGTTTTATGAGACTG
>ML660772.1:32987034-33082034 GCA_007570785.1 Antilocapra americana
AGTTTGAAATTGTCTGGTGAATGCTTAAAATGACAGTTTATAAAAGAGGAGCCCAAACATACTCCCTGATGTTGAGAGCATTATGCACTTCACAACTTAACCAGCAACTGCATTGAATAGGGTCCTGTGGGGCTGTATCAAGTTTCCTGTTGATTTAATGGTGCTTATATGTTACTGGATTTTTTCATTTTATGTGGTGATTCTCACATGATGACATCTTTACTATGTATTTTTTAAATGCACACATTCTTATTTATACATTTATGTGATTGAAGATAAGCAGTAGCAAAAGTAAATTACTGTTCAAGATCATTACAAATGACTTTATAAACAACAATTAAAGTGGTTTTTTTTTTTTAGTATTTCTTTTCAGCTCATACTAAAACCTAAGTAATGTAGGATAATTGCTTTTATGTACCATATTAGGATAACGAACAATGCAAAACAAGATACCATGTGAAATGCTTCATGATAGATGTAGGTGATGATTGCCATTAGGAAAAAAATGATTATAATGTGGTTTTCTAATTTTTCAAAAATATATTTTCCCACTTATTAAATTATGTGCTGATAGAAATTTTAATTAATAAAATTTCACATGCATGTTGTACCTGCTTTAAATCAGCACTTCCAAATCATTCTATGTGATTTTAGCACTAAATCTGTAATTTTTCCTACTTTGTATTATTTCTGTAGAGAGAGATGGAGGGTTTTAATAAAGATAATTTATGGTAAAATTTTGATCATATATAGTTTTGTTAAGTAATTTTTCTTATAGTGGAGCAGTCTGTTTTGTTAAGGAAAAAAATAAAGCATGTAAAAAACAGCTTCTTGATAAATAAGCCCTATCTGGTATTTTCAAATTTTAATGCCTTCCACAAATATATATTTTCTGTCCCACAGATTCTGTACAAAGTTCCTGGAATGGTTTTCTGATGTATGTGCTCAATCATTAGAAATTAAGTATAACATTCTTATTAATAAAATACAGAGGTCATTTGTTTCAATTAGCATGTACCCTTTGAAGAAAAAGCTTTCTGCTACCCTTTGAAATTCTTCATGGCCCATGAACAATTCACTCCCTCTCCTCATTACAATGTCCAAAATGTCTCACCTCATATACAAACAGCTCCACTCTATAACTGAATAAACACTCCCTTAATGTTCTCCTCACCGATATTGCCTTAGGTTGAGCTGTGCATACAGAATTCCAAAATCGCTATCTATTCATTCACTAGTTTTGATAAATAAGATCCAGTTTCTTTTCACTAATTGTTGAGAAAGCTGATGAAAATATTTCCTAGTTTTCAGTATAGAAGACATTCATTCTGTGACAGTAGATGCACCGTGAGGGCTCAGAGAAGAGGAGGGAGTGATTCAGCCAGCCTGGCTTGTCAAGGAAGATTTTAGGAAGGGCATTTTAATTGGGTCATGAAGATAAAGGGGGGATCAATGGGCAGAAGAAGGGGAGGAGAAATTCTGTGTAGAGGGAAACAGGTACACAAAGACAGGAAGCTGTGAAAAAGCAGAGAATATTGGGGACCATTCAGTATTTTGATATACCGCATGCAAAGAGTAGATAGGCAAGATCTAATTCTAGAGGACCTTGTTCATTATACCCAGAAGTCTTGACTTTTATTCTTAGGCGTTAAACAGCCATGAAGATTTTTTCAGTTAGAAACTGAAAAAATGACAGACGTATATTTTAGAAAGACAACTTTGTCACAGTATGGCCTAGGTATAGGCAGCGCAAAAGAAGAAAAGGAAACAAATTTAAGAATAATACTTCAATTGGATGTGATCTGTGAAGCGCTGGGAAGAATTAAAAAGAGTAACTTCGGTTTTGAAAAATGAGAATTAAATTACTTGAGTTCAGTATTGATTAATAGCTAGGAGGTCTTGGGCTAATCACTTAACCTAAGATTCATTTTTTTTTATGAACTAGAAGTAAAAAATAACTAATAGGATTATTTAAGGAGTTAATAAAATTATGCTTATAAAATGGTTAGCACATTAATTTATTCAAAAATATTTATTGAGTGCCTACTAAGTACTAGGAACTTTGCTAGCAGATAAAATATCCAACAGAAACTGATATCAGATACTTATCTTTATGAAACTCACTATCGAGGGGGATATAGACATCAATTTAATAATCACATACACAAATTTAAAATTGTAACTGTGACAGTCAAAGGAGATGGAAGTTCCTTTAAGAGCATAAAATAGAGACAGCTATGGCAGTAAGGTGGTCAACAAAGACTTAAGGATTTGAATGAGTAGAAGTTAATTGGATAAAAAATAGGAGTGAAGAGGGTATTTTTGTACTCAGTCAAATAACAAATATATACACAAAATAATAGTTAGTTATTAGAAAATACAGATGCATTATTTCTGATTAGCTTTAGCTTATTTTATTCCTATACCCTTGTAGCAATAATTGATACATTAGTAGGGTAACATCTACAAATGGTCCTTATGTTTTGACTGATAATTGGAAGAAAACTGGTTTTATGAAGGCATACGTAATCATTATTCATGTTGCAGTGCTATACAATGTCTTTACTTAATTAACCATTTTGATTGATCTTATTTCTTATATAATATTCACTGCTCATAGGCGAAGATCTTATTGTGATCACTTTTCAGTGTTTATTGATACTTATTACATTGTTATTAGAAGTGGATTGTGTGTGAGTCTGAGTGTCTCTTTGTTTTCATCCATATTTCCTAAACCCTATGTTATTATGAGATGCAGAATATGGCATTAAAATATACCTTTGAATCTTCTTAAAATATTTGTATTATTGGGGCAACAAGTTTTTGCCATAGTCCACCCACTGTATGTTCTGGAGTTGACTTAGATGACCATTACATTTTTTAATAGTTTATTATTATTATGGAAACATTACTTCTCCTTTGCTAATAAATCTTATCTGACAACAGCTAGTTGCAGTTCTTTCATGAAGTCTTCCAACCAGACATCTTGTATAATATGAGGATAAAGATATACCCTACTTCACAGGACTATTGTGAGGATTAAGTGACTTTATAGATTAAAAGAGTGTCATATATGGTGTTCTTGTTTAGTCACTAGGCCGTGTCTGACTCTTTGCAACCCCACAGACTCTACCCTCCAGACTCCTTTGTTCATGGGATTTTCCAGGTAAGAATACTGGACTGGGTTGCCATTTCCTTCCCAGGGGATCTTCCCAACCCAGGGATTGAGCCGGCATCTCTTGCGTCTCCTACATTGGCAGGCAGATTCTTTACCCCTAAGCCAAGTGTTCAAGAAAATATTAGCTATAAGAATCACAGGTCAGTTATGGGTCAATTATGGTTAACTCTTGAGTAACACATAGGAAATCAACCTGTAACTTGTAGTCAGCCCTCCATCTCTGCAGTAGCTCCAAATCCTGGGATTCAACCAATCATGGATTGTGTAGTACTGTAGTATTTACTATCAACACATATCTGTCTATGAATGGACCTGCATAGTTGAAACCCATATTGTTCAAGGGTCAACTGTATCTTCATGTAACAAAAGACTTTTCTTTTATACAATCCTTACATTGTCAAGTATGCAAGTACCATGATCACACTGCTTGAAGGAAGAGGAATAGTTCCCTTAACACCTCACTCTATGTCCAGGTCTGCTCTGATAGAGCTTCTGTAGATACTGTAGACCTGCTCAGTTCAATTAGAAGTTGGCTCAGTTCATTGGCTGTAGACCTGCTCAGTCAATGACCAATCACAGACTGTTACTGAGTACCTAAAAGTGGCTATTTTGAAATAACATGTGCTATAAATGTAAAATACACACTGGATTTAGAAGACTTATTACAAAAGGAAGAATGTAAAATAGCTCACTAAGAATTTTAATACTAATCACATGCTAAAATGATAATATTTTGGAATATATAGGGTTAAAATAAAATATATTATTAAAATAAATTTCACATTTAAAAATCCTTTTAACATGGCTACAACTGCATTTAGAATTGCATATGTGGTTCACATTATATTCACATTATATTTCTACTTGACATCACTAGTCTGCAAGGCCTTGGAAATGTGGGGCAATGTAGCTTCATTTGGGCCTGGAATCAATTCTCTTATTCTAGTTATGTATGGCTCTACCAGAAATCTTATGTGTAACCATAATCTAAGCCTCTGAAATGACCCCAACTCAAATGTGTTTTGTTGAGTTTTCTATTCACATCTCCTGTAAGGCAAAAGGAAAGCCTCTTACAAGGTATTGATGTGTGTCACCAGGCAAGTGTAAATGCTGTGTTTTAGTAATATGGCATGTTTAAGGAAGTTTTAAACTGTGATATTCACGTGTCTGCTTAATTCAAAGAAAGCAGAAAATCTAGATGCCTATATTTAAAGCCATACTATCTTATAATAAATAAGTATTAGTCACTCAGTCATGCCCAACTCTTTGTGACCCCATGGACTGAGCCCACCAGGCTCCTTTGTCCGTGAGATTTTCCAGGCAAGGATACTGGAGTGAATTGCCATTTCCCTCTCCGGGGGATCTTCCCAACCCAGGGATCGAACCTGGTCTCCTGCACTGCACGCAGATTCTTTACCAACTGAGCTACGGGAAGCTGGATAAGCTCAACTAGAAAAAAAAATAATAATTTGTCAAATAAAAATATATTCATTTCTACAACTACTTTTGAAACAGAGGGGAGAATAAAAAGTGAGTATGTGGATGTTTTGTTAGGATAAGATCACTATGTAGAATTTTTTCCTGTTTATGTTGTTTAACTGATTTCAAAGAGAAGGTTACTGACAAATAATTTGAATTTAAAAACTGTGCACACAAAACTAAATCTCTTTAAGACATATCTTTATTATATCTAGATATTGCTCTCCATTATTCTGATCTTAGATGCCCAGTATAAAATATATAATACTTAATTATCAAACACCCTTTGTAGCCTAGTCAGTTGTTATATATTTACTCCCAGAGTATTAAGACTAGCAAATACAGCTTAACTTTAAAATACAAAAATAGGAGAAGTGCACGTGACCTAAAGTAGAGATGTTGTTTGATTCCTCTTTTTAACATAAAAATAGTTGAAGAAATCTAAGATGTGAATATGTTATTTCAGTGAAATTAATATTTTTTAAAAGGCATTACTTTTAGAAAGAGAAATTTCCTTGGTAAAAATTAACATAGTCATTTTATGTATGAGGTCATAAAAATTAGGGATCTATTGTCTTGCATTCAATTTTTCTTGTACCAGTGTGACCATGGAAAAGTCAGTTTGTTTCTTTGGACCTCAGTTTTCTAGCGTGCAAAATAAGTAGCTAGGATTGAAAAATCCTCTCCACCTTCAATATTCTATAATTTCATGTTTCTACTATGTTGGAATCAACTTCTGCTGTTGTAAAAGTATTGCTCTCTTACTGTGTATACTAAGGCATATTACATAACTTTCTAAAGCTTCAGGTTTTTTCACCTCTAAAGAAACTACAACTTTATGTATTTTGGAGGGTGGAGCTTCATATGAATAGTTTTCAAGCTGAGGTCTCTAGTTGACTTATCATTAATTCCAATTATTTGTGATGGAAAATACCACTCAAATGGCATGATCATAGTATTTAAATTCAACGTGATACTGTGGTAACAGTAAATATTATTGTGTTAGTTTTTTAATTATCATCAAATGTTACTTTGTAATACTAGTTTTTTAGTTTAACTTTGGTTAGAAATGTCCAATAAAGATTGTTGTTTTGTAGTAAATGAATCCTCTCACTTCCAAAATTACCAGCACAGTTAGAAACTTGTCTTCAAATAATTATAAGAAGGGAAACATGTGTTTGTGTTTAGCAGTTTATATAATATTTTAAATACATTAATATAGTGTTCTGTCAAGTAGGTAGCTATTTTTATCCCCATTTTACAGATGAGTATCTTGATACTCAAAAACAACTGTCCAAAATCACAGTAAGAGTCAGACTCAAAATCAAGCTTTCTAACCCTAAGTCCAATATCCTATCAAAGACAGTACATTCTCATCATTATTTTCATAGGAGATTTCATAATTACTTAGGTTAATAAGCCATTTGCTTGCAATGCCTATAGTTTTTCTCAATACAGTTTCATCATTGTGATTAAGACATGTCTTCCTATGGAGGACACTATAGCACGTGAATGAAGGCCTTAGATTTCATTTCTATAAAGTCAGCCTCTTCAATTGTTTTTATCATCAACTTTATAGTATGGAAATTACTTGACCCTGAAATCCTTATGTTATTCTTAAGTGATTTCAGAGTTTTAATGTTTTAGTGTTAGATATTTTGTGTGTTGAGGTATGTTCAGAGATCAGAAAATAACCATGTCAATTAATCTACTTTAAAGTATGACTGATTCATGTTGAGGTTTGACAGAAAACAACAAAATTCTGTAAAGCAATTATCCTTAAATAAAAAAAAACTATGAAAGCTCTCATTTGACTATCTATATTTACTTAAATTTGGTATTAATTTTATATGGCTTTAAATAAGTGGTGCTCTAGGTAAAATTTAGAAATCCTTAACATAGAAACCATAATATTTATTAGTGAGTTTGCCATGCATCATTCAGAGCTCTTACATAGCACTTAAGCTTCTTGGCCTACAATACACCAGTACTACCTAGTAATTATTTCAAACACAATTTATCAACATTTTCAGTTGTTAGATGTGCTTGAAGAGCTTTGACTACCTGAAGTTCCCAAAGTTAAAATGTTTGAAATCACAGGTCATCAATCGTGTTAAATTGTGTTCTCATTACAAAGTTATTATTTCAAGACACAGCCTAGTATGGTATAAAACTGAAGAGACTGATAACGTATATATATCTAATATATGTCAAACAACACTAACAAATGTTGTAGAAAAAGTGGCAACAAGTAGTATTAGAAATTTTAAGTAACACCTCAACTATTAAAAAAAAATTAATTTGAGAAGCAAGAAAGAATGGAAGAAGGTAAAAAAGGAAAAGAAAGATGGAAGTTTCTACTGTGATCTATAATAACCTTAGAAAGCCTTAGAAGAGTGGATCTTTGATTTTGAAATGTATTAAGACAAGATATAGAGGCTTGGGCAAACTACTGCCCCCAAATAGTATCTGTTATTTTATTTATCCCAACTCCAACCAGTATGACTTCCCTCTTGGTTCAGACAGTAAAGTGTTTGCCTATAATGCAGGAGATCCAGGTTCGACCCCTGGGTTGGGAAGATCCTCTGGAGAAGGAAATGGCAACCCACTCCAGTACTCTTGCCTGGACAATCCCATGGACAGAGGGTCATAGTAGTCTACAGTCCATGGGATCGCAAAGAATCAGACACAACTGAGCGACTTCACTTCTTTACTTCACTTCCTACCAGTATCCTAGCTTTTATCCATGTATACATAAGCAGTAAAACTAATCTCTGTGATAGTTACAATAATGATTAAAGAACTGACTTCTGCACAGCTTAAATCTTAGTTCAAGAATCACCAACAAGTGTTGTTAAATAACCACAGATTTAAAGAAAATGGCTGCCATAAATTGAATCTCCATTATTATATATGCATATCTTTCAAATGTATTCTATCCAAGTAAAAAATGTTCCTCTAAAACTGTAATAGCACAGAATATATAAATAAATGTACAACTCACTAGTAAAAGAGATAATCCAAATTAAAAATCAATAAAATATTTGGGTAGACATTTTACAAAAAAATATGAATGGGAGATAAACACATGAAAAGATGCTCAACATCATTAGTTGTTAGAGAAATGTAAATTATTACCAATATGCTTCAATCACTAAGTATTCACTAAAATTGTTATAATAAAGAAGACAAATAATCAAAACCATTAGCAAGAGTAAGAAGAAAAAGGAACCTGCATTCACTTCTGGTGGAAATGTGAAATGGTACAATCATTCTGGAAAACAGCTGGTCAATTTCTTCAAAAGTTAAATATATATTTACTATATAACCCAGTAATTCCACTTTATTGTGTTTATGTTAGAGGAAGAAAACATACATACACATAGGCATTTATGCAGCTATCTATGTAGCAGTACCTATCTCCTGAGAAACTTGTATGCAGGTCAAGAAGTAAGTTAGAACTCTGTATGGAACAACTGATTGGTTCAGGATTGAGAAAGGAGTCGGACAGGGCTGTCTGCTCTCACCTGTTTATTGAACCTATACAATGAACACATCATGAGGAATGCTGGACTGGATGACTTATAAGCTGGAATCAAGATAGGTGGGAGAAACAACAACCTCAGATATGTGGATGATACCGCTCTAATGACAGGAAGTGAAGAGGAACTACAGAGCCTCTTGATGAAGATGAAGGAGGAGAGTGAAAGAGCCAGCTTTAAATTAAATATTGAAAAGAAGACTAAGATCATGGTATCCAGGCTCCATTACTTCATGGCAAATAGAAGGGGAAAGCTGGAAGCAGTGACAGATTTCCTCTTCTTGGGCTCTAAAATTACTGCAGACACTGACTGCAGCCATGAAATCAGAAGACAGTTGCTTCTTGGCAGGAAAGCTATGACTAACCTAGACAGTGTGTTGAAAAGCAGACAGTACTCTACTGACCAAGATCCATCAAGTCAAGGCTGTGGTTTTCCCAGGGATCACGTACAGTTGTGAGAGCTGGATAGTAAAGAAGACAGAGTGCCAAAGAATTGATGCCTTCAAACTGTGGTGCTGGAGAAGACTGCTGAGAGTCTC
Organism: Antilocapra americana; assembly: GCA_007570785.1. Lineage (NCBI taxonomy): Eukaryota > Metazoa > Chordata > Mammalia > Artiodactyla > Antilocapridae > Antilocapra > Antilocapra americana. The sequence continues at coordinate 32,995,772 of ML660772.1, forward strand.
TTGGACAGCAAGGAGATCAAACCAGTCAATCTTAAGCGAAATCAACCCTGAATACTCACTGGAAGGACTGATGCTGAAGCTGAAACTCCAGTATTTTGGTCACCTGATGCAAACAGCTGACTCATTGGAAAAGTCTCTGATGCTGGGAAAAATTGAGGGCAGAAAGAGAAGAGGGCTTCAGAGGATGAGATGGCTGAATGGCATCCCTGATGCAAAGGACATGAACCTGGGCAGACTTCAGGTAATGGTGAGGGACAGGGAGGCCTGGCATGCTGCAGTCCATGGGGTCGCAAGGAGTTGGACATGAGTGGGACAACATAGTGGCGGTATCTATAACAACCGGAAGTTAAATCAGCTCAAATGTCCACCAACTGCTGAATGGATAAATACTACATAACCAGAATACTATTAAAAAGGAATGAAATACTGACATATGCTGCAACACAAGTAGGACACAAACACATTTTGCTAAGTGAAACAAGCCAGATATTTTGAAATTCTATTTATATGAAATGTCCAAAAAAGGTAAATTGATAAAAGCAGAAATAGCAGTGGTTGCCTGAGGCCAGAGGTAGGAAAGAGCTGTGACTGCAAATGAGCAAAAGGGAAATTTTGGAGTGATGGAATGTTCTAAAATCGGATTGTGGTAGTGATTTTACAGCTCTAAATTGTCTAAAAGCACTGAATTGTACACTTAAATTGTACTCTTAACTTGGGTGAATTTTATGGAATACCCATTATACCTTAATACAGTTGTTTAAGAAAAGAGGCTTAAAAAATGGTGATGCCGCATAGAACTTTTTTTAGGTCACTGAAACCAAAGTTGGAAATGGTAGTGCAAGTACACATTGTAGTGACACTCTACATGAGTGGCTTAAAGCAGAGTGAGGGCCTGAAACTCCAATTCTAAGTGTAAAGAATTCCAGGTAAGAATACCAGAATAGCAGCGAACTTTGACAGTAGTCCTTTGGGTTCATGTCATGGTTCATACAAACACACAGGCAGGTGAGGCACTGAAATGCATTTCCTGTGACCAGTAGAGTACACACCCTGTCCAGTATTCTGAAACTTCTCAAAATGATTTCAGATGACTTATGTACTTTATGTATAAACAGTTAGTGGACAAAATACACATTGTTTCAAAAAATGTACAAGCAGTTCTCATAGAGCTATATAATAATAAAGGATAGGAAAAAATAAAATTAATATTTTATGTCTAGTATTGAATGTTTAAAAATTACGTTTTATGTTTCCAGCCAGAATATAACATGTTTGAGGCCAGCATTCAAGCATATATCATTTACCTTTGTATTCTTAAAAGAACCTACTGTCACTATAAATCCAAGTGGCCAGTAGTTGTCCTATATATGATAGTTGTTGAATAGTGATTATTAAACATGCAGGAGAAGCTCTCTGTGACTGATTCTGGCTCTCAGTTCAACATTCTTATTTTGAAATCTAACAAGAGACAGACAAAGACTGAAAAACATGGAGTATTTAATTGTTCATGGCTTAAGAGCTGGAAAAACATGAATTGATACCCAATAATACTGTGTCAAATTTAGTCTCAATTCTTTAAATCGCCTCACCTTTATAGCCCTTGGTTATAAAGATTCACTTAGTGATATGCTGAACTCCTTTCAGCCATGTTAATAATTTCTCCTCAAGATTGGCTCTTCCATTCTTTTCTCACTGGTACAACTTTGTTCACTGGTTACATGAATTATTTTGTAAAATGACTATGGTATCTTAATGCAGTCTTGCAAGCAAAGACATCTCTAGGATGCATCAAATTATACTTAAATAAATTGCATGTACAATGCTGAACTAAGAACAAGTACTCAAAAATATTTATAACTAGGAAATATAGATTACTTATTTTTAAGATTAGTACTTTATCTGTATATTTCAAGTTCTCTACAACTATCAGAAGGTTTATATATAAATATATATATATAACAAAAAATGAGAAAACTATGTTAATAGTGGTTATCTCTGGGTAGCCAAATGAAAGGTAATTTTTTTCTTATCTATTTTTTAATTTCTACAACTACTATATATTGTTTATTTTAGAAAAATACACATAATTAAAAGAAGAAAATAGTTTATTCCTTTGGAAGCTCAATTAGCACATAGAACACAAATTTCCATTTTTTGGAGCCAGTGGCTCTTTTTTTTCCCACTCAGCTATTTCAATTAATTTGAAAGCTCTTTTAGCTCACTCAAAACTGTAAGAATTGCTAAAATTTATACCTCATACATTTCTATTGCTATGAAAATCCCACCAACGGCATCTTTGGGGATCAAATATTATTTAGCTGACACTGCTGTACTTTGGATTATCTATGTACTTGTTAAGTAAGGCAAGCCTTTGGCATTTCTTAGAACTATTTGAAGAACTGAAGAAGCTTATTAAGAAAATGAGTTTGTGCTTTTTTATTCTCTGTAAATAATAAGAGATTTGCTGTAGGCGTCAAGCCTTAAAAGTGTTATGGTGACCCTTTTCTAAACAAGGCATAAATTGGCCTTCAATAGTATGTAACTTAGGATCAATTCCAACTTCGCAATTCATTTCCTTTTATGTCTGTTTTAGTGTGTTGTGTTTCTAATTGAGAGCCAAAGTTTGATTTTATTTAAAATCAAACAATGTAGACCAAAAAGCTGAGCTGTTCTAAAACCAGAACTATGTTTTATGTCATACTTTGTGGGCTACCAGCTAGTTTTTAACTATGAAAATGGTCTTCTAAATGACAGAAAAATTGCAGATTAGGTAGGTTGAAATAAAGCATCAAAATGATAAGCTCCAATTAATCATGCAAATTACATTGAAAATTTTGCTAATAAAACAGTTTTTATAGTTTCCAGTTTAAGCTTTATGTTATCATATGCTTATAATACTGTAATGGTTTATATTACCATGATCCTAGTGTTCTTAATGCTTACATATGTATTGTATCTATGTACTAGTAATTCTCAAAAAGTTTAAGAAAGCACCTTCGGAAAACATACTCTATAAGTACATAATAGTCCATAAGGTTATTAAAAAATTTTTCCATTCTAACCACTAATCTCACTCAGTTGTAGAGAAAGCTACATGTGAAATGCAGTATCCAATTTGCATTTAATTAGAAATTAATGAATTGTAATTAGAAATGCATGTTTCATATTGTCCCATAATATAGTTAGAGTAAGTATCAATACATAATACAATGATTTGGGGGATTTTTTTTAATTAAGAGGATTTAGATCATTAGTTTATTATTTCTCATAGCACTTTTAGCATCATTTGAAAACATTTTATTTCCAGATTTCTTCAAAGGATGTCAAAGAGTTTATAGACATTGATAATTTAATTGCAGTTCTAAGGCCCCTGCAGAACAAGATAAGAAATGTTGTTATATCATCAGGTTATTTGGTAAGATTCATATTTGCCTCTGAGGTACTTTTTGTAATATCATAATTAAATATACTGTATCTCTTTATCATTCATTTGTTCAGTGTTTATTGAGTATCTAGTAAATTTCTGGCACTTAAGCTTATGTACAGACAGCAGATAAATCAGCAAAGATATCTTCACCCTTGGAATTCATAGCCTATTCATATTAAATATAAGAAAATGAGTCTTTTCCTAAAAGAAAATAATAAGAATGGTAAATGGTAAAATTATGAGGCCATGATTGGCAAAAAATAAAAAGCAACTAATTTCCATATAGCTCTTCTTAGTATCCTCTTTAAATTAAGCAAGATTAATGTATTTCTCTTTAAAAATCACCTCCCACTCAGATATACAAAAAAAAAAAAAAATAGGTCCAAAGCAAAATAAAAATTGAGTTAACAGCAATGTTCCAATTTAATAATCTCATGATCCCTGTGATGTTTTTGGTTCACCTCTCTTTAGGTATCTTCCAGTCTGTCAGACTCACCACATCCCAAATGAAGTCATCATTCTGCCACCCAAAGGACTTCTCTTCCGTTGTTTCTGTTTCTTTAAATGGTACTGCAGTCCACCTCACTAATGAGGAAAAATATCTAAGATTTTTATCTCCTCTCTCGTCCTCATTTTTTAAATTCAGTCTATTACTAGTTATTTCTAATTCTACTTGATAAATATCTTTTGATTTTGTCTGTTTTCCATTATCCTAATTGCCATCATCTATGCCACCTCTTCTTATCTAAAGGCATCAACACCTTTCCCATCTGGGTTTCCCTGTATGGCCAGATATTTCTGCAATCCAAGTCTGACCACGTCCCTTCCCTTTCGTCCTATTTCCCTTTGACACGTGTAATAAAAGCCCACCAGGCATGACATGCCTGGGGCTCCGCTGACCGCCTTCTCCCCCATTCTCATCCATCCCTTGGCTTGACCTAGCTCCCAGTGCCCCAGCCATACTTAACCTCTTTCTGTAGTCCCAGTTAACCAAGTTCTTTTTTGCCTTCCTCAAACCATTTAATAAACTGCTATCTGAAACATATGCATAACATTCAAATTTTCCTCCTGTCTTCCAGCCCTCTAACCCTTCTCTCTTCATAAGTAGAATTTCTACTCACTTTTCATTCTGAGATTTAAAGTCACTTAAAGGAGGTCGTTGGCTTCCCAGATGGCGCTAGTGGTAAAGAACCTTCCTCCTGATGCAGGAGACATAAGAGACACAATTTTGATCCCTGGGTCAGGAATATCCTCTGGAGGAGGGCATGGCAACCACTCAAGTATTCTTGCCTGGAGAATCCTAAGGACAGAGGAGATTGGTGGACTACAGTCCATAGGGTCACAAAGACTAGAAGATGATTGAAGCAGCTTGTCTCTCTCTCTCTCTCCCACACACACAGGAGGTTTTATACATCTGCTTCACACCCACACACAAATACACACTCACCTTGAGTCTATTCCCACTTTTATGACATTTAGGATATATGATTGTTTGTTTCATATCCATCTACTCCGGTAAGGACCAAATCTGAATCCTAATGTAAAAGAGTTTGCACACTATAGATGCACAATAAATTTTGTTGAATGCAAATGAAAGTATCTGAGAGCTAGTTTAAAATTTTTCAGAGTGATTTCCTGCAGAGGAAGGAAAAAAATTAAAAAGATAAATCTTCACAAAGTTTTTCATAAGAATGTATTTAATCTCTTCACTGTTACTTATAGATTGAGTATTAAATACATTTTAAAAGGATCCTTACAATATTCATATATATATGTTGTGAACTTGAAGGGGAAAATGCCTTCAAAACCCATTATTGGTAATTTTATGATTTGTATTTTAGTTATAAATGTAGTGGCATGGTGTAAGTATCTGAGAAAAGCAGTCTCTGGCAAATGGAATGGTTAAGAATGTAAAGAGAATCAAAATCTGATTTTAAAAATAACTACCAATATTAATAAAAATCCAAATGTAATTCTTGCAAATCTGGTAAATAAAGATGGGTTTTGAAGCTTAGACTTTATATCTCCTTTGATTCATGAGCTAATTTTCGAAGCTGAGTTATAAGCTTTAGTTTATATTGTACCTCAGGCACAGGCAGACTCACAATAGCTGCACTTCAAGTGTCACTATAATATAGTAAATGTAATAAAATTACATTTAAATAATGTAAAAAAATCTAATTTAAACAGGGGAAAATGAAATTTAAAGTTGAAGTTAATGCCTTTTTTGGCTCCTGATGTTGTCCTTTCCTGCCACAGACCTATACTGGTGCTGCTAGCTTTTTTGTGTTAATATTTGGTAATACAATACAGCTCTGGAGAAATATATAATTATTTAGCCACTCTACTCTAGATAAGAAATGATCATCTGACAAACAGCTTTAAACAAGGTGGCATATATGTCATTTGTTAAGGATAAAATTGGCAGTTAGTTACCACCAACGTATAAATTCTTGACTTCTCCATGAAATTGTATTTTTTTTTTTCTGAGGCAAATTGTGTTTTATAGCACACTGACTAGACTGTTAAACTTTTAGAAGCAGAATGGGGCAACTATTTTTAAGTTGAGAAATAACTGGAATAGAATGTTTTTATCAATATTTATTTAAATATTAGAAAACTATAGTGAATTTTTTGAATAGAAAAGTAGCAAATTTAGTAGTCTCAGTAAGTGTTCTAGTTAAAAAAGTGTTTTACTTTCCTTTTAACTTTTCAGGCTCCAGTTTCCTCATTTATAATACAGAAATAATATTATTCTCACAGGAGTTGTGTGAGAACCAAGTGAATTATTGTATATAAAGGATGTACAACATCATTTGACACATGTTAGAAATGATCTATACATATGAGCTAGCATCATCAAATTTACATTATTTAAAAATATATTTAGGGAATTCATGCAAATGAAAGTTTCCTTAAGTAGACAGAGGATCTAAAATTATCAAGGTTTAGTATGGCTTATCGGAGAAGGCGATGGCACCCCACTCCAGTGTTCTTGCCTGGAAAATCCCATGGACAGAGGAGCCTGCTAGGCTGAGAGTCGGACACGACTGAGCGACCTTACTTTCCCTTTTCACTTTCATGCATTGGAGAAGGAAATGGCAACCCACCCTAGTGTTCTTGCCTGGAGAATCCCAGGGACAGGGGAGCCTGGTGGGCTGCCGTCACTGGGGTTGCACAGAGTCGGACACGACTGAGGCGGCTTAGCAGCAGCAGCAGCAGCAGTATGGCTTATCCTTACTGCTTACTCCAGTAGATCTTCCTGACCCAAGGGTTGAACCTGGGTCTCCTACATTGCAAGTGGATTCTTTACTGCCTGAGCCACCAGGGAAGCCCAAAATTTATAAAACATTGTACTAATTTATTTTAAAATTGAAAAATTTAAACACTTTATTCCCTTAAATATAAATTTTTACTTTATCATTGAATTGAAATCTAATTAAGAAACCATGTAAAGCACATTTGTAACTGCTCTCCTCTCCCTCTGCAAAACACAGTTTTAAATGAGTACATATTTTTTTCCTGCTGAATATTAGTTTTGGTGCTATAAGTGCTAGAAGCTGTATATATCTGATGTGTGAATGGGCTATTCTCTAAAGCTGAGGCATGGGCTGTGAAAACAGACGACCCTTCAGCTATCATATTTCACTATTTCTCATTTTGTTTTAAACAGAATCTTAAGTACTTACCAATCTTTTGACTTACAATACAGTTTTAGACTCTGCTTTGCAAGTGATATAAATATTTACTTCAGCTCTCTAAGTTTAATTGGTTACAACCTCAACCCATATGTCTCTGTTTTCAGAATTGCTGTATGCCTTCCGAATTGCAGTATATATCTACTTGTATTTCATTGTCTTATACAAATAAACCCTGATGAACAGAAATGATCGATTTTTTCATGTTGCAAAAAATTCTTTACCTTACAAATAAATCCACATTAATGTCATTATTATTCTATTAGGGAGGACCTCCGGTTCGTTAAAAATACAATTTATTTTATTACTACATGTAGTATATACAACACACCACAGCTTCCCTGGTGGCTCTGGTGGTAAAGAATCCACCTGTAATGCGGGAGACCTGGATTCGATCCCTAGGTTGGGAAGATCCCCTGGAGGAGGGCTTGGCAACCACTCCAGTTATCTTGCCTGGAGAATTTCCATGGACAGAGGTGCCTGGCAGGTTGTGTCCATGGGGTGGCAAAGAGCTGGACATGACTGAGCCACGGAACTGCACATACACAATATGTGGCACTAGTGGTAAAGAACCTGCCTGCCAATGCAGGAAACATAAGAGACACAGGTTCAGTCAATGAGTCAGAAAGATACCCTGGAGGAGGGCATGGCAACCCACACCAGTATTCTTACCTGGAGAATCCCATGGACAGAGGAGCCTGGTGGACTGCAGTCCATAGAGGTCACACAGAGTCAGACATGACTGAAGTGACTTAGCACATATGCATACACAGCATCGAGGTATATTGTTTAGGTATTGAATTCCTAATTAACATGAAAATAAATATAAGACTATTTTCCCAATTCCAGAAATGTTAGATTTTTAGGTAATTGCACATGTTCAGACTTTCATTAAATTATTCACTTGTGAATATCAATCAATTGTATAAGCAAGCATTAGTTTTAATACTCACCTGCATTAGATTATATGACTATTTTAGGTTTTTGATACATTTAACCATAAGTATATGTCTTTTCTGAGTGCCCAGTTTTGTTTAAAACATTAAAGCAGATTTGGCTTATTTAGAAGCTCTGAGATACTTGGTGTAAAGGATTCGTTCTTTAGACACATACAAAAATGGCAGTTGTGTTGGAAATAGGGTATAAAAGTGATAAACTGAAGCCTGTATACCACAATAGTATTAAGAGTTGCCTGGGTCTTAAAACAGATAAGAACAGGTCAAAATTAAAATATATAACTTGAGGGAGAGGAGCAAAATTTGTTGAAATGTGAGTATATAATTTCTTTATCTGTTCAAGTGCATCATGGTATTCTTTAGAAATTTTTGTATTAATCTCTGAAAATGACAGGTGTCGAGGGTCTTGTGTGATGCACGTTCAGAAAAGTTTCGGTCAAGAGGTCATATTGCTGGGATGTGTTAGTCAGTAACCCTGTCTCCTGTGGAATTTGCCTTGTTTGAAGTGTCTCCAAAGCAATATATTTGTGTAATGCACATCATTCAAACAATTTGTTTGAGAACAGCTTTACATGGAAAAAAAGCTAAGAGAATGCATTATGATTTAAAAAAAAAAAGCTGTTGCCCCTTTTGAACACAATGAAACCCCTCAAAGTACATTGGAGATACATAGTAAGACAGAGAACATGAATTCAGAATCATATTAAATAATTAAAATAAATACTTAGGACTTTTAAATCCTTTATTATTAATGTTTTAGTTCATTTAAAATACAAGTTTGGTTTATTCACTTTTTAAAGATAAGTATCATTTTAGTGTTGTTTCTTAAATGAGAAAAGTTTGCTCTTAAAACCTGTTATATTTTTAAACTGTTTTAAAATACTGTCTGAGAAAAGGTTTCAAATTTTATTTTATAACCATCAAATAATATATCTATTTTCTACTGTAATTAAATTTTGAGATCAAATAAAAATGGAAAATATTGATGACCATAGATTAGCCACAGCAGAATGTGGGAAGAACTTTAATGCTTGCTCTTTCAAGTGATACTGTGGAGAAGTAATAGACTTTCAGAATGATCTCTTGATACACTTATATTTTCATGAAACTTTAGACTTAGAAGTTTGTTGAGATATAAAACAAATATATTGGGTTTAAACTGGTCAGATTTGGGTGTGAATTTTACCTTAACTAGTAACTAGCTATTGATCTTGAACTAGTGATTTAACCTCTCTGATCCTCAAATTGTTGTTTGATGAAATAAATATAGTACCTTCTACTCCAAGGGAGTGGAGAAATTAAACAAGCATAAAATGCCCAACGATCCATGCAGTACACAGTCATTAAATGGTTGAACCTTGTTCTTATCACTAAGAAAATAAGTCTGTCTCTCTCATCCTTCTTTCACTTATTTATTCATTTTATTCTGCTTTAATTTTTGGACTTAACAAAACACATATATTGGGTGTCCTCTTTGAGTTTACAACCCAGTGAAGGAGAAAGGTACATCATATACCTAGCAGTATTTGACTTATGAGAGTAACTTTCCAGGTGGCACATTTGGTAAAGAATATGCCTGCCAATGCAGGAGATCCTGAGGAAGGAAATGGCAACCCACTCCAGTATTCTTGCCTTGAAAATTCCATGACAGAGGAGACTGCTGGGCTACAGTCCTTGGGGTTGCAGAGTTGCATATGACTGAGAACGTACAGACACACATGCACACAATAACTTAGTACATAAATAGAAATAGTAGGGAATTTCAAGTTGCAGTAAGTGCTCTAGATAAAAACAACAAGGTAAATTTGTGAAAATTACATTTAACCTAAGACTGAACGATGATTAGGAGCTATTCAGGAGGAAAATGATAGCATGAGAAGAGTGTTTGGGTGCCAATCACGAGTTCAATTTGGACATGAAATATCTGTATAAAATCCAATGGCAACATTAAACAAGAACTTTATTCAGTTCAGTTCAGTCACTTAGTCATGTCCGACTCTTTGTGACCCCATGGACTGTAGCATGCCAGGCTTTCCTGTCCATCACCAACTCCTGGAACTTGCTCAAACTCATGTCCACTTAGTTGGTGATGCCTTCCAACCATCTCATCCTCTGTCGTCCCCTTCTCCTCCTGCCTTCAATCTTTCCCAGCATCAGGGACTTTTCCAATGAGTCTTTTCTAATAGGTCCCAGCATCAGGGTCTTTTTCAAGAAAGCAGTTTATTATATAAGTCTATTAGAATTTTATAAGTCTATTAGTCATTATATGAACAAATCTAAATCTTTTCGCTAGGAAAACTTTTATTCCTGCTTTGTTAAATTTTGAATCCCAATTTTGGCTATATGTTTGCCATTGAATTGTAGTGTTATACATAGGTTATACCTGACTTTCTTAAACCAGAATAATACATATAATGTAATTATTAATCTTCTGCCTTCCATATTTCTCTCCCATAAACTGAAATCTGAGTTCCTTAAGCCTTTTTTTTTAACTCCATTGTTAGCTTTACTCATCTCTGGTTCTTTCTTATAATCTAAATTTTAATTTTTTTTTTAGCTATCCTTCATACAAATAAAGTTCTCAGCAAATGTTGTGTCCTATAAAGGTTTAGTTTTTATCAAGCACAGTAAATGGGACATTTCTTGGTGTTGAAATTTGGTACTCTTTCCATCTATATAATAATCATAGGTAAACTGTTAATTCCATTTTGTCATAGTTACATACAGATCAGATCATTTTGGTTTCCTCCAGCTGTTTACCTTTGTGATATATTTCTTCGTTTTCACTTTTCTTTCAAATATGATATTGGTAGTATCCCAGTTGAACTTCTTCCTTGAGACACCATCCTGTAAACTTCAGATTGACAGTGAGCCACTACTTCAAACCAATGGCTCACCATGCTAGCCACATACCACTTGGAAAAAATCTTATTGGCTGAGTAATATTCCATTGTGTATATGTACCACAACTTTCTTATCCATTTGTCTGCCAATGGACATCTAGGTTTCCTCCATGTCCTAGCTGTTGTAAATAGTTCTGCAATGAACATCGAGGTACATGTGTCTCTTTCAATTCTGGTTTCCTTGGGGTATAGGCCCAGCAGTGGGATTGCTGGGTCCTATGGCCGTTTGGTGGAAGGGGGTTTTGGGATGGGGTGACACATGTATACACATGGCTGATTCATGTCAATGTATGGCAAAAATCACCACAATATTATAAAGTAATTAGGCTTCAATTATAATAAATAATTTTAAAAATAACATAAAATATTAAAAAAATTAAACAAAAAAATCTTATTGGCAAAACAGTCAGATAAAATTGAATAATAGGATTCACACATATCTGGGCATGTTATGTTTCCTCCTCCAAGTCATTTGTAAATGCATTTCTGTGTCATGTAAAGAAGTTGTATTTGTGTGCTTCATAAAATTCATAAGAGAATAATTCATGTTAACTGTATTAGAGGCTTATAATTTGATTTATGATCATATGATCTATTCCAGTGACTTCTCTAAGAAAGTTATGCTTACTTTTGAGTCCAGAGCAATATCTCTTTAAGATGATCAGTTAGTCTTAGATAAAGCGTACTTTCTAGTTTTTCACATTTTACCCCTGTCACTTTTTTGAGAGATGTAGTTGAAGGCAAAGGTATGGATCAAGATATTGTTTAAGTATTCTACAATGTGTGTCATCTTGCTGATCTGACCATGAAGAGCTTTTAAAAGTGATCCTTAATAAATCCCTTTGGAATTTTTGCTTGGTTTCTACTTCTTCATCACAGAAAGTAAACACACTAGTTGTCTGATAACTTTGAAAATATGATAAAAGCCTTTGCCATTTTTGTAAGTCTAAGAGGCTTACTTTAACTGCCTTCTTTATAATAGTTTTTGAGCTAATTAAACCGTTTAATAAACAAATTGCTTTAAAAATGCTTGTCCATTTATTAAAAAAAATAAATATTTAGCTTCTGTTATCTTTGGAACTCTCTGAAATAGTTCCAGAAGGAGAAAACTAACTCCAAATTCCCTTGGGTGATTTGAAATCTGGCTTAGCAAGAGTATACATCAGGGATGTTGTATGGTAAGTCGCTACAGTTGTGTCCAGCTATTTGCAACCCTATGGACTATAGCCCACCAGGCTCCTCTGTCCATGGGATTCTCTAGGCAAGAATACTGGAGTGGGTTGCCATTTCCTTCTCCAGAGAATCTTACTGATCCAGGGATCAAACCTGAATCTCTTACTTCCCCTGCATTGGAAGGCAGGTCCTTTACTACTAGTGCCACCTGGAAAGCCCTACTCAGGGATGTGAACTCTACTCAATACAAAAGCAACTGTAGCTTTGAATATGAAGCAGTATTGGAGATCATCCATTCCAAGTTCTTATACATGTCTCATAACTAAGAAGTTGCCATTTTATCAAAAACTAGTCAGTGACGGAACTGGGGGAGAACCAGGGACCCTCACTTTAGAGACAATGTGTCTAAATCATGCTTAGTTATTGGCTGAGTGGTTAACTTGTGCTTTAGTCCTCTGACTTTCTAATTTACTGCAAGTATAATATGGGTATTATCTCTTCTTCACTGAAACAGCACATGAAGTCTCCTACCACAGAGTCTAGTATATTGTAGGTGTTTAGGAAATACTTTTTTTTTTTCTCTCCAATTCCTTTCTCCTCCATCACATTGCCACTTGTCCCTTCAAAGGCAAAATACAGTGAAACAGAGTTTTGCATTATTTCCACAAACACTGACCTCTTTTTAGAAGACAAGACCTATGTCAGATGCCAGGGATTTAAAATTGAATAAGAAAACTATTGGTGTTGGAGAAGACTCTTGAGAGTCCCTTGGACTTCAAGGAGATCAAACCAGTCAATCCTAAAGGAAATCAGTCCTGAATATTCATTGGAAGGATTGATGCTGAAGCTGAAGCTCCAATACTTTAGCCACATGATGTGAAGAACTGACTCATATTGGAAAAGACCCTGGTGCTGCAAAAGATTGAAAGCAGGAGGAGAAAGGGAGAACAGAAGATGAGATGGTTGGATGGCATCACTGACTTGATGGACATGAGTTTCAGCAAGCTCCAGGAGTTGGTGATGGACAGGGAAGCCTGGTTTACTGCAGCCCATGGGGTCACAAAGAGTTGGACACAACTGAGTGACTGAACTGACCTGAACTGAAGAAAGCTGCTTTCCATTGGTCTTTTTAAACTGGACTTTTACTGGTGTCTTGACACCTGGTGAGTCTCTTGCTTTCCTTGGCAGCATTTGTCCCAGATTTCTGGCTCGCTGACTATTTGTCTCTTTGTGAAAATCTTTTCCTTAATCAGCCTTTAATGTTGACATTCCCCTAATGCTGCTTCCTCCTGCTCTTCTTCTCATTCTGTGATGTATCTCTGGGTAACCTCTGTATTATAACTCTTATTTTATTTTCACCTTTCCCTTGAGTTCCAGAGGTAAATATCCAGAGTCTAGTAAACCTTTCATTATGATATTCCATAAGAATTTTAAGGTTCCTGAACCCAAAACTCAGTTCATTAAAATTTCCTTCTACCTTTAATATATTTTTCTCTTCCTAGACTCTTCAGCTAAGTTTATAGCAACATCCAATCTGCTGACCAAACCAACTCTGATCATTCTCTGATGACTCCCCTCTATTTGCCATTCATAAACACTGTCATTTCCTAACCATAGTTAGAACCGTTTGCCATCAGGCAGGCTGTGGACTGCACAAAGACACCTTACCCGAAGGGGTGTAATTGTAAATTATTAGTGATTTTCATGCACTGTTAGTAACATATCTTGTATTTACAAAGGTGTCAATATATTTTAAGTTTTCCAGCAGAGGAAAGTAAAGTGTCTCACTGAAGAAGTGCCTTTTGAAGTTTGGACAAAGTACCATATGGATAAGCTCCCTTACTTTCCTCTCCACAACCCCATTCCCTCCCGCACACATAACTTGCCCTAGAAGTAGTTAAGGTACATCTCTTGATCCGACTATAATCTTTATCATTAACTGCCCGCCGTGGCTTTTGCCATCAAGAGCACATCCTTCCCCACAGTTCACCTTCCATACTGCTTCAGGATGATACATGTAAAATAAATCAGTCCACCCACTCTTTCTCTTAAGAACTTTTTAGCAGTTTCCCATTATTTAGTGATAATTCCATAGTCTTTCCCTCAGCATGTAAGATCATCCATGCCTGCTGACTCTGTCACCCCACCACGCCACACTGGATTTTATATTCCGTTAATACTGGAAAAGTACTTTTTAGTATATATCATGCTTTTGTGCTCTGTACGTTCTTGGCTGTATGCCTAAAATGCCCACCTCAATGACACATTTTTCAGTTCATAACGAGCCAAATCAGCTTTAACTGAAAAGCCTATCCTCACTCTCCCCACTTACCTCCCCAAGAAAGTTGTGTCATTTCCTCCAAGAGTACATGGAATGTATCTCTTATCATTACACTTAACCACTTCTAATGAAATTATTCCTTCACCTATTTCTAATCTTCTAGAGAGTGGAATGAGGTTTGGAGAAGGAAGGGCAGGCAGGGTTAGGTTAGAGAATTGATAAGAGTGGAAAGGTGGCATGATGCTAGATCACAAAGAGATGTAAAGGGTATGCTGTGAAGCCATGAGAGCTACTAAAGTACAGTTTTTAAAACATTAACCCCAGACACTAAAACAATGAGAAAATGATACGTACTATCATCAGACTGACTTTTGTTGAAAACTCAACTAGACACTTACCAGTTTGTTATCTTGAGTATTTTATCCCAAATCTTTTCAATTTTAATGTTCTAGTCTTTCAAATTGGTGGTTATGTTATTTAACCCCAAAATTGTGAGGATAAAGAAAGAAAACATAAAAAATGGATGCCTTGGGCCTAATGTATTACAGATTTTCAATACTTATTTTTGAACTTTTCTGTTTAAATAGTCTATCTCTAAAATTTTTGTCAAGGTATGATCTTCTGTATCACAATGATTGATTTTAAGGAAATTAACATGTGACATTAAATATTAAAAATTAATAAATTAATTGTGGATTAACATTAACACTGTTTTTAAAAAGAATATTCATTTCTCCAATGAATTGATTTATAGAAACTTCTTTTTAACTGTATTGATGGTTTTGTTTGTTTGTTTGTTTTATTAGTTTCGCCATACAATGACATGATATCGCCGTGGGTTTACATATGCTCCCCCTCCAGAACCCCTCTCCCTCCTCCCTCCCCCCGGGAAATCTCGATGCACCAGCCCCGAGCATCAATCCTGGGCTGGCGATTGATTACACATATGATAATTAACATGTTTCAATGCCATTCTCCCATATCATCCCACCCTTGCCCTCATCTACAGAGTCCACGAGTCTGTTCTATACATCTGCGTTCCTTTTGCTGTCTCGCATGCTGGGTTCTCATTACCGTCTTTCTAAATTCCATATATATGCATTAGTATACTGTATTGTTGTTTTCCCTTCTGGCTTACTTCACTCTGGATAATGGGCTCCAGTTCCATCCACCTGAGTAGAACTGATTCAAATGAATTTTTTTTAATGCTGAGTAATATTCCATTGTGTATATGTACCACAGCTTTCTTATCCATTCGTCAGTTGATGGGCATCTAGGTTGCTTCCATGTCCTGGCTATTGTAAACAATGCCGCGATGAACATTGGGGTACACGTGGCTCTTTCAATTCTGGTTTCCTCGGTGTATATGCCCAGCAACTTTTATATAAAATATTTACATGTAATATTTTTATAAAGTGCTATGAATCTGTAATTTTAAAGTTTTAATATCTGGATTAAGACCCCATATATTTTCCATATTCTGTATGTGAAAGGGCTCTACGGCTGTGTTTTGAAAAAAATAAACAATTTATCCTCCTGATTAAAATAAAAGCTCAACTTTTTTCATGAATGTCATATTTCTTTTCAATCTCTCTCATCAGATCTTATTTATAAAAGTGAATTTCACTTATGTATTTAGAGAAGTCATAATTTGTACAAAAGATACTACTTTTATTCCTAAATAGTGTACATATATCTTAAAATCTTAACTTTTTCCCTTGTTTTATATAATGTTAGATCAAATTATATTAAAAAATACCTTCTCAGTTCATGTTATTGGAAAAATGACAATTTTATAAGGCAGGTAAATTCTGTTCTCCGTTTCCCAATATAGTGAGGAACAAAAGAAGCTTTTAAAAATAGGCAAAGTAATAATGACAATGCTAAAAGGCATTTAAATAAAAGGAAAATAAACCCAAAACAAAACTCAAGGTCATCTTTCCAACTTCAGCTGAATAGCAAAACAATCTAAACTAAAATGTCTGAACATATCATTAGCCTTGTTCATCTGTGACATGTGGCTTAAGTAATTTGATAGTAAGAAAGGGAATGTGTTGTTAATGATATAGTAATGAATAGGTATGGTTTTATGTATATAAATTATAATTGATGCAGATAACCTTATTACTTGTATTTCAAAGTCTTTTTGAACTACCATTGCAAGAATTTGCATAATCTTGGGTATAGCCATGTAAACATCATCTGACATGTTCCTAGGAATGGAGGCAGGGCGGGGGGGGGGAGTCTGAGAACTATCCTTTGTCTAGTTGTCAACAGGAATTAAATTATGTAAAAAATTAGTTGCTGTAGTAGCATTTTAAATCATATTTCAGAAAAATTCTAACTGTTCACAATTGCTTAAACTGTGATCTTTTGTCTTGACTTTTACATTTATTTGCATTGTTAGAAAACTTCTGGCATTTCTCTAAATTGACTTTTCCAATGGTTCATATCTATTTTATCTCTTTATGGCTTCATAACTAGCCATACTAAATTTAGCGGCTTAAAGAAAAAGTGATTTATTTCTCATGATTCTGTGGGTTGGAGAAGAGGAGGGGAAACCTTGACTAAGTGGCTCTTCTGCCCCTCAGTCACTCATACAGCTGACTGGCTTCATCTGCAACCACATATTTGTCTTATCAGTGCTCCTCTGTGATCTCTGTCTCTATCAGTTGCCTCAAACTGTTTCCATTCTAGCCAGACTGTCTACTCAGCATGGCAGCTGGCTACTCAAAGACAAAAACAGCCAATACCCTTACAGGCTGGGCCAGAAACTGACTTATACTTCCTCTACTTTCTATCGGTCAAGGCAAGTCACGAGGCTAGTGCCGCTGGAAAAGAGGGAGAATAGACACTCTCTTATGGAGAGGCCTTCTGCATGATGTGCAGGAAGAGGTGGAACCATTGGGAGCCATCTTTGGCAACAAGCTGTCTCCATAAAAAAGTACATTAAATAAAAACTGTATTCCTTTACTTATGGGCCAGAAATTTTTCCTTTGACTTTTGTTTGATTTATATTGTTCCCAATATTTTAATATTATTTTGGATTTCTGAATAGCATTGTTCAAGTCTTTACTGAATTGTCTAAATTAGTTATTTAAAACAAAACAGAACAAAACAAACAGAAAAACACTAGAAGCCTCTTTTGTACACTTGTCAGCAACTTGTAAGAGCCTAATGCTTGGAAAGATTGAAGGCAGGAGGAGAAGAGGATGATAGAGGATGAGTTGGTTGGATGGCCTTACCGACTTCATGGACTTGAGTTTGAGCAAGCTCTGGAAGTTGACGATGGACAGGGAAGCCTGGCGTGCTGCAGTCCATGGGCTCACGAAGAGTCAGACACAACTGAGCAACTGAACTGAGCTGAAGCAACTGTTTGTGTCTCTAAAATAATTTTGCTGCTAACTTCAAGGGATCTGTGTGATTGTTTCTTTTTTTCTTTGTTTTGTTGTTGTTGGCCTCATTTTCACAGTTTAGCAATCAAGATCACAATCATTTATTCATTAAATGGTTATTGAATTCCTACAATGTGCTGAGCATTGTGTCAGGCCCTGTCAAATAGGAATGAGGAAAAGTTACCTATTTTATCTAAGTGAGTTGGAATTGTTTAGTCAGATTTACCTTTTGTATATCTCCATGAATCATTATTTAAAACTTGATTTTTCTGGAATTTATAAAACAATTCACAACAGGAATCATCAAATAGTTAGCCTAACTGGATTATGATTCTCAAGTCTCTGTATTTTAAAGTAAATTCATATTTGTCTTTTTTTCAAATACAATACATGTGTGTTATCTGATACTTAAGTAAAACTGCTTTAGCTACTTGGGTTGTTATATAAAGGATAAAAATATTGACAAGGATATATTTCCCTGGGTCTTAGGTTTTCATATACTAATTATCCTGGGGAAAGAGAAGTAATCTTGGAAAAATCATAAAATCACTTTTAGCATCAGTGTCTTCTTAAGTGAAAAATTTGGACTAGATTATTTTCTTATGCTATGAAATACATCAGTTATATACATTAATTGTTCAGTGTTTTTTTTAATTTTTTTCCTTCTCCTTTCTTAGTTTTACAATACATGAAGAAGGGTTTCTCCTCAGCCTCCTCTTTAGAGCCTTTTAACTTTGTTCTTCCATTTTATTAATATTACTTTAGTCAATTTCCTTCATCTTCTTTGCAGATCTATTAAAAACAGTTTCTTGTTCAAAAAAAAAAAAGTCACCAGCTACTCAGAGGTTTGCTGTGGTTTTTATTTGTGCATGTCAGGATTGTCTAAGAGGTCAAATACGGGAAGACAAAAAAAAAATAATTACTTGCTGGGACACCTATTTTTAGTATATTATCTCTTTACATCCTAGTCCTTGGGCTGATATTTTCCTTTTGATTTGAAATCAGACATATGCATTCCTAGTTCTACCTTAGCTTTCTCAATAATAGTAACTGGTTGCCAAATCCTACTAAAATGTACTGTCTGCTATGCTATTAGGGTAAGCTTTGTAGTAAACATCTTGGGAATTTAGATTAACCATCAGCACTAGATATCTATTTACACTTATTAGTTGTCTTTTTTTATCAATTGATATGAAAGCAAATCAGTACATTTAATTGTAACTTCAAGAGGCTATATATGCATAATTGTTAGTATAAGCATCTCCTAAATCAGTGACTGGCATATGTAGTAATTTCATAAGAGAAAACTGTAGATTTGAAGAAGCCAATTAGGGATCACATTTTGTGCTTTGCAGTAGAACTTCCTGTGATGATGAAAATGTTTTACATTATGCTGTCAGACAGTCTAACTAGCCATGTGTGACCACTGAGCGCTTGAAATGTGGCAGGTCCCACCTAGGAACTGCATTTTTAGTGTGTCCAGTTTTAAGGAACTTATACTTAAATAGCCACATGTGGCTAGTGGCTACCGTATTGGGCAATACAGATCTAGAATATTTAAAAATGTATTTAATTGTGATGCAACACTGAAATATATGACCTACTTATTATTTCTCATTTTATTTGCACTAATTTTATGGAAAATGTAACTGATTCACAATTTTAAGTAAACAGGGTGGAAATACAAATCAGTGTAGTTAATACAATCTGTGCTGGTTGACAAAGGTATTTTATTGAGTGGGGAGAGGTAACTCCCGTGCATAATCTCTGTTAAGGCTCCCCCACAAACCACTTCACTTCTCTGAACATGAAGTCTTAGGTTAAAAATACAGTATGCACTGCTGCAAATGTAGTTTTAATACAGATGTACTTATATTCAGAGTAAGAAGATAGAACAAGGCCATGATAGACCTGCTGCTTACTTGATGAATGACTGAAAAGACAAAAAAAAATTTAGCCTCTATTTTGACTGTATTTTTTTAATCAGTAAAAATAATCTCTGGGTTGAAAAGTATTAAATACCATTAAGAAGGAATTAGAATACAAAGTAGGAAGAAGATTGTTAAAAAGCTGCTCCTTGCTCCCACCCAGGCACAAATTGCATCCCTCTTAAGTTGAGAGAATTTGGAAACAAAGTCTGTGAACTGCCTGTGGAATATTTTAGTAAATGTGAAGAGTGAAAACTTTGCCCAAAGAATTGTCCAGAGGGTGGATCTAGAGATCCCCATTTAAAGAGGAAAAGTGGGGAAGGTAACAGAAAATGAGATATGATGAATCTCAAAGCTATAGTATTGTCCTTAGAAGAAACAAAGGGATGATATATGAACTCTTAAGAGAAGTGATGGTTACTGGAAGCAGCCAGTAACAGTTCACAGAGAAAGTTCACAGAGAAAAACTCTTGTCCAACTCAGTGTATGGTATTTTTTGATAGAGAAAAATTAAAACGTGGTAGATACCTTATATGTAAACCTTTTGATAGAGCTCCCCCATTATAGTCTAATAAGGTAAAGAAATCAGGAGAAGTTAATAATGCAGTTGGATGGATCATAATTAAACAACCAATCCCAAAGAGTACTGATTAGCTGAAGGGTGGGCTCTATTTGTGCAATAAAGAGTTCTAGGTTTGCCCTTGTTTTTTGTTTTTTCCTTTTTTTCACCATTTCTATCAGTGATGTTGATTAGTGTTGAACGACCTCTTTTGCATACAAGCCAATTCAAGAAGAATGAAAATATCCATGGCCTACAGTACGAGTGGAGACTTCTCCCTTATACACACAAACATGTGAACAAATATACATCTGTCTTTTCCCATTCTGTCTTGTATCTGAATTGATTTCCTTTGAATTTCCAGAGTTTCCTTCTCATTTCTTCATTCACATGATCTCATTATGGCTTTCACAGTCTTGATTATGTATGACCTTTCAACTAAAGTGCGCACTTCTAACTGAAACATCTTTCAGTAAATCCATAAGCATACGTTCTGGAAATAACTCCTGTTAATACTTTTGGATATACATTTTTTCTTCAAAATTGGCATCAGAGCACATATATTTCCTTACAGAATATACTTTTTTAATTGATGTCTTATTAACACAGTAAACTTACCCTTTTTACTGTGCAGACCTGTGAATTTTGACAAATGTGTAAAATCCTGTAACCACCACTGCAATCACAAACTCTCCACTCAAGTTACAGAACAGTTCTGTGTCACTCTCCAAAATTTTCTCACACTTTTTAGTTAGCCCTTCTCCAGCCCTCAGCTCTACATTATTTAAAAATATGGTGGTTCTCTTCTATTTTTCTTGTCATGAGTACTGGTTCTCCTATGATACGTTTTCAATAATCATTTTCCATGCCTGGGCCCTGCTCGAATTAAGCATGATTTGAATTTTCTTATTTTCTGTTGTTATTCAGTTACTCAGTCGTGTTTGACTCTTTGTCACCCCATCGACTGCAGAACACCAGGCTTCCCTGTCCTTCACCAACTCCCAGAGTTTGCTCAAACTCAAGTCCATTGAGTTGGTGATGCCATCCAACCATCTCATGCTCTGTCATCTCCTTCTCCTCCTGCCTTCAATCTTTTGCAGCATCAGAGTCTTTTCTAATGAGTCAGCTCTTCGCATTAGGTGGCCAAAGTATTGGAGCTTCGGCTTCAGCATCAGTATTTCCAGTGAATATTCAGGGTTGATTTCCTTTAGGATAGATTGGTTTGATGTCCTTGCAGTTCAAGGGACTCTCAGGAGTCTTCTCCAACACCACAGTTCAAAAGCCACTTCTTTGGCGCTCGGCCTTCGTTATGGTCCAGCTCTCACATCCATACATGACTACTGGAAAAACCATAGCCTTGACTAGATGGACGTTTGTTGACAAAGTAATGTCTCTGCTTTTAAATATGCTATCTAGGTTTGTCATAACTTTTCTTCCAAGGAGCAAGCATCTTAATTTCATGGCTGCCGTCACTATCTGCAGTGATTTTGGAGCCCAAGAAAATAAAGTCTGTCACTGTTTCCATATCTATTTGCCATGAAGTGTTGGGACCAGATGCCATGATCTTTGTTTTTTTTTTTTTTTTTAATTAATTAATTTATTTTTTCCTTTACATTATCGTGTTGGTTTTGCCATACATTGACATGAATCCACCATGGGTATACATGTGTTCCCCTTCCAGACCCCCCTCCCACCTCCCTCCCGATCTTTGATTTTTGAATGTTTAGTTTTAAGACAGCTTTTTCATTCTCCTCTTTCACCTCATCAAGAGGCTCTTTAATTCCTCTTCGCCTTCTGCCATAAATGTGGTGTTATCTGCATATCTGAGGTTATTGACATTTCTAATGGCAAGCAAATTTTAATTATTTCTCCTGGAAATCAAATTTCAATCTTTAAATTATTTTTTTTAAATTATCTGTCTCCTATTGATACTGTCTTAAAAGATGTGGAGGTTATAGTGGATTTAGTAAAGTTATCCATATAACATGGCTAGGAGGACAATCTAATTTGTTTTATATCAGGAATAGTAGAGGCACTATTATCATTCTAACCTTTGCTTTCTAAATTGGTGTTTTGCACCTAATTAATAACAGATGTTAAGAGAGCTTTAAATAAATTGGAAGGCATTCATAAAATAATGATTAGGATGCAAAAGAACCTATCAGAAGGATTAGCCTATTTTATTTGGGATAGAATGAGTAGTAATAAAGTCCAAGCCTCCAAGAGAAAGTTGAGCTCCATTCAAAGGAGAGTGTCTTAACAGAACATTACAAAGAGTGAACAAAGTACTTCTTAAAGGAGTGAGGTCTGTGTCACTTTTGGTGTGCCATCATACCTTAAATATTGTATTAATGAAGATGCTGTGGAACAGTTTCAAGTGGCACAGAGAGAACTAAACTGTCTACCCAGAGAGATCTTTGCAAGTTTAGAGTCACATTTTCTACAGCAAAATCTTGAAAATGACTACATTCATTTTGTAGAATGTAGAATGCTACATTCTAGCAGGGGAGGTGTTGCCAGTTGAGTTGCCAACCATGCTCTAACTTCGTTTTACCCTCCTCTCTTCCCTTGTTGTTCATGTCTGAGCCCTTTAATGCTTCTGATCTCATGGTAGTGTTGGAAGAGGAACGTATTTTGACCTTTCCAGTAGTCACTGCCTTTCCCTCACCCATTGTGGCCCACTGTCGAGTCTGAGGGTCATTACTGACAGGCTGATCCAGGAAGTACTCGCTCGTAGACTCTTAACTGGGACCAAATCATATTTAATGTGGTCCACTGTCGAGTCTGAGGGTCATTACTGACAGGCTGATCCAGGAAGCACTCGCTTGTAGACTCTTAACTGGGACCAAATCATATTTATTGTGGTCCTCATCTGGGCTGAGACTTAAATTTCTAGTGTAAACCACTGTCTTCCTTTCTAGATCCCAGCTCACCTTTACCTTGAGTCCCATTTTGATAGAGTGACTCTCAGTAGTCCCCAAAATATTAATAAATTCCTCACATGCATCCAGTTTATATAACTGGAATTCTACTATAGACCCATTTGCCAAGTTATCTTGGAAGTCTGCCTCCCCAGCAAACTCTTGGGCCATGGCTTGCTCTTGCCTCTTAATCTCATGAATCTCTACCACTGAGAGTTCAGTCCTCAGGAATTCAGTCAGATGAGTGGCTTCGAGCGGTTACAGCCCAGCAGCATTTTAAGAGTGAAATTCCTCTTTGCTCAGAAGTCTACAATATCAACAGCCACCTAGATTTTTCTTTTGTTATGCCTGCCTACTTGCCAAAACCTCAAGCCACCTCAACCTGGTTCTTTACACCTTGCTTGAGCCCCTATTAGTGATTCTTATAAATCTTGATACTGGAATTTTCCTAGGTTTAGTTCTATACCCTGTCTTGGGTTTGTAAACTTCAAACTAAAAAATAATAAAATTTTGAAACTCCTGCAAAATTCTAGTCAGATTCTTAGTTCTTTCCATATTATAGGGATGTTGCCAGATGGATTTCAGACATAATTCAACAAAATCAATAGAATAGTTGCCATGAATTGCACTAAGACATGAGCTTAAGGATTTCTTTATGCTTTTTCCAAATTCAAAATGTCACAAACAGCTCACTGTTTTCTCAATAGGGCAAGGACACTTTCAAAATTGAAATTGTGATTTAACACCTTTGTGCTAAGTTTTGCACTGCATGAAACTTGAGATTGTTTTTGCTAATGTTCAAAGCACGGAAAGTCTGAGTGGTGACTGTCTAGGATCTGCAAGTAGGCTCACCACAGTCAGTTCTTGAAGTTGAATTATTTGAAATTGGCAGGTGGTTTCTCTTTTTCCATAGATTTCATTCCCCTTTTCTTGACAGTGCATGTGTTTGGTGACCTCGACTGTTTATTTAGCTTCTGCATGCATTCCTTTGGATTTGTTTTATGTGTGGTTTTTTGGTTGCTTATGTTTCTTGTTTTGCTTGGCTACTTCTAGAAGGAGTAATGGTGGTGGTCTGCTTTGGGTCGGCAGTCAAAACAAATGTGATACTCGTTTTGAATATCTGGCTTTGAGTTTCTGTATAAAAATATAAGCACCATTTACATAAGTATATTGCTTGAATTGAATTAATTTTTTATTCCCCACTTGCCCCTAAAGAAGTACCAACAAACTTCAGAATTGCTTAAGACTGAACATAAGAAGGAAAGAAAAGTGAAGAATGGAGATAAGCCACAAGCTGAATAATCAAACCTGAAAATAAAAAGAACAAAGTCAATACATGGCTTACTTTCCACATGTAATTTGGAGGTATCTCAACTGAAAATGGGTAAAGCTCTCATTTACACCTTGCTATTCTTCACTGCCTTCTTTGTTCTTGTTTAGTTACTGTGTGGTTACAAATGGGTAATCGTGTTCCATAGTTCTCAGTAGCACATGTTGGGTAAGAGGAGGATGGGGATAAGAAAATAAATAAATTAAAAATTAGAAGAATCAAAAGGAATTTATGAACAAAAGATATTTGTTTATTAATAAGCATTGCTATTTTAAAAAGCATTAGCAGCAAGGTATTAGAAAACAGTAACTTTTGGAGCTGTTCTGTTTTGGAGGGCCTTTCACTGTCCACTTGGAGAACACTTGCATCTCCCAATATCCTTCATATGACTCTCTGGCTGTTTGCTTTCTTTCTCCTTCAATGACTCCTTCTTTGGTGGCTCATCTGTTAAATGCTGCTTCTCTCCCAGGGCACTGTCCTCAGTCTACTGCTCTTCTTCTGATCTTTGACACAGGTGATCTCATCTAACCTCTGGGTTTCAGCCACCATGTATGCATGTGTCAGTGACCAGTACTTTTCTATTTTCAAGCTGTGACCTCTCCCCAAAGCTTTGCTCTCATTTGACCATAGCTGTTGTGGAGGTATCTTCCCTTAATGGTAGTAAGCACTTTAAATGGGCCACTTATGAAAGTGAACATTTTATTCTCACCTAACTCATTTCTCTTTTAAAATCCTCTAAGTTCTAGAAGCATTAGAGTCATCTTTGGTTGAGCAGTTTCTCTGATAATTGTTCAGGTGGCTCAGATGATGAAGAATCCACCTGCAATGAGGGAGACCTGGGTTCTATCCCTGGGTTGGGAAGATCCCCTGGAGAAGGGAAAGGTTACCCACTCCAGTATTCTGGCTTGGAGAATTCCATGGACAGAGGAGCCTGTCAGGCTACAGTCCATGGGGTCGCAACGAGTCAGACATGACTGACCGACTTTCACTATGCAATCCAGTACCAAAATGTGGCATGTAGTGTCACCACTGTATGGGTTTGAACCTTCATCATATCTCACCTGGACAATTGCAATGGTTTCATAACTGGTCCTTCTGTTTTGGGTCTTTTAATGCACATGTGTGTGTGTGTGTGTGTGTGTGTGTGTGTGTATAACACAGTCATGGTCATGTCACTTTCTTGCTACAGAAAACCTTTCAATTGTTTATTGCTACTTTCATGATCATATACAACCGATTTAACTTGGCTCCTGTATTGCTTTAATGCCCAATTACTTATCCAGCTTAAGGTCTTCACACTCCCTGACCCAAAATTTCATCTCTAGAAATCCTGTTTATAGTTCCCTATACTGCATACTGGCCATTGTCAGAGAACCAGCCTTTGTTCATGATCTCTTGAAAAAAAACCTCTCTTCATTCTTTTTAAATCTACAGTATTTTCTCTTCCAGAAATGATTTCAGGGAATTCTTCCCTACCAAGTTAGGTGTCCTTCCTCTTTGCTCTTGGAAAAATACTGTGTATGTTACACTATATTAATACTATCTTTCTATGTCTGTTCCTTGCAAACTCTTGTGAGCTTTTTTGAAGACACTGGGTTATTCCTCTTTCAGTTTTCATCAGTAAACACAGAATCTGAGATATAAAATGTGCTTTGTAAATATTTCACTTGCTTAATGAAAGAGTGTAGTTGATGAAAACTAAATACTTTGAAGAATTTGTGTTTGGATTTTGCATATAAGAGTTTTTAATAAAGCTCTTCTCTATCTCCAGTATTCACTTGGCCTCTCTTAGGCTTCTGAAATGACCATTTCCCTTTGCATCTTTTCGCTTTTGCACTATTATGCCCTATGACCTGCTTCTGTACCACTCTGCCTCTTGGGTTGCCTGACCACCAGTTCAAATGTCCTGAGTGTAAGGCTTAGAGAATCAGAGCTGTCTCTACATCTTCCTTCTTCCATTGTTGCCTTTATAAATGGAAATATATATATATGTATTTTGAAGCTATCAGCCAAGTTTTCAAAAGGAAAAAAGGTCACTATGACAGAGTATACTTTGTCATATGCAGTATTCCACCAGAATATATTAGATTAAAAGAGCAAAGCTGACCAGCTGAAAAACAAGAAAGGAAAAACTTCCTTTTTTGATTTAGTACTTTCTGGACTTTCTAAGCAGCTCACCCTTATTCTTGACTCTGTGGTCACCTCAAAGCTCACTGCTAGTGACCTTCACACAGTGGTGAGTTTCTTGAAAGATATTTAAAAATGAGAGCAAAAAGTTTATATTTTAGTTGAGATGCATGGTAATGTAGGTAACATCCATGACTGGAAAGTTTAAACATCCATAACTGTCTTTATCATAAGAGGCCAGTCTCAACTTAATTCTATAAATTGGAATGTTGATAAAATGGTGATAAAAAGGAACCAAATGTTTTGTTCTTTAGTATGCAATGGCAGTTTGTAAAGCACACAAGTGAAATCACTATTAACTTTCCCTCCCTCCTTCCCTCCCTTATCTTCCCTCTCCTCCTTCCTCTCTCTCTTTCTTCCATGATATGTTTAAGGAAAATATTTCAGATATTTATATAATTATTATATGAAATATATAGGGTATAAAAATAATGAAATGAAAGTAGTTGTGATGTGAAAGATATGATGTCCATTAGCCATCTTTGACACTTTGGGTTACTAAAACATGAAACTATTCAAGCTTTTCCTGTTTGGAAAGCAAATAGAGTTTTGTTGTCCTTATCACATCACACTGAAAACAGTTGCATGTTATTCTTTACTAGGGAGTATGAATTTACTATAGATAATTCTTCACTTCAAGGGGTTTACAGTTAAAATATAATGAATTTCTACAAATACATTTTGTAGAAATAGCACAGGCAGGTGGGTTCTTTACCACTGGACTACCAGGAAAGCCCCAACATATGTGTGTATGGGTCTATGTGCATATATACATATATATACATATAATTTTTCATATTATTTTCTATTGTTGTTACAGGATATTGAATATAGTTCCATGTGCTATGTAATTGGCACATATACATCCTATGTATAATAGTTTATATCCATCCTATGTATAATAGTTTACCTCTTCTAATCCCAAACTCCCATTACTCTCTGAGTTCCAACTTGCCTTACGGTTTCATTCTTGGACCATTATTTCCTGTACAAGCTCTTCCTTCTACTTAGAATATTTTCTTTGTAAATCCCACAGCCATCCTTCACAATACACACAGACACATATCAGACTAATTCCTATCCATCTTTCGGATTTTAACTTAAATTTTGCCTTCTTTAAGGAGCTTTCCTGATACTCCAACCCAAATGAAATACCTTTGTAAAGATCATTCATGGTAATTATCACTGGTTTTTGTTATACATTATTTGTATGGTTATTTGATTAACACCTGTCTTTGATATCATAGCCTGTTTTGTTTGTTCATTGTATGCCCAAATGTGGCCCAATTCTTGGCATAATGTAGAAGCTGAGTCTCTACTTACTGGATGAATATATGGATGAATGATCTCTATACATTGTACTTGCTGCCAGAGGTTTCTTATTATTAAATCAATCCAATTATTGCACTTTCCTTCTTCTGCCTTCCTTTGGCTTTGTATTGCCTACTGAGTATTTTTTATGATATATAAAACATTTTATTATCTTTTTTCAATGTACAAATCCAGTTAAACTTCCAGTTCATCCTGCCTACTATCGTTCTTCTACCTATTTTTGTCCCAACCTTGGTGGAAGCAGTCAATTTTCTCTCTGTACTTGTGTTCCTTAAATTGGACAAAATACTATATCATTGTGCTTTTTTCATGCACCTCTGTCTTCCTCTATTGTGCTTTCATTTACTGTCTTTAATTATCAAAATCCAGTTTTCTCCTAAGATTTAGCTTGAGTATTATTTATTCCTTGATGCTTTCCCTTGAACTGTGTCAGCCCTGTCCACGTGAACCCCCTCAATCTGCTGCATTCCTGTGTTTGTGTTTGTTAAAGGACTTTTTTCTATTCTGCCTTGACAGTCTACTCTAATACATTTCATAATTCCATGAGTGTTTTAAAGTCATAAGTAAGTGATTTCTCATGCAATGATATATTTCCCCACATAATATCTCTATCCTACTATTCAGTATGGCACTTTAGCCAATACAGATTAATAAAACATTAAAAATTATTATTCACATTCAGCATTAAAAAAAAACTGACTTAGTGATTAACTATTTCGTCTGATTTGTATTTAGAGAATAGTGCATTTCTGTCTCTTCTCTTTCCCCAGGCAGTCCTGCATTGATCTGTCCTCAACCTCCCTTTCAGATCTCATTTCCCACCACAGCATCACACGCTGCTTCAGGTGCTATTATTGTTCAGTCACTAATTCATGTCCAGCTCTTTGCAACCCCATAGATTGCAGCACACTAGGCTTCCCAGTCCTTCACTGTCTTCCAGAGTTTGCTCAAATTCATGTCCATTGAGTCGGTGATGCCATCCAGCCATCTCATCCTCTTTCACACTGTTCTCTTCCTGTCCTCAATCGTTCCCAGCATCAGGGTCTTTCCCGGTGAGTCAATTCTTTGCATCAGGTGGCCAAAGTATTCGAGCTTCAGCATCAAGATCAGTCCTTCCAATGAATATTTGAGATCAATTTCCTTTAGGATTGACTGGTTTGATCTTTTTGCAGTCCTGAAGATTCTCACAAATCTTCTCCAAAATCACAATTCGGAAGCACTCGAACTTCTTTATGGTCCAACTCTCATATCTGTACACAACTACTGGAAAAACCATAGCTTTGACTGTACAGACCTTGGTCAGTAAATTGATATCTCTGCTTTTTTAATACACTGTCTAGGTTTGTCATAGCTTCTCTTAAAAGGAGCAAGATTTTTTTTTTTTTAATTTTATGACTGCAGTCACCATCCACAGTAATTTTGGAAGGCCAGGAAAGGAAAATCTGCCTCTGTTTCCACTTTTCCCCCATCTATTTGCCATGAAATGGTAGGACCAGATGTCATCATCTTAGTTTTTGGAATATTGAGTTTTAAGCCAGCTTTTTCACTCTCCTCTTTCACTTTCATCAAGAGGCCCTTCAGTTCTCCCTTGCTTTCTGCCATTTGAGTGGTATCATCTGCATATCTGAGGTTGTTGATATTTCTCCCAGTGATCTTGATTATAGCTTGCAGTACATACAGGCCAGCCTTTTGAATGATGTACTCTGCATATGAGTTAAATAAGCTGCCTCAGCTAATCATTTGATGCATACCTTTATATTTCTGTGTCCTTATTCATCTAGTTTCTAAGTGCAGAATACTCTTTCTCATTCTAGCCCCTTTTTTTAGTTAAAAAACCTCATCTATATTTCCAGATCCTTGTCAATGTCTTCTTCCTTATGATAAATTTCTTAATAGGTCCTTTCCATTTCCTATTAGAATTTATTACTACCTCTGTTGTTGTCCTACAGTAATTGCTTGCTCAGATCCTTAGGACTTACCTTCATTCCAACTCGGAGGCTATTGTCTGCCAAAGCTATGCTCTGCTCTATTGATGACCAGATTTGCTCTTTGTGTGCTACCCAGGTTTGTGATTTGATTTGATTTTGGGATTTGATTTGATTTGGTTTGGGGATTTGATTTAGTTTTGGTTTTGGTTAGCGTTTGGGGTATGTTTTTGCTGAAAGAGTTAATGAGCAGTCAGACTTACTAAGATTTTCAACGTCCAATAAATTCATGGAGTGTTAAGACAAGTGAAACCGTTTGAATTGATGAAGTTGAAAAATATTAAAAGAACCTGTTTGCCTAAACTAATGGCAAATACCGTAGAATTAAACAGATTTTGGTTTCAATCTGAATATGAAATAACTGAGGGTAAATGTGAGGATTTAGTAATACTCAGGATGATCAAGATATTATGGTTGAAAAAAAAGCATGATGCCATAGTTAGTTAGAGGCTTTATTGTGAACAAATGACAAACTACTCAGCAACTCATTAGTTAATAATTAGTGGATTACTGTGGTTACCAATAGTAGGACAGTTGTGTAATTATTTTATTTCAGATATTCCAAGAAAAAAATACTATATAAGTTTATTTCTGGGTAAATCATAAATCAATAATTAAAGAAAACTCAAGTATATGGTCCTTTATCTAAAATTTTGCTGTCAGTTTACTGTTCATCATATCTCAGTGTGTAAAAAATACAATTTAGGATTTCATCTTTTTAAAATTTCTCTATTCATATTTCCAGAGTTGAGTTTCCATGTACAGAAATGTCTGCTAGCTATGACTCCTCCTTTGGGGAAAAAGTCTTAATTTTCAGCTGTGAAACCTTATGTTTTCACTGACATTCCTCTCAGAAAAATTTGCCAGTATACACTGTTAATTACAGACCATGAGAATTCTTTTTAAGTACTGTTTACAACAATGTCTAGGACATCTTTACAAACAGCCTACTTTTACAAAAGTCAACTTTCACAAAGTCTGATTACATTCTTAAACAGATAAAACCCACTGTTAGGATAGAAGGTAGAATACGATCAAAAAGTTGTATAGATAGGGAAGGAACAAGTACATGTTTACAAAAGGAGAAGATTAAATTAGTGTACACTTTCCTGTTCCATTTTACTTAAGAAAAAAGAAGCCTTAGTAATTATGAAAATACATTTTTAAATTGATCATTATGGCATAGAGAACAGCAGAACGTTGTTAGCCACTATTTTAAGGACTTGGTTTGGTTGCTTATTGAGAAAAAAAATTCTGCATATGAAATTTTCTAAATACTAACTTGAGGCTATAGATATATTAAATCTATTATTATATGAAGTGCCTCTGAAGACCAACTTTTTGCAGACTTTAGCTTAGTTGTGTAAGTGAAGGGATGGGATAACAGAGCCAAGTAATCAATATACCACACTGAAAGTGGTGATCTACCAAAAAAAAGAGAAATGATAAGGTCACAAAAAAAGCATATAGAGATAGATCTAGAGTTGTCACTGCTATCCACATTTTTACTTCTTTTGGTCACACCTAGCAGAACTCTACTGGACAAGGTAAGAATGCAAAGAATAAATCTATAGAAAACCAAGATAAATGAGCATGAAGTTCCTCAAATGTGATACGGATTCTGATTTATCAGCTACTGGAGTTCAGTTTCTCCTTTCTCAGAAAGAGATAAGCCATATCCAATCCTTTGGTTCTCAATAATGTCAACATTTCCATGTGACTATAGTAATTCATTATTCATCCCTCATTCACAAATTTATTTAAATTTCTTTTGTACATATTCTTAAGTTGGACCATAATCCTGAATTTTGTTGTTGTTGTTGTTCAGTCACTAAGTCATGTCCAACTCTTTGTAACTCGATGGACTGCAGCATTCTAGGCTTCCCTGTCCTTCACTGTCTTGCAGTTTGCTCAAACTCACATCCATTAAGTCAGTGATGCCATCCAACCATCTCAATCTCTATTACCCCCTTCTCTGCCTGCCCTCAATTTTTCCCAGTATCAGGGTCTTTTCCAATCATTCAGCTCTTTACATCAAGTGGCCAAAATATTGGATGTTCACCTTCAGCATCCATACTTCCAATGAATATTTGAGGTTGACTAGTTTGAACTCCTTACTGTCCAAGGGACTCTCAAGCGTCTTCTCCAGCAGCACAGTTCAAAAGCATCAGTTTCTGGCACTCAGTATTCTTTATAGTCTAGCTCTCATATCTATACATGACTACTGGAAAAACCATAGCTCTGACTATAAGATCTTTGTCAGCAAAGTGATGTCTCTGCTTTTTAATATGTTGTCTAGGTTTCTTGTAGCTTTTCTTCCAAAGAGAAAGTGTCTTTTAATTTCATGATTGCAGTCACCATCCACAGTGATTTTGGATCTTAAGAAAATAAGGCTGTCACTATTTAATTTTTTTCCCTATCTACTTGCCATGAAGTTATGGGACTGGATGCCGCTATTGTGTTGAGTTTTAAGTCAGCTTTTTCACTCTCCTTTTCCCTAGATAATCCTGTATAAGTTTCTTAATTCTACTGCCTGCTAATGAGTAATAATTACTTTTATTTTTGGCTCTAAGAGAGACCCAAGAGACCCCCAAATGTTGTGGTGCTGTGGAATTTGGTGAAATCCCCAATCAACATGTCTATATGCCTCACTATGTTGAACTATGTGAACATAGCCTTACTCAGTCTTCTTCCTTTTAAAAAATTTCTCCAACACCTTCATATCTTTAGCTCTTTTTCTTTATATGTTCTTTATTGAAAATGTTTTACTGTACATATTTTCTTCTTGAGGTCTGCCAACTGCAATCCATCATAAATATTTAGCTATAATTGTACCATGGCTTAGAACTCAGGATACCTGTTTCCTTCCAGAACTCTTCTTGATGAGGCCCCAAAGATTTTTAGTACCTCGTGCTAGTAATGTCTTTCAGAAATGATTGGTAGATTATCTACTCTCTTAGTCAGACAGACTCATCTTTCATTCTCCCCTGCTATGTGCTTGTGCCTGCTTTAAGCATACTTACTGTTTTTAATCCAAGAAATATTTTCCTGACATTATTTCTGAATGTTCAGTGATTTTCCTAGTAGGAGGTGCCTCACAGCAATGTATCTTCCCATAGTCTATGATAAGGTACAGTTTGAGTCTTTTAAAAATGTACTTGTTCTGAAGTACTAAGAGGAATAACTAAAGAAAAATCTATAGCTCTTCAATATTAGGAATATAGTGAACTGAACTAGTGAAAGTCTCTTAGTCATGTCTGAATCTTTGTGACCCCATGGACCCCTATGGGCCAGAATACTGGAGTGGGTAGACTTTTCCTTCTCCAGGAGATCTTCCCAACCCAAGGATCAAACCCAGTTGTTCTGCATTGAAGGCAGATTCTTTACCAGCTGAGCCACAAGGGAAGCCCAAGAATACTGGAATGGGTAGCCTGTCCCTTCTCCAGTGGATCTTCTTAACCAGGAATTAAACCAGGGTCTCTTGGATTGCAAGTGGATTCTTTACCAAGTGAGCTATCAAGGAAGTTATTAGGAATAAGAAATGTTAAATGTTGGACAAGACTCTAATGTATGTTGAAAAACAAACAAAAGTAACTCCCCCCAAATCCTTGTACAAAACTAGCAATGAGCTACAGTCTATTATTGACAAGACGTCTCCTGATTCCATTTTCCTTTTTATATATTTAACTCACAATGCATTTATATGTTTGAGCCACATCTTTGAAATTCTCAGGCTTGTTTTCTCATTTAAAAATTAAGAAGTCTTTCACTTCCTTTTGAACAGATGCTTCTAATCTAAGTTTTGAGTGGAAATTTAAGATCTTATTCCCTCCAATCTCTTGTAAAAATTATTCAAGTAATAAAAATGTCATTTTAAAATAATAATGGAAAGCGTTCTTACTATTTTAAGTGATCATATTTGTCTCAAAATTACTTTCAAATATTGTTAAAATAGCTTAGTTTTAAGGCACCAAAACAGACAGAGATATTCAAATTCCCTGGGGTAACACAAAAGGACAACTACTTCATTTACTTTCTCTTTTGGTCACGTTCAGAGGGCCCATCATAAGTTCCATTCTGCCTCTTCATGGATCTATTGTACCCACCCACACACACACACACACACACAGAATTTCCATTCTTTTACTTTCATGCAGTCTTGAATATTTCCAAATGAAAAATGACTAAAACTTGATCCCCAAACCTGAAATTGTGTTAAGTCACAAAGTGTTCAAAGCGTATTAAGAAGTTCATTAAAATTTAAAGACTGAAGAATATAAAATTGTAACTTTTGAACTGCAATATTTACACATACATTTGGACAAACAATAGACACATTTATAAATACTAAAATGCCTGCTATTTGGTAATGGAATTATGCTGCTGCTGCTGCTGCTAAGTCACTTCAGTCGTGTCCAACTCTATGCAACCCCATAGACGGCAACCCAACAGGCTCCCCCTCCCTGGGATTCTCCAGGCAAGAACACTGGAGTAGGTTGCCATTTCGTTCTCCAGTGCCTGAAAGTGAAAAGTGAAAGTGAAGTCGCTCAGTGGTGTCCCACTCCATGTACAATCCATGGAATTCTCCAGGCCAGAATACTGGAGTGGGTAGCTGTTCCCTTCTCCAGGAGATCTTCCAAACCCAGGGATTGAACCCAGGTCTTGCACATTGCAGGCAGATTCTTTACCAGGTGAGCTGAGGTCTATAGTGGTTTATTGCAAATCCTTTAGTAAAAATTCCCTAACCAACAACCACTAAATGTTATATATTGTTACTGATCATCTGTTATTTTCTAGGATTATCAATTCAGTTGAAAGTGTAAGCTTTAGTTTATTTAAAAATCAATAAAAATAAATCAGAGTCTGAGTTTAGCTATAACTAGTTTACAATGAGAATAGCTCTGTGAGAGAGGGACCATTTGTTACATTCCACATATAGAGAATATATATAGGTCTAATGTTAAGCCATAGAAAAGTTTATTTATTTTTTCTTTTTTGGTTCTCTTTATTAACGTGTGTAGCCTTTGTTGAACATTTGTGCTAGCCACACATGCCAGTGTAATTAGCTGAAGTAAGAGAGTAGTCATACCAGTATAGATTTGAGTATTTTATAAGTAATTCTGAATGTTCTGTTATATTTGTTGGACTTTATTTAAATTTATTTGCTAATTTGCTCCTCTGATATGGACTTCATTACATGTACAGAATGCATTTGTATATCTAAATCAGAAAGATGAAGTTTACATTTACCTTAATGTTTTTAAGGCATGCATAGGAGAGAAGTTTACTTTTAAAACGGGTGGTGAAAATGGAAAGAATCTATGGCTTCTCAAGCAAAACCCTGCAGGTCTGGCAATGATGCAAACAGGGCTATGGATGTGGCTTCAAGGAAAAGAAAACCAAGAAGTCTTTCTTTTTTCTTTTTTAATAACTTTGGTATTTAGAGATATGTTGTTAGGTATGATTTAATCATACACAATTACTCTTTTAAACTTAAACTAATCGTTGGCTCTGGGGAGGCATTTTTGACTTAGACCTACAGTTCTGGCTGAGATGGTGTGAGAATGTGAGGAGAAAGACTTGGCAGCATCTATCACATTAATCCCAGATGCTACTGTGGTGGTGGTTCTTGTGGTTTGGAGACATTTCAATGTATGCAAAAAAGGGCTCCCTTTTTGGCAAATGATTTGGAAGGGGAGGGTGATAAAACTGTCTGCATTCATTCTGGGTACAGATAAGAGGCATTTCTCTACAAGAAGTTTTGTAAGGTTGTGGGCCTAACTTGCATTCTAGAAAAATTCAATTTTAACTAAAGCTTAAACTAGTTTTTGAGTATTTCATAGTTACACTGTGGAAGGAAATGGCAACCCACTCCAATATTCTTGGCTGGAAAATCTCATGGAGAGAGGAGCCTGCCAGACTACAGTCCATGGGATCATAAACCATTGGACATGACTTAGTGACTGAGCACGCTAATGTCAGTAATATTAGAATGAGAACACTCAATATTAACAATAGACTGTTGTTGATTTCTTCTTACACTATAGCTGTATAGCTCTATTTAAGGCCACCCCTTCACTTTTGCATTTGCCTTCTTCCTTACCTCTGTTCTGACCCTAAGGCTTTGAAAATGAATCTCTCTTCTGTGCTCATATCAAGTAATGGCCATTGCTGCTAAGTCGCTTCAGTCGTGTCCGACTCTGTGCAACCCCATAGACAATAGCCCACCAAGCTCCCCCATCCCTGGGATTCTCCAGGCAAGAACACTGGAGTGGGTTGTCATTTCCTTCTCCAATGCGTGAAAGTGAAAAGGGAAAGTGAAGTCGCTCAGTCGTGTCCCACTCTTAGCAACCCCATAGACTGCAGCCCACCAGGCTCCTCCGTCCATGGGATTTTCCAGGCAAGAGTACTGGAGCGGGGTGCCATTGCCTTCTCCGTCAAGTAATGGGGGTGGGAACATATTTAAGTGACTGAATCTAAGGCTTAACTTGGATATGTATTTTTATAAACAGTATCTACCCAGTCAGAATGTAAGTGGAAATCTTTTCAAACTTTATATCAGATAGACTTGGTTTGAATTCCTACTTTACATTCATTAGCTGTAAATAAAACTTAGAGACTTATCATTTTAATCCAAGCTTAGGTTTCCTGGGATTGATATGAAAATTATAGATGATATAAATATTAAAGCACCCAGCATAATGCTTGTCTTAGAGAATAATAGAACTTTTTGTTTGTTTGTTTACCTCTCAATTTTCTTCTAGGACTCTATTGCCAAGTGTTGAGAAACCCTTAGTAAGCCTGGCTGCTCATTAGCTCTTTCATCAAATTATATCCCAAAACTAATTATCTTTTCTTAAACTTTAAACTTAAGTGAGCAATGTAAATAATAAAAATACATTTGAGAGAGACTTAGTCACTTTAACACCAAGTTGGATGTCTTGAATTCAAGAGAGCTGGAAATGATTGGTAGCCAAACAAAGAGATTATTTCTGTAATTTTTACCTTTGTTTGCCAAGGCTGACTGTTTTCTTTTCTTTCTATATTCTACTCCTTTTCATCATTATTACCCTCATCTTAGGAAGTTTATTGACTTTTACCTTATTCCAACAAGTGTTCTGAATATTTTTCATGTATTATCCATTTAATTCTCACCATAACCCTGGAGGTTAAGGGTAGGTACATATCCTAAATTGTGGATAAGAAAAGTAGATAATCTTCCTACATGGTGGGAAATAAATACTCAAATCTAGGCATTTTCACCTCAAAATCTCTACTCTTAATTATTTGTCTCCCATATATTTACAAAATATCTAGTTACATATACATTTATTTTCTAAGGTGGTCTTTAGGTCAATATATTTACAGTATATATATATATATGTGTGTGTGTGTGTGTGTGTGTGTGTGTGTAGATCATGGCATCTGGTCCCATCACTTCATGGGAAATAGATGGGGAAACAGTGTCAGACTTTATTTTTGGGGGCTCCAAAATCACGGCAGATGGTGATTGCAGCCATGAAATTAAAAGACGCTTACTCCTTGGAAGGAAATTTATGATCAACCTAAACAGCATAATAAAAAAGCAGAGCCGTTACTTTGTCAACAAAGGTCCATCTAGTCAATGCTATGGTTTTTCCAGTAGTCATGTATGGATGTGAGAGTTGGATGGTGAAGGAAGCTGAGCACCAAAAAACTGATGGTTTTGAACTATGGTGTTGGAGAAGACTCTTGAAGAGTCCCTTGGACTGCAAGGAGATCCAATCAGTCCATCCTAAAGGAGATCAGTCCTGCGTGTTCATTGGAATGACTGATGTTGAAGCTGAAACTCCAATACTTTGGCCACCTGATGCGAAGAGTTGACTCATTTGAAAAGACCCTGTTAACTGGGAAGGATTCGGGGCAGGAGGAGAAGGGGACAACAGAGGAGGAGATGGCTGATAGCATCACCGACTCAATGGACAAGAGTTTGCGTAAACTCTAGGAGTTGATGATGGACAGGGAGGCCTGGCGTGCTGGGATTCATTGGGTCGCAAAAAGTCGGACATGACTCAGCAACTGAACTGAACTGAAGTGTTGAATGTGTGTGTCTATGTATAAATAAATATATGTATATACTCTTTGGCAGTACTTGGAAACATGTTGAATATGATGATCTTTTTAATGACCAGGGTCATAGGCCTAGCAGTGAGAAATTCTCTCAAAGAATTGACAATGATATCTAGAGAATCATTGTAGACATTAGTCAATCTCAAGATAAATACTAGGGTGTAAAAATACCCTCAACTCTTAGTATTCTCTCACCGTGCACAATGATTGTGGTTGAAATTAACTTGATTTAGTACGAAGAATTAAACTTTCACAGAAGCATTTCATGTCTTGTGGATGATTATTGTTGTCAGAAACAACCTTTTATTCATAATGTAGTTTTTTGCAAACTCTGAGGATCTGTTGATATAAAGTATTTTAATTCAATTACAAGTTTGAGTCTGGACACTAACCTTAGTTAGTGTACAAATATAAAATTACAATTACCACCCTTTGTTTGGAGTTCTCTAGATAAACATTCCACCACTTACCCTCCCCCAACAGTTTTACATACAATTTAAATTATCTGTACACATTAAAAATTTTTATTTTAGAAACAATTACAGAGAAGTAGTTTAGCTGTATTTTCATGTAATTTTTTTCAAAAGCTAAAATAATATATAAATATGTTTCTATAACTTAACCAGGCCTGAGAAATATTGACAATATCAAATCTTGTGTAGCCTAACTACAATAAACTTTTGGGTAACTATAAAGGGTCAGAATCTAGGAGCTGTGTGCATCAATGGACAGTTACAAAGATAAGCTAAGAAATGTACTCCAAAGTGTGATAGATTAAAATAGCCTCTGCTAGAAGAGTGGAACAAGTAAAGATTGCCCACTGAGAAGTACAACCAATATCTTCTTAAAGAACTAGGAGTGAGAAAAGATGTGACATTAATGTACTCTGTCTCTCAGCAATTAGAATCATGCGTCTCTGCATTTATCAAAGTTCAAGTTCAAGCCTTTTTCAGGAAATTCCCCCAAAGTACCTGATTCCCTGGTTCAAGTCAACTCATACTAAGACTATTCTTTGCAGTTCATCTCAGATAAAAATTGCATTTATCAAAATAATATGTTTAGAAGTTATAAATCCTTAGGGAGTGAAACTCGAGTTGTAGCCCTGTTAGCTCCCTTATCTGAGAATTTTTCTGCTGTTATTGATATTTAATCATGGAAATAGTCCAGACTTGCTCTGAAAGAGGGGTCACTGGCTTAGGTTCTGATTTTAACTTAATCACTGTTGATTGCTCTCCTTTCTTAGTTACATAATTCACCCCTAGTTGGCAGAGCCCCAGAACTACATGCAGTACTCTAGAAATTCAATCCCATTAGTAGTCAGTATAGCATGAGGATCAAGAGGGAGGGATTGTCTCAAATTTCCTACTTATTGTGCTACTATTTATGCATTGCCATATCATGCATGCTTGAACTACTGATTGAGGGGAAAATAATTCTAATAGGAATTGGCATTTAGCCCAGAAGTCTTACTCCATGCTTTGAACAAATGTTAACATGTGAATCCTCTCCATGTTATGGAGGCTAGTAAAAATTGAAATGAGAATTTATTTTTCCAAATTATAACGATATATTCTTTGTTTTCTTTTGAAAATGTAAAGATATAGCAGTTTTCTTAGGCTAAATCCTGGCTGTCTACTAAAGGCAATAGGAAATTATAGGAAATCAGTCACTCTATCCGTGGATTTTTTCTCATCAAAATGATCCTTCCTGACACAACATTAAAACTACAGGTTATTTTATATGTTTTGAAAAATATAAACATGAG
Source organism: Antilocapra americana (assembly GCA_007570785.1). Lineage (NCBI taxonomy): Eukaryota > Metazoa > Chordata > Mammalia > Artiodactyla > Antilocapridae > Antilocapra > Antilocapra americana. The sequence goes on from ML660772.1 coordinate 33,035,721, forward strand.
ATAGAAAATATATAAAAATATACAAAAAATATGTACGTGAGATGGAAACATGTATGTTTTGACCATGATGAAATAGAACATACCAATATTCTCGAGATTTGTTTCTTTCTCCCTCCTCTTCATCTTTGGGGAAATTGTGTTGTTTTTGTTATTGTTCTTTATCACACGTACTCTTTGCAATGCTGCAGTCCATGGGGTTGCGGAGAGTTGAACATGACTGAACAAAAACAACAACTTACCTTACTATATAGATAAGTACATACAAATTTAAATATTTTGTTCTATGTCTACACTACATTAGCACACGTGATTACTTGGTGCATTAAGTTAAAGATCAATTATGAAAAAAGAATTAAAAAAAGAAGAAAAAAAGAAAACAGTTTAGGGGATAATTGGTTAATAGGCCATAACAGGTGAACCAAAGTAAACATTGCTTTAATGTTTTCCCTCACAGGTAACAATTGTAAAATTTATAGAAGAGATGTTCTAGATGGAACAGTTCTAGATGGAAATTGCTTGTTAAAGTTCTTCCCCCAATTTTCTTCCCTTCCCAAGATTTTGTAAAATGTGCTCTAATAGAATTCCCACTGGTGGAACCCTGAGATCACAGAAATCTTAAAGGTATAAATTGAATCCAATGGAGTAAATGGAAACTTTGTAGGTATGTTACAGAGCAAGGTCTCACTGTCCGATATGCACAGAAGTCAATATATGGCATTGATTTTTGAGAAAAGTTTTATTGTGAGGTCCACGAATAAGGAGAACAGAAAAAGTGAAAGTCTCTCAGTCATGACCAACTCTTTGTGACCTCGTGGACTGTAGCCCACAGGGCTTGTCTGTCCATGAAATTCTCCAGGCAAGAATACTGGAATGGGTTGCCATTCCCTTCTCCAGGTGATCGTCCTGATGCAGCAATTGAACCTGAGTCTCCCACATTGCGGGTGGATTCTTTACCATCTGAGCCACCAGGGAAGCCCAAGGAGAAAAGAAGCAGGCTTCAATCTGACTCCTCCATCCAGTATTTTGGGGTGAAATTTAAGGTGTTAGGAGAATTTCAAATTTGGCTCACAGGATAGTCTCAAATCAGTCAATATATGATAATTAAGCTCCTAGGGGTGCAGGAAGCCAATTTTCTTTACTAAAGAAACTCTTGCTTTGTCAAGGCCTCTAATGACAACACTTCTATTGCTTAGGTTTCACAGACTGAAAATTCTTGCTTCAAGGTCATCCCAGGAACTGAGTTCCCATCTTCCACATGTGCAGTGCTGTCTGTGTGAAATACTCAAAATTTGATTAATCAGAAAATCTGTTTTAAGGAAGCAAAACTGATTTAAGCTAGTCAATATTTTACATGCTGTTTCAGGTGTTACATCTCCTTCCCCAAATTGTTTTCATTTTTTATTACCTGTCTTTTTAATATATCCCTCTCAATCAGGCTTGCATGAAGTGATTTCTTTCTCACTATTCCATCTCCTTATGGAAACATTACCAAGCTAAATTTTCTATCAGAGTATCAGTACTTGTACACTTTCTTTTCTGTTTTCACTGCCACACACTTCATTCCCTTAGGTCTGGGTTATTGTACAGCTGATCTTCTTGCTTCCAGTTTATGTCTTTGTTTTTTGGTTGTTTTCTGATTCCTATTTTCCAGTCTTGCATATCTCCTGTAAAAGCTAAACTACTAATAGTTTCATAATATTGGACACTTTGCTCAAATATTTCAAAACTTCCAATGTATTTATATATTCTAAAAATTTTAATACTGTGTTCAGTTCTATTGGGTGTTTTTAAAAATACAGTTTGCTTTAGGAAGTTTGACTGTGTTAACTCCCAATATGGATATTTTCTGTTTTCATCCCCATCCATATATCACTACTTAAGACTTATACTTTCTAAAAGTCCTGACCATTTTCTCTAGATAACATCCTTCCCTCATCAACCTTCTCTTGTGTTGGATATTGTTACTATTCATTTGGTATTTAATGATACTGCCTTTTAAAAAGTCATTTGTATCTACATATTTTGCCTCCTTAACAAAATTTATAAACTCTTTAATATCAAAGGCCATGTCTAAAGAAGGCCTAACATGTGCTATACACATGCTAGTTGTTAAATGAGTACTTTCTAAGTGAACGAATAAATGTATAATTAGCATTATAATAAATGGGATGTTTTAATGTAATTAAATTAGATATGCATTTTAAAAACAATAAAGTGGTCCTCGAACATCCTCTCCATATTATAATTAAAGTTGAATTTACTGGTCTACTTCTTCTAGTACTATATCTAAGACATGAGAATGTTTTAAATTCCTATTCAATTAAACTTTAAATATAATTTACATATTAAACATATAAATCACATAGAAATAAAATAACTATCTTTCTTAATATATGAAATCTATGTTACCTACAATGTTTCATAACACTCGGGTAGCAGTTTTTGCCAGTAGAAGGAATTGCCCTCATTTTTAAAACTACCTTTTAAAATAATTTTGATAAAGCCTTACCAGAGGTACTGATACGGATCTTTTTAATTTCAGCAACATCTTTTAAGAGTGGGTTAGAATGCTTTGCCAACCTCATCGTACTCTGCTAATATTACCAAAAATCAAGAAAAGTTGTGTTTGTATTTTATTTTGACTTTTTGAAATTTTATTTCCACCCTTTGGAGTAGCTTCCAAACTCAGGTTCCACTATAAAATAGAAATGAATCAAAATCTTTGGGATGTCAGTAAACTCTCATGTGTATAAACAACTGTTGGAAAATAAAGTGACTTTTAAAACTTTTTTTCCTAGTAATAATAATAATGACAGTTGTAATTGACATTTTGGAGAAAAATGGTGATTTAATGTAAAATTGATACAGAATATTGCTATCTTTCAGTGTTAATTTTTGCTTTAAGAAATAATTTTTCAAATTTCATCCTATAAACCCTTAGTATTGTTGTTATTAACCAGTAGCTACTCACAGATAATATTTTATGTCTTCAGAAAGTATCATTTAGATACAAATTACATGAATAGAGAAATAGTAATCAAAATCATCATTCATTCTAAATCACAAGGAAGTTGGTTGTATGGAATGCATTTTGTGTTATTATTTAATTATACAGAAATTTCTGACTGTTTGTAAAGGGTATTGGTTGCAATATTATCTAAGTTAAGATACTGTGCCATCTAGGCTTAAATAAATAATCTGTGAAGAGAAATGGGTAATTTTTACTTGGAAAAATTCTCTTTAAAAATAAATGAATGTGCACAATTGAGAGTTATGTAATATTATCAAGGTGATTAGTGCTAAACTTTAAAAATATTATAACTCTATTTTGCCCCAGATTTTCAATTTAAAACTTAAAAATGAAATCATTAGTTTTATTGAAAGTACTTTACAACTCAATCTCAATTGATCTCTTTAAAAAAATCAACGTTAGATTTTTCTAAAATCTGTTTTAAATTTGTTATTTATTTAAAAATAATAAATGAGCCTTAAATATGATTTTAAATAATCCATATCAATCTCTCAACTTGAAAAATTGCAAACACAAAATTTAATATTGTTATATTTTATAGAGTTCTGTGGTAGAATTTGAAATACTAAAAAATTTCTCCTAAGAGAAAAGTACTTATCGTATTAAAACAAAATTTTGAGAATAGTTCTTAAAAGTTAATGGGTGGAAACAGATGTATTTATGAATAGTAAGTAAACGTGTAAATACTTAGTGAGGCATTTCAGGGTAAATGTTTAAATCTGTACAGTTTAACACCACTGAAAATTAAGTTCAAATTTGATATTAAGTTCAATATCAATAAAATTGCCCAAGGCCACACAGCAAAATAAGCAATGTGACTGTAGTACAAATCATGATAGTATAACTTCAGAGCCTATAATTTTACCCATTATATGGAACTCCCCCAAACTCAGTTTACAGCATCTGTAAAATGGGCTCAGTGTTATCACTACTACAACAGCAGTTTCTGCTACTTCTGATCATGAGATTACACTGCAGAGCCAATAATTGAAACATAATTTAAACACCACCAATATAAATTAGCACTTAGAGAAAGTATCAGCAGAAGAATATAAGGGAGTTTGTCCAAATGGAGACAAGCTACTTATCTTTCTGTTATTCTACTCTAACCAGTAAAAAATAATACATGTAAAACTGTGTGCAGATGTAGCTCTTTAAAAGTCATAGTTTTGAAGACTACATGACTCGTAGACACCACAGGTTTGAAACTATGTATGTACCTCATACAGATTTTAACTTTTAACTTTGCTCAGATCACTAATTTACAGGCTCAGTTTTTCTGTCCTGATAAGCCACATTTGTCAGTGAGAAAATAGTCATGGGTATATTAACAAATTTTTAAGAAGTAAACAAAAATCTTCACCCCAAATTATTAACTTAATTATAAATTTAGAAACTGAGATTTACTCTATCTGTGGTCTAACTTTCAATAAAATTACGAAGATGCATTGCAGAATCCAAGGTTTCATTTAAATTACTTGCATTTAAATTCTGTGTGTTCATTTAACGTCTTAAACAACCACTTTATTACTCTGAAACTCTATTACTAAATAGCTTCTAGAAGCCCCAATATATCTCCTGTTAACGATCTCACAAACCTGGAGGCTTAAGAAAACAATACTGTGAAATATGAACACTTTTTGAAGGACTGAGAAAAAATAAAGAATAAAAGCCAGGTGTGTTAAGATTTTATTAGGTTATTCCACCTGCAAAAACAGATGCTATATCTGTTTCAAATCATTTTGTCAGTGATATTCTTAGGCACTTTCTAAGTGATAATCAATCTTGATTTTAGAAGTTGGAAAACCTGAAGTTTTAAAGATATCTCTGCTATGCACAGCTATTATAACACTATATTTTAAGTATATCTTCTCCTTTCAATTAAGATTAAATTTTTGATGGAAATGCAATTGCTGTCCTATTTTTCTTTTCCAAACTGAGGAATGATCACATTCACACTAATTTATAGAAGCTGTTTTTCAGAAAACAGACTATATTCTGGCTAATTAGTTTAAATCAATTGAAAATAAAACAGAAGTATTTGATTACAGCTTAGAAGGGCTTCCCCTTGTGGCTCGGTGGCTAAAGAATCTGCCTGCAATGCAGAGACCTGGGTTCGATCCCTGGGTTGGGAAGATCCCCTGGAGAAAGGAATGGTATCTACTCCAGTATTCTGGCCTGGACGACTGAGCAAGTTTCACTTTGGAAGCAGTGTCACATCTAACTATAAATGAGTGTGTGAGTTAGCCAGAGGTAGTTCAAAGTTTGTCTTATGTACTTATTATTTAACTCTTTAATTCCATAGCTTCTCTGTCCTGACTTCTTTTCCTATCCAGTCTTTCCCACTTTTCTACTTGTGTGGCCTTCTACTCTTCCTCCGTTTGTAGAATCAGAAGCCATTAGATTGTATCAGGAGTGAATTTGAAGGAGGTATATTGCTCTTTTCACCTACCTCAAGCCCAGAAGCAGATATAGATAATAAAGCTTCAGTTCTAACTGGGAATTCATCATGTGGGGATAAAAAAGAAAAATGGATTTACCAAAGGAAACTGAGAAGTTGTATGCAAACAGTATATGACCTTTAAAAATGAATTTGTGCCTCCCCACCTTGTGGATGCTTTCTGCGTCATGTAGAGGACAGTTCAACTTTTTTTTTTTCTTTCTTTCTTACTGTCAAGCAATGAAGGTGGTAAAAGCTGATTTTTTATACAGGATCATGATGAGAGAAGAAGTTTTTCAGTTGAATCAAATATTATTATTTTTCTTTAATTCACAAAAACTTGTTCTGAAATACTGCTGGTGTCATCAGTTCTTCTTTCTATGGTAGCAGAGTGAGGCTTCTTAAATTAATAAAATTCTAAAATACTAGAAGATTATTTTTATAGTATTATAATCCCAGAGAATTGGGAGCAAATTTTTATTATTAAAATTTTAAAGTGTCAATAAGCCAAATTTAATGGCATTTTTGTCCAAAATCATGCAAAACAACATTCACACACACACACACACACACACAAATTCAAAGAATTGTATATTTAGTGTGCATAACACATTTGAAAAGAAATTGCCTTGAAATTACCTCTAACTTGCAATCCAATACCACCACAATTTTAGATGCTTCATATTTAGAGTGATACTATTGAAGCAATATTTTTCTTTTTTTTTTTTAATCCTTTGCTGCATCTAAGAAAACTGCAGTACACATAGAAAACGAATGTACTTTGGATCAGATTCTCTCAGACTACTAATAATTACTAGAAAGACAATAATAAAAATCTATTTTTTACAAGCTATCAAAAATTACAACACAATGGAAGATATCTGTACTCCTTAGAATTGCTTATGTGAAATTAATAATATTGAAAATTCTGAAATATTTTTATGAATTGAGACTGATCTAATATTCACTGTAAACAAAGACTCAAGCCATTGAAATTTATGTACATGAACTTAAAGGTAACATTTTAACATCTATCCATATCTCTCTCAAACAATAATGTCTGAAATGATGCTTGACTTGTCTTTCACCTGTGCCATGAAACACAGGCCCTGTCATTTTGGTTTTGTCTTTAATTTTCATGCTTATGTTTTTGAAACATTCACTCTCTCATTTGAGTAACGACAGGTGGCTCGGTATTATGACAGTGCATTAATGTTCCCTGTTCTCCTGAAGTTCTTTGTGATAGTAGCATTAGAGGCATCGTCAGCCACAGCTGTTTCTTCACATCTTCTGCAGAGAGGGCTTGGAAGTTTTTATCTCTTGCTTTGCCCCTTACCACAGACACAGACTGTAAAACCTAACAAGCCTGGAGCTTTTATGAATACTTGATCAAAGTTAAAACTTGATGTGTACGAGGTTGTAGTGGTGGTCTCCCGGTCAGTATGTGGGTACGAGGGCTGACAAATCCCCTGCAGCCCTTCAGTCATAGAGTGTTGCAAGATACACTTCATTGTAAGATCCTATGGAAAAAATAAAATATTTTATTTTCATGAAAATATTATTCTCACTAATATTTACTATTTTCAGTAGGATTTCAAATATTATGGCCAGTGCTATAATTTTATTTTTCACAGCCAACAATTTTTTTTTCTTAACACAAACTTTCAGCGACTTTGATATATTTTTATTTTTCTGTGTAGTGATTATTTTCACTTAACTGAGCTATCTAAAGCTTAGGGAGAGGTGCTGTATTTGTTAGATAATAAATGTACTTTTATTCTTTAGAAGTAGAATTTTAGCCGAATCATATATTCTTCAGCTAATTAAACACCACAGAGCAGGTTTAGAAACTCTCTGTATGATCAAATCTAATGTGCTGTTCTGGTAGGGCACTTCCTTTAGCTTAAAAGGGTGTTAATAGGATTCAGTATAAAACATGTGACATCATTTCCAAGATAAGTAAATATTTATTGATCTATATTTAAAAATCTATTTATATATATTTTATATAGACAATCTCTATACTGTGACTGTCACATTACCAAGTTATTATTTTTAAAAAAATAATTATTTTTATAGTCACAAAAGGAAAATTATTAACTCTTGTTTATCATAAAGAAATGAATGTGACAGCATCTGCTACTAACGAAATACTAAGCTTTATTCTGCAATGGGGGAGAATATCAATTGCACACTCCTCAATTGATACTTTCTAATTTTTAAGAAATTACACACACAAAAAAATTCAATTTACACTTTTAAGGATGAAATTTTCAAAGTAGAAATATAGCGTTATATATGCATTGAGTGCATTGTCATTTCCATCTCATTAACAAAAGGCTACATATTTTCATGTACAAATAGCAAAAAGGCAGAGAGGAGAAAATAGTTAATTCTTTGGAAACTTCACTCTTACAAACTGATTTTATAAGTATAATGGTCAGAAACTACTAACTAACAGAGGTAAAGAATTTGAGTATTAGTACGTTAAATATGTAGACAATTTATCATACATTGGGCTGGTTCCTAGGTATAACTTCTGCAGATGCATGGAGTATTCGTTTGAGGGCCTGAAGTTAGGAAAACTAGAAGAAATATTTAGTTAAATGGTCTTAAATACACCCCCTGCTTTTTATACTATTATTTATAGGTTTAACTGCTGTTTAAATGTTCACATTGTCCATAGTGTTATTCAATCTATACAATTTTTGAAGAATTCAAACTATGTTTCAGAATCTTTTAATGTCCAATAATATCCAGTTCAGCTCAGTGACCTCATTAAATATTTTTTCATTTTATGTATGAACTACACTCAAGTTTACACATACCCAGGAATGTACTGATTGTACATTCGTGAATGTACATGAATGTGCACATACGCATGAATGAGCACCAAAGAACTGATGTTTTTGAACTGTGGTGTTGGAGAAGACTCTTTAGAGTCCCTTGGACTGCAAGAAGATCCAACTAGTCCATGCTAAAAGACATTAGTCCTGAGTGTTCATTGGAAGGACTGATGCTGAAGCTGAAACTCCAATACTTTGGCCACCTGATGTGAAGAACTGACTCACTGGAAAAGACTCTAATACTGGGAAAGATTGAGGACAGAAGGAGAAGGGAATGACAGAGGATGAAATGGTTGGATGGCATCACCTACTCAATGGACATGAGTTTGAGTAAACTCTGGGAGTTGGTGATGGACAGGGAGGCCTGGCATGCTGTAGCCTACGGGGTCTCAAAGAGTCGGACACAACTGAGCAACCCAACTGAATTGATGAATGTTCAGTTCAGTTCTGGAGAAGGCAATGGCAACCCACTTCGTACTCTTGCCTGGAAAATCCCATGGACAGAGGAGCCTGGTAGGCTGCAGTCCATGGGGTAGCAAAGAGTCGGACATGACTGAGTGACTTCACTTTCATTTTTCACTTTCATGCATTGGAGAAGGAAATGGCAACCCACTCCAGTGTTCTTGCCTGGAGAATCCTAGGGATGGGGGAACCTGTTGGGCTGCCGTCTGTGGGGCTGCACAAAGTCGCGCACAACTGAAGCAACTTAGCAGCAGCAGCAGCAGTTCAGTTCAGTCCCTCAGTCATGTCTGACTCTTTGTGACCCCATGAACTGCAGCACGCCAGGCCTCCCTGTCCATCACCAACTCCCGGAGTTTACCCAAACTCATGTCCATTGAGTCGGTGATGCCATCCAACCATCTCATCCTCTGTCGTCCCCTTCTCCTCCTGCCTTCAATCTTTCCCAACATCAGTGTCTTTTCCAATGAGTTAGCTCTTCACATCAGGTGGCCAAAGTATTGGAGTTTTAGCTTCAGCATCAGTCCTTCTAATGAACACCCAGGACTGATTTCCTTTAGGATAGACTGGTTGGGTCTCCTTGCAGTCCAAGGGACTCTGAAGAGTCTCCTCCAATAACATCAATTTATGTTATGTTCAATAACATCAATTCTTCGGTGCTCAGCTTTCTTTATAGTCCAACTCTCACATGCATACATGACTACTGGAAAAACCATAGCCTTGACTAGATGGACCTTTGTTGGCAAAGTTATGTCCCTACTTTTTAATATGCTGTCTAGGTTGGTCATAACTTTCCTTCAAAGGAGTAAGTGTCTTTTAATTCCATGGATGCAATCACCACCTGCAGTGATTTTGGAGCCCAAAAAATAAAGTCAGCCACTGTTTCCACTGGTTCCCCATCTATTTGCCATGAAGTGATGGGACCAAATGCCATGATCTTAGTTTTCTGAACGTTGAGCTTTAAGCCAACTTTTTCACTCTCCTGTTCCGCTTTACTGTGGCTAACACAGAGTTGTATAAAATAATGCATAATATTGACTTCAAGAAGTTTATAATCTAGTAGAATTTGACAACTCAAAGAAAGTAACTGGCTTACCCAAACTATGAGTTCAAAGGTGACAGGTAATTTTCAGAATGTACAGAAGAAACATCTGCTGATAATGATGTAAGCTAGAGAGTGATTTCAGGGTCAGGAAGATGCCCTGGAGAAGGGATAGGCTACCCACTCCAATATTCTTGGGCTCCCCTAGTGGCTCAGATGGTAAAGAATCCACCTGCAATGCAAGAAACCTTGGTTCCATCCCTGGGTCGGGAAGATCCCCTGGGGTAGGGCATGGCCGGAGAGGGAGGAATATATCTTACTAAAGACCATGTGCCTTAAATTGTGTTTCCTAAAAGTAATGGAGCAATTATATAGTGTTCAAATAGCATATAGTATCTTCAGAAAACATCTTCTAAATAAGATGTGGAAGATATTATTATTTACACTTATTAATGATGAAATTGAGATTTAAGAAGTTCATCATTACACCATAAAAGCCCCAGAGACCAGATGATTACAGATTGACTTGACATTGATCTGCATGTCTCCCAAGTCCAGTGGTTTACTCACTAAAACATCTGCTGTTATCAGTGTATGACCTGTTGTAATGTTTTTACTTAATAGAATTACTAACTATAAATATTGATTATTGTGCCTCAGAATTTATTGTTAAATTATTATATTACAGAGATTTTTCTTTTTTTTTGAACTTAACTTCACTTATTAGCTTTGCTTTTAATAATGACTGGAAAATCTACAAATGTAACGTATGCTTATAAATTTTAAAATAGCCATCAGGAAACACACAGGTATTTACTGTGTTTGATTTCTATCCTTAGATTTACTTAACACAGTGGTTTGGACTTAAATCACTGAAAAATATTTGCAATTTTTGTTCAGATCATTTCAGTATTTATTGACTACTAATTCCAGACATTGGAGTTACAAAACAGTATTCGTTCCTTGCTCATATTGTTATATAAATATATAATAAGTTGAACATGTGTGGGAGAAATAATAACAGTATAGTGTGGTTAAGTGCAATGCAAGCAGTGGAAAATAGCAGTGGAAAATGATGAATTCTAAAGGACCATGCCAGATCATATTGAGGAGCATCACTGGAAACAACAGTCAGTAACTGGGAGATAAATATTAACCATCTGTTTAGAGGGGATGTCATGGTCTTAATTATCATAAGCCATACCTAATCTTGATAAATATTTTATCTACTATCAGAAAAAAAAGTGTTCTTTTCTCAAAGGACACATTTCAGTAAATACTCTACATTTTTTAACTAGTTAGAAGTTATAGCTGTTTGGCATTATCTCATTTAATTTTATAGGTGCAAATACATTTTCTTGGCACGTATGTTAGGATGACCTTTTGTTAAATGGGTGACTTTGTTTCATTTCACTGTCCTAGTTAGGCATCTCCCTCTCAGGAAGATACTATCTCTTACACTCAAGATGTTGTTAAGGTCTATGGATCCACATTTACCTGATAATCTAGAAGAATAATTTTCAAGGTATGTGTTCTAGACCAGCTACAACAGCATCACCTGAGAACTTGTAAGAAATGCACATTCTTACCCATTCCCTACCAGAACCTACTGAAACAGAAACTCTGGAATTAGAGCTCAGCAATTCCCCCACAGTAAATCCAATCTGATGTATGCTTAAGTTTGAGAACCACTGGCCTAGAAGAAATGGACTACTAGTGCTTATAAAGAGTCATAAGACCCAGTTCACTGTGGTCCAGTAATCTGTTAAAGTTTGTCTGAATGTAATTGTGGAAGATTGCATGCACGATATACATTCCATCCATTCCTTTAAATCCTCTAAAATCTAGCTTTGACTAAGCACACCTTCTGATAGCATCGTAGCTATACCATCATCCTGTTGGTTCCATATAAAATGGCTTAGTAGTAGCCTATAATTTTTAAAACTATTTTGCTACTTTATTTAATTTAAGAATGTTGTAGTTAGCTTCCCCAGTATTTGCTACTAAGACCTCATAGGTGGAAAATATAACAGATTTCAGTGTTAGTAATAGTTCTGTTTATGAGGAACTTATTCCCTTTCATCTTACACAGTGAACCTTGTAATTTGATTGTGATTCTCTCTACTTATGAGCTTTAGAAATCTTACCATTCAATCCATGGTTAGCCCAGCAAATATAACACACTTAATGATGTGCCTGTTTAGTCTTGTATTTCAATTTTTTTTTTCTCTTGGATTTTTTTACGCTTTTACCTTCTTATTCTTTCAAATCAAATAGCCATATTGAGTCCCCTTTTAAAAATAAATTGAAATATTGTTTAAATGATCAACAAATAACATTTGAAGTTATGTGCTTATTGACAGCAGTGAATTATACAAGATTTTGCCAAGAACCAGAAGTGTTTGAAAAAAGACCAGTACAGTTTTAAATGAATAAAGTGAAATCAAGACAGTGAAATCCTACAGCCCCTGGTACTCCACTTTGGTTTTGAGCCCAGGTCTGTGTATGCCGCCTTCTGGTGACTGGGTGATACAGGGTGAGAGGTGGGAGGGGAGGTTCGGGGTGGGGGTGGGGGGTGTCTATAACTATGGCTGATTCATGTTGCTGCTTTGCAGAAATTAACACAATATTGTAAAGCAATTATCCTCCAATTAAAAAAAAAGAATGTAGAGCCCTTTGAGATACTCTAGTCAGAGGAAGAAATTGAAGCATAGAGTGGTTCAAAGATTTGCTGATAATCAGTGAGGTTAATTAATAGTTAGAGCCAAGGCCATGTCTAAGTGCTCTTTCTGTTGTGTTATGAGGCCTAAAGTGTTCTATTTAACTACTATTTAAAGTTCTATATTTCCTCTAAAAATATTATATATGTTATATTATATATATAATATATATATTACATGTACCATACCCACTTAATTTATATGTTCTTCATTTATATTATAACCTTAAAGGTACAGAGATTTGAGAGATTAGAAATTCAGGCCGTAACGACTTGCCCAAAGTAATTCAGCTGTTTAGTAGTAGAACCAGGACTAGAATATCAGGCTTCTTATACCATGTGATAGAATGTTTGCTACCATATAAAAAACCAAATAAAAAGCACCTTTTCACATAAAAATTAATTGTAATATGTGATGATACAATTATTGCAAGATGCTGTAAGCACAAATAAAAATGAGGAATTGTTAAGTCATTTGTGCCTATCTTTTCTTGAAGTATGGCCTGTTTTTTTAACCACATTTATCAATCTTTTTAATCCATTCAATTCCATAAATGCATATCACAACTCACTATAGGGGTAACTGAGTGAGCTGTACAGTGATAAATTTTTCTTGTTAGGAGAAATTACATTCACTAACTTGAGCTACTTCAGCATGAAATTGAAAAGGAATCATTTTGTCTTCATTTACATTCTTGATTCAATGAGAAAAATGTGAATTAACCCAACAGAGCTACAGATGCGTTGCCTCAGATACTAAAAGTAAACTAAATTGGTATTGTTGGAAGTTCATTAAATTATACACCCCCTGATTTATTAGAGTAGATTTTTAAAAGCATGATTGCCAAGGTTAGTTATGCTGAGTATATCTATATTTTCAAATGTTTATTTTGTCCTTTTGTTCCATTTTATTGTTTTTGATATATCTTTATGAATACTCCTTTGCATTTTCCATTTTTCACCTAAGCAGTGCACATCATTTCTTAATCAAAATCACTGGGATAGTGCCTCGGTTCACTAGACTTAGGAGCTGCTATTTGCCTTGAATAAATTACACAAAAACATGTTGATTGATAGATGTTGCATGTCAGAAAAGAAGATAACTGTATCTTCTTTAGCTTACTAAAAGGTCATGCACACAGAGTGATAGGAACAGCCATACACAAGTTTGAGATAAAGCGTATCATGAAAGGTGTGCAATCTTGTAACAGTGATACATAGACTTAAAAGGCATTTTCATTTCAAATACAAATCATATATCAAGTGTTAAAGAAAAAGATAAAATATGTTTTATCTCAACTATATTCCCCAGTATTTTAGTATTACACAATTTCTACTTTTGTCATGATTGAAACAATGAAAGTCATAATCATTTTTTAATCCACCTTTCAAGTTGCTTTTAAAATATTGTATGCATATGGAAGTTTTTAAAAAATATCTTCATCAGCTTTATAATATGCATCCATATAACAGTGTTAGAATGAAATAATCTATATGTAGGTAAATGTTTCATATTAAAAAAAAGTGGAAACAAGAATTTATAGTCATTTTCTGTCTCTAGATTGAATTTCCCACATGTCTAATGGACACTTTAGGGAAAAAAACTGTGGATTGAGGCTTAAGTTGTGGTTTTTGCTTTCTTTTGTGTTTCAGGCCATCAGTGTACCTCTAAATTGTGGGGTTTTAAATGCATTCACCTAAATGTTTATATTAAGACAAAACTGAAATATTTTTAAAAATTCTAAATGTGAATATTATGATTTTAATCATAAAATGTGATTGAAATGTATTTGTGCTACATATTAACCCTTATGTTTTAAAAAAAGATTCTATTCTTTTATTAAGATTCCATATTTTTGTGTTCATTAACCTAGTTTATCTTTGAAAATTTTGGTTGAACAAGAAATCTGATGGTGTTTTAGAAGTATAGTTTTTAAAATTGGATGGAATGTTTTTAGTCACAAAAAGACTGGCCATGTTCTTATCTCTCCCAAACTACTTCGTTCTCCAATAGAGCTGCCAAAATGTCAAACTGTCCAGTTTTAGTGTATAACAAAGATTCTGTTGTATTATAAAGATATTCATAACAATTTTTATGGAAGGCTGAAAGTGTATAAGTTCACAGTTGTAGCGATAACATGGCACTCTTCACTGTTTGGCTTGTTTATATTGGCACAGATCCCCAAAGTGGAGACTGACAGAGTCATGCAGAAATCTGGTATTTGAGCTGAAATTTACACACTTTAAGTGATGAACTAAACAGGCTGGTGTTTTCTTTTTCTTACTCAAAAAGTGCAAGGTTACACAATACAGACGGTTTTCATCTTTTCCCATAAATGCACAGATTCCTGGGATATAAATGACTGAATTCATCACCAATTCATCAGGGACGCTGAGCTATGCAGTTCTGTTTACAGTGGCAGAAAGTTAATATAAATTTTCATCAGAAGGGGAAGTTTACACATATGATTCTATTTGTCCTTCATTATTAGCACCTGAGTCTAGGCTAGAACGCATAATTGTCTACAGGCACAGGCCAAATAGATGCAAGGGAAAGGCAAATAAGCACACCAAAAATAATTTTATGGTTGTCTGTTACAATTCTCTCACTGGGATTCTTAATCTAGAAAATCAATAAACAACAGGAGTGAAACTCTTTTCCACTGCTCAGGCATGGTACAGCAGAAAGTAGCCCACAGAAAGACCATTGTGCTTTTTCTGTTTTACTTTATTCTTCCTGTGAAGTTTATTGGATCAGTTTCTACTCAAAGCAAAATATGTCCTGGGTCATTCTGTTAATTTTATACATTTTTCAGCATTTCTTAAAGTGTAAATATACAAATGGCAGCAAATATGACATGACAAAATAGTACCCTCATTTCATTTTTTAAAGTAAATCAGAGGCATAGATTTATCTTAAAGATTTTATTTCATTTTATTGTATTGTTATCTGAACATTTGTGGAAACTAAGATATTCAGAATAGACAGTGCTAAGGATAAGATAAACTATTCTAATGATAAAAGTCAAGATCAATGATCCTAGATATCATTTCTATAATACACCTATTTGTAGAAATATTTTAATTAAAAATATATTCTTGAATATCATGCTCTCAATGTCAAAGATACTTTTGTTATATCTAATTTTACATTTACTATGAATTTCAGTATAATTTATTTTGTTTAAATTTTGCATTTTATGTTAAATTAAGGTAAAATAATTCACCTTTTACATCCTGATGAAAGTGGGTTACTTTTCCCCTCCAATCTAGCTTTCGTAAAACTTTCACATTATTTCATTCTTCTGGTTGAAATTCATTGATTAATATCTTTGCTTTTTTCTGTCCCTATTTGTTCCTTAATAAAACATTGTTATACTTTCTTTCTAGTAGGCAAGTATGAATAAATTTTAATTTTATGGGTTGCTTGCCAAAAATAATAGTGCCCAATAAAAAGAGACGATATGGCTATCACTAACCAAGGATAAAAACAGATTTAAATACAGTTTATAGAAATCCAAATCCCAAATGTGATTGCTTGGTAGTACATGAAAATAAAATATTGAAAAATGAATTTGAAAGTGATATTATAGTTCTTGCAAAATATGTTTTGATAGTTGCGCACACAGGTTAATTAAAAGCCACACAGTTCATTTCTTACAGTAATCTATAAAAACAATTCAATTTCTATATTTCCCCAATTTATATTTCTTAATCACATGGTCTGTACTCTACATTAGGTATTATATTGATTATTTTGAAGCAGTTATTCAGAATGTTTAGTTATTTTTTTCTCTCCATTTTTCCTACTTATGTTGACAAATTTTTCAGTTCTTTTTATTTCAGGTTTCAGAGAGAATGTTGAATCTTGAGGATAATATCCTGCCTTTTTACCCATGTTTGTGCAGGTTATACCCTCAGCAACATTTGTAAAATAAAAGGCTGACATGCCATAATTAATCAATGACAGGAGTAATTTCTGCCCCTCAAAGTCAATATTACTTAAAGCCCCACTGTAATTTTACTTACTTTTTAAGGTACAAGCTACTGAAGATACATAAAATGTTGGTAACAAATTTCCACTTTTATAGTTATGGTTTACCTATTAAAATATTAGAGAAGATGCTGCATCTGTATTTCCCTAAAAGAGAAAAAAACCACACAGAGAAGGTTGTGTCAACAAGATAAGCATATGGATAAAAACTAAACAAATTATGTGAATAGACAGATGTTTCTCATATATGTAATTTATGGATAAATTTTTCAGGTTTCATCCAGATGTTTGGAATCATATGAACATAATCATAACCTCTTTGTGACCCTTTACAGGTGGCGGTGGTTTAGTCACTAAACTAAACTAGTCTGGCTCTTGGACTCTTGCAACCCCATTGACTGTCGCCTGCCAGGTTCCTCTGTCTGTGGGATTTTCTAGGCAAGATTACTGGAGTGGCTTGCCATTTCCTTCTCCATGGGATCTTCTCGACCCAGGGATCAAATCCAGGTCTCCTCCATTGCAGGCAGATTCTTTACCAACTGAGCTATAAGGGAAGCCCAGTAGACAGATTAAATGACTTCCTTAAAGAGTATTTGGTATGAGATTTAAAAAAAAAAAAAATGCTAAAGGCTTCACTTGATTTTGACATCAGTGTTTTGTTTTGTTTGCTCACTAAAGCAACCTGAACTCAGGGAAGATTCCCTGGAGGAGGAAATGGCAGTCCATTCCAGTATTCTTGCTAAAATAATCCCATGGACTGAGGAGCCTGGCGGGGTTGCAGAGTCGGACATGAGAGCATGCACGCAACAACCTGAACTCAAATTGTATCTCTTAATTAGACAATTTGCCTGCTTTTAACTAGAAATTAATTGATTTATTGTAACTATTAGTTGATTGCTCTACTCAATTGTATCTGGCTCTCTGCAACCCTGTGGACTGTAGCCTGCTGGGCTCCTCTGTCCATGGAATTTTACAGGCAAGAATACTGGAGTGGATTGCCATTGTCTCCTCCAGGGAATCTTCCCAACCTGGGGACAGAACCTGTATCTCCTGCACTGGCAGGTGGATTCTTTACCACTGAGCCACTTAGAAGGTTTTATTAATTGGTTATTTACTTATCCATTAAAATCATGCCTTTGTATTTTCACATACATGTGTCTTCAAACACAGCTCTTTCTTTGTTCTCTGTCTTTCTCATTCTTAGAATAAAGTCTCACTAATTTATATAATAAACCTCAGATTAATTAAACAAGTTACTGATTAAATCAAGATTATAAGGGGGGAGGATTTAGGATTCAATTGTTTTGAAACAATTGAACTCATGTAGAA
This sequence comes from Antilocapra americana, assembly GCA_007570785.1. NCBI lineage: Eukaryota > Metazoa > Chordata > Mammalia > Artiodactyla > Antilocapridae > Antilocapra > Antilocapra americana. Next base: position 33,053,581 of record ML660772.1, read on the forward strand.
TAACTCACTCTCATGTAAATGATGTGCTAATTACAAATTATTATTTTCTGCTAATTAGGGCTGGTCAGCAGGAATTCTACTTGGCAACACTTAGCTTAAGTGTTCAAGTTGCTATATGTACTTGAAATAAATGAACTGAATTACCTTTAAAATGCCAGGCTTTTCATTATTTTCTGATTCCTTGCACTCATTCCTTTCAATTATTTTAATGTAGAGAGGTTTGATTTTATATACATATAATGTATCAATTTTTAAAAATTAAATGGAATTATTTGGGGATTAAATAATATATGAAATTAGGATAATCACTCTCATAAATAAACACACATGTTTATGCTGTATAACTGATTTCAGAAGCCCAGAAATCTACCAACCTGTTGCATCTTCTTTCTTAGATCTCCATTTCTGTCAGTTATTATTTTGCATTTTACTTGCACTGATAGTTAATTTTCTGTGTTTGGAAGAATTCTGATTCTGAGGTTTCATCTCTTAACTTAATGTAAATGCTACTGTGAAGAAGTTATGTGTTTTATGGATAAATGCAGTGGTGACAGAGGATTTACAATCATGCCAGTCCCAAACTCCATTCTATTTGCTTTTTTCTGAGCGTGCTGTTTCCTGAACATGTGTTTATTTCTTATGTTTGCCCTTTTAATTCTTTGAAATACTTTGAAATCAACAACTTTTTTCTCTTTGCTATTTCTGTTCCCAAATTTTAAAAAATAGCAGGAAAACTGATGCCATTCAGATCAGTACATTTAACAGTATGTAGCAGTTAAGTGATGCTTGATAAATATTTGCTTAGTGAATGAATTAATATAATGACAAGATAATAAAAATGCTTTAGCTATTCTTCCTAAGGAGACATAAATAGTGAGACTGAGCAATCTACCAGTTAATCAAGATTGGTTATTCATGTATTGCTGCATGAGCTTTGGCAAGCTTTAACCATCTTAATCTACATTTGTTATCTTTGTTTTTAATTTGTTTTGTTTCTGTTAGAGTAATGCTTTCTCCCTCAAAATTACTTTTTTTTCCCCATAAGATTGAGGTCTTAAATAATCATTCTGTCACATAATTGTATAGGTACACTAGCATCTAAACAAGAGCTTCCAAGGTGGCTCAGTATCTGCTTGCCAGTGCAAGAGACAGAGGAGACATGGGTTTGATCCCAGAGTTAGGAAGATCCCCTCAAGTAGGAAATGGCAACCCACTCCATTATTCTTGCCTGGATAATGCCACGAACAGAGGAGCCTGACAGGCTATGGTCTATGGGATTGCAAAGAGTTGACACGACTTAACAACTGAGCATGAGATCAGCTAAAACTAAGACAAACCATGGTATAGAAATAGGGAAATAATCATGTATTAGTAATAACAAAATGGTAATACTGAAAAACTTAATCATGTTACCTAATTTTCTTCATCACTCCTATGCCACTTCTTAAATAACTATTTGAGATTTACTTCCACCTGAAACATACTTGAAACATTAAAGGATATTAAGATTTTTTTCCTTTTTTTTTTAGTTTTGTGCTTAAGAGATAGATTTCTTGAAGATGTTCAAATGTCAGTATTAAAGATAATATAAAATATTTCATGTTCACTGTAACATCATTTAAATATCTACAACATTATTTCAAATATTATGAGAATTCAAAAATCTAAGGGCTCCAGGACTGGCCAGATTACAGCAATGATGTGCTCAATGGTTAGCATTCACTGGTCATTCCTAAGTGAATGGATGGATCAATGAATGAATTAGAAACTTTGAGAACATATGGAGTTTATTATCTAAATTCATTGTGGGCTGGTTTGTATGTGCTCATTTTATGAATATGAAGCTGTGTTAGATATCTTAGCTTTTTGTATTAGGACTTTAAGAAGAAGCTATTCAGTGATTAAAAAAAATTTTTATAATGACATACTTAACCATCTCTAAGAAATACTCATCTCCGAAAATATTGTTGGAAATGTTTAAAACCCAAAACAACACTATCAGTTGGTTTCTTGTAAAGTAATAGATTCTTATGAAGTGAAATTCTTACCGCATCTGCAGAGAAATAACAAACAAGCTTTTGCACTAATAACTAAAGAGCCATATATTTAATTAGCCAAAATAGAAAATCTGTTAAAACTCTAACCTGATTCCTTTCTTTACGGAAGTCTAAAAATCCATAAATTTCTTTTCAAAACTATTTTAACAAGTAGAAGTGGGGCTATTGAGAGTAATATTTCAAAGACAGTGATTCATTATTCATAGTTGTGATGTGTTTTCCAGGATACAATTTTATTATTGCTTACATGGAGTGATGATACTTATTCTGACCAAAGTTGAAGTTGAATTGGATCTCAGAACTATAAATATATTCTTCATCTCAAGGATAATGCTCCATAGTTCATGATCTTCTTATTAGTTAAAAATTGCTATTTGCGAGATAGCAAAAGAAACGCAGATGTATAGAACAGTCTTTTGGACTCTATGGAAGAGGGCAAGGGTGGGATGATATGAGAGAATGGCATTGAAACATGTAAATTGTCATATGTGAAATCAATCACCAGCCCAGGTTTGATGCTTGATACAGGGTTGCTCAGGGCTGGTACACCCGGATGACCCAGAGAGAGGGAATTGGGAGGGAGGTGGGAGGGGGGTTCTGGAAGGGGAACACATGTATCAGATTCATGTCAATGTATGGCAAAACCAACACAATAATGTAAAGAAAAAAAATTGCATTCAAACACAAGTAAGAGAGTTATTAAAAACTGAGACATAAGCAAATTAGGAATTTAATTTTTCACATCAAACCAAGAATCCTGGAAGTTATTGTTTGCTAGTGTGAACTCATGGCTGAGAAAATGTTACTGCTGAGGTTTTGGTAATATTCTTGGCCTGATCCTTGTAGTCATACAATACCAAGGACTGTGTCCCAATATACATGGGGAGAAAGGCAAAAAGGACTGCAAAGGCTTTTACTGAGGTCCACTGCAAACTTTTGCTAATGTCTCAGCCATAAGAACTATGTCCTATAGCTACTTCTAATTTTATTGGAGACAAAGAAATATAGTTTTCACCAGAACACATTTCCTTCTCTAATAAAATAGTGTTTATGTTAGTAAGGAAGAAGAAGGCAGTGTGTATTGAGTATACAACTAAAAGGCTCTGCCTCAAAAAGATGAATATAAATTAATTCCTTTTAGCTTAGTGCAAAAGATAACCTTTAGTATTCATCCAGCAAAACAGTAAGTACCTGTTATATGCCAGAAACTGTTATAAACAAATTCTTAGAGTTAAGAAATGAGTAAATAGAACACATTTCTTACTTTTGAGCATATGCATACTTTTTAAATTAAATAATAAAGAAGAACATAATTTATTAAATAAGTGTTTTAAATGTGATAGAGTGTGGATGGGCTATAGAATAACATGGCAGAACTTCTTTCTGCTTGGGAAGATCATGAAACTCCTTTAGAGAAAATGAAATTCAATCTTAGTGCTGAAAAATGAGTAGAAGTTTGAGCGTATACAAAAGGAGGGAAGGACAGCAAAGAAAAAAAGCTTTTCCTAGAAGAAGGGTCATTCACTCCAAAAGTATAGGGCCATTTCTTTCTTTAGCAAATATTTTTTAGCACCTAACTGTGAAGGATGAGATTGCATCACTGACTCAATGGACATGAATTTGAGCAAATTCAAAGAGACAGTGGAGACAGGAGAGCCTGGCATGCTACAGTCCATGGGGTCACAAAGAGTTGATCATGACTTACTAAACAGCAACAACAACTGTGAAGTACAGTAAACTAATAACTGGGGCTACATGGATGAATAAAACTCACATGACCCTGACTTATCTTCATGGAACTTATGTTATTGTTGTTGTTCAATTGCTCAGTTGTGTCTTACTCGTTGCAACCCCATGGACTGCTGCACAACAGGTGTCCCTCTCCTTCACCATCTCCCAGAGCATGCTCAAACTCATGTCCATTGAGTTGGTAATATCATTCAACCATCTCATCGTCTGTCATTCTCTTCCCCTCGTGCCTTCAATCTTTCCCAGCATCAGGGTCTTTTCTAACGAGTCAGCTTGTCGCATCAAAGGGTCAAAGTATTGGAATTCAGCTTTAGCATCAGTCCTTCCAATGAATATTCAGGACTGATTTCTTTAGGATTGACTGGTTGGATCTCCTTACAGTCCAAGGGACTCTCAAGAGTCTTCTCCAGCACCACAGTTTAAAAGCATCAGATCTTTGGTGTTCAGCTTTCTTTATGGTCCAATTCTCACATCCATTCATACATGACTACCGGATAAATCATAGCTTAGACCATATGGACCTTTGTTGGCAAAGTGATGTCTCTGCTTTTTAATATGCTGTCTACATTGGTCATAACTTTTCTAGCAAGGAACAAGCGTCTCTTAATTTCATGGCTGTAGTCAACATCTGCTGTGATTTTGGAGCCCAAGAAAAATAAAATCTCTCACAGTTTCCATTGTTTCCCCATGTATTTGCCACTAAGTGATGGGACTGGATGCCATGATCTTAGTTTTCTGAATAGTTTTAAGCCAACATGTTCACTCTCCTCTTTCACTTTCATCAAGAGGCTCTTTAGTTCTTCACTTTCTGCCATAAGGGTGATGTCATCTGCATATCTGAGGTTATTGATATTTCTTCCAGCAATCTTGATTCCAACTTGTGGTTCATCCAACCTGCCATTTCACATGATGTACTCTTCGTATAGATCAAATAAGAGTGACAATATACAGCTTTGACATACTCCTTTCCTAATTTGGAATCAGTCTGTTGTTCCATTTACAATTCTAACTGTTGCTTCTTGACCTGTATACAGATTTCTCAAGAGGCAGGTCAGGTGGGTCTGGTATTCCCATCTCTTTAAGAATTTTCCATAGTTTGTTGTGATCCACAATCAAAGGCTTTGGCGTAGTCAATAAAGCAGAAATATATTTTTTTCTGAGACTCTCTTGCTTTTTCAATGATCCAGCAGATAGTGGCAATTTGATCTTTGATTCCTTCTGAATCCAGCTTGAACATAAGGAAGTTCTAGTTCACATACTGTTGAAGCCTGGCTTTAAGAATTTTGATCATTACTTTGCTAGCATGTGAAATGAGTGCAATTATGTGGTAGTTTATTTTCAGTAATTGTCCAACTTGATGGACATGAGTTTGAGCAAGCTCCGGTTGATGATGGACAAGGAGGCCTGGCATGCTAAAGACCGTGGGGTTGCAAAGAATCAGATGCGACTGAGTGACTGAACTGAACTGTGCAGTAGTTTGAGCATTCTTTGGCATCGCCCTTCTTTGGGATTGGAATGAAAGCTGACCTTTTCCAGTCCTGTAGCCACCGCTGAGTTTTCCATATTTGCTGACGTATTGAGTACAACACTTCCACAGCATCATCGTTTAGGATTTGAAATAGCTCAGCTGGAATTCCATTACTTCCACTAGCTTTGTTTGTAGTGATGCTTCCTAAGGTCCACTTGACCTCACATTCCAAGATGTCGTGCTCTAGGTGAGTGATCACACCATCGTGGTTATCTGGGTCATAAAGATCTTTTTTTTGTACAGTTCTTCTGTGTAGGGTGCATATAGTCTAGTCATTTAAGAGTACACAAACTTTAGTGCTTCGGATGAACTGTTACACGGGATGCTTGTGCAGGAAAAAAGTCCAACAGTTTCCTCAGGGATAACAAGCAGGGAGAGGCGAAGGAACTGCAAGACCCAGACCTTTCTTTTGCTCTGTTTATTCTGTTTTAGAATTGTGAGCCACTAAAGAGTTTTTTAGTAGAGAATGACATAGTCAAGTTTTAATTAGATAAGGCTAGAGTAACGGCAGTGTAATGAATTGACTGAAGCTATGCCTTAAGTAAAAAGCTTGGGTATTCAGATCATTATCGCTCATCAAGAGATAATACAAAGGCAGTATTTGTGGTGATTAAAGGGAAATTAATACAAATAATACTTAAATAGCAGCATTGACAAGGCTTGGGGATGGACTGGACTGTGTATGGAGGGGTATAAGAAAAGGAATATAACAAGCATGTCTCTAATACCTTGTGTATAGAAGATGGGGAGCTTCCAATCATTTTATTCAAAATTCAGTGAAGATTTGAGGTTAGGGATGAGCTCACTTTTGGGTATATTTGGGTTTCTGATTTCTGTGGGGAAACATTTTTTTCAACAATTAGGATGCAGATCTGAATCTGTAAATATTAGAGTGTTTTACACCAGAGATAGAGAATTGGGGGATTTTAATATCATATGATGCAAAGAGTTGAACATGACTAAGTGACTAAACAACAACAAAATATTACATGATAGCTGAAGTCATGCTGGGCTTCCCAGGTGGCCTAGTGGTGAAGAATCTGCCTGCAAATACAGGAGATGTGGGTTCAGTCCCTGAGTTGACAATATCTCCTGGAGGAGGAAAGGCACTCGCTGCAATAATCTTGCCTGGGAAATCCCATGGACAGAGAAGCCTGGCGGGCTCCAGTCCCTGGGGTCACAAAGAGTCAGGCACAAGTTTAGCGACTAAACAGCAAAGTCATGCTGTTGTTTGAAGTGTTTGTTTTTACTAATTTGTTCATCCTTTGATCAGATATTTATTAAGCATGTAAGGTACTATTCTTAGCGCTAGAGTTGTATACAGACACACATTACATTCTTTACTTTGGGAAACTGCCACTATGCAAATAGATGGTATAGTATAATGATTAAAACAGAAGAGGGCAATAGAAGATGGGATAGTTGGATAGCATCACGGACTCAACAAACATGAATTTGAGCAAACTCTGGGTGACACCGAAGAAGAGGGAAGTCTGGTGTGCTGCACTCCATGGGGTCACAAAGAGTTGGACATGACTTAGTAACTGAGCAACAAAAGTGATAACAGTGTAATGAAAAATAAAGTTGGAGGCTGATGCCCTGCAGTCACATAGTGCTATTTTAGGAGTTGGTCAAAAGACATCTCTGATGAGGCTTTGGAATAAACTTTCTTAAGTTTAGCAAGGAGATCAATATGTCTGGAGCAGAGTAAGAAAATAGGATAAAAAGATTCTGTACAGCAAAGGAAGTGATCAGTAAAGTTAAAAGGTAACTTATGGATGAAATAAGAGAAAATTTTTGCAAATTGTATATCTGAAAAGGGCCTAATATCCAAGACATATGAAGAGCTCATACAATTCAATAACAAAAATAATAATAATAATCTGATTAAAAAGTGTAGACTATCCGAATAGACATTTTTTTCCAAAGAATACATACAGATGGCCAACAGATACATGAAAAGATGTTCAACATCGCTAAACATGACTTGCAGGGAAACGCAAGTCAAAAACCACAATAAGATATAATTTCACAATGCTTAGAATGATTATTATTAAAAAATAATGTGTTGGCAAGTGTGTGGAGAAAAGGGAAACTTTGTACACTGTTGGTTGCGACCACTGTGGAAAACAGTATTGAAATTCCTCAAAAAACTAAAAATAGAACTGCCCTATGATACAGCAGTTCTGTTTCTGAGTACCTATCCAAAGAAAGCAAAAAGGCTAATTAAAAAAAAAAAAATATATATATATATATATATATATGCATCCCCCACTGTTCATTGCAGCATTATTTACAATAGCCAAGAATGGAAATGGCTTGTGTCCTTCGATGGATGAATGGATTAAGAAATTGTAGGATGGATGGATGGAAGGGTAGATAGAGACAGAGATATTTATCCATAAAAATAAATTAAATCTTGCCAGTTGTGACACTTTAAATGGATTTAGAGGAAATTATGCTAAGTGAAATAAGAGAAAGATAAATAATGTTTGATCTCTCTTATATGTGGAATCTAAAAAAATATATATTAACTGATACAGAGAACAAATCCATGGTTGCAGTGATGTTGGGTGGCTTGCAGTTGGAAATAAATGGATGAACTGGGGTTTTTTTTTTTGTTTTTTTTCAGGGGTAGTTTAAATAAATTGAATTAAAAATTAAAAACAAAAACATTATAAACAATATCCCCTAACTCTGATGATCCTAAATGCTACTTAAAACTTAATTTATCCAGGACCATGACCATGCTTGCACTCTGCATAAGCAAATCCATGTTCCTACCCCCTCTTTTTATTTTTTACCAGAATCCATGTTGCCCATTGGAGAAGGGATAGACTACCCACTCCAGTATTCTTGAGTTTCCCTGGTGGCTCAGCTGGTAAAGAATCTGCCAACAATGCAGGAGACCTGAGTCTGATCCCTGGGTTGGGAAGATCTCTTGGAGAAGGAAATGGTAACCCTCTCCAGTAATCTGGCCTGGAGAATCATGGACTGTATAGTCCATGGGGTTGCAAAGAATTGGATACGACTGAATGACTTAAATAAAGAAGTAATAAATAATGTTACTGCCTTCATGTCACCTAATTAAGGACATTTCCAGTTGTCCATTTTCAATCCACACGGTGGCCAAACTTCTTCCCAAGGTGCTGGGCTGGTCATAGTGACACTGCACACACATACACACACGCAGAGGAACCAGGTCATACGGGTAGTGTCAGACTGAGGGATGCCCAAGAATGAATTTGCTGAAAGATGCACGTAGGTTTCAGGCAGACCCTGAAGTCATCTATGGAAAGCAGCCTACTAGACACATGGCCCAAGGCCACCCAGCCTGAAAGGTCAGGCGGCAGGGGAAGGTGAGTGGGACAAGAGGTGGCAGGACTCTAGGGGGAAAGAAAACAAATGATGGGAGCTTTGACTAGGGTGGTTGTAGTGGAAGTGATACAAGGTTTCGCAAATTCTGGATGTGTTCCAAAGATTTTACTGATAAATTTAGATTTTGACATGCTGTGGAGGGATGTGAGAGAGAAAGAGGAATCAAGAATCATTGTCCAAATTGATGCTGAGAAAGAGCAGCAGTTTTTTTTTTTTCTTCTTCTTCTTCTTTCTTGGTTTGGTTGCATTATTTGGCTTTGCTTTGTTGTCGTTGTTCCCTTGTGGTTTTTTTTGGCAGGGGGGAAGTGTCTTTTTACTGACTCAGAGACAGAGAAACAGTTCAGTTGATGAACTGCTAAATTCTATGTGTTTGTTGGAGAGGTAAGTGGCATGATCAAGAATAATGGACATACATATTGAGTTCATGGGAGGCATGTGAGCTGGAGATATAAATCTGCTTTGTCAGGATATAGATGGTATTGAGAGGAGAGAGAGATGGGCGTAAACGAGAAGGGAAGAGAAAATATCCAGACATATCTGGGCACTTAAAGTGCTTTGAGATTTGGAAGGAGTAGAAGACGTGCGAAGAAGGCTGAGAGGTGGCAGCCAGTGTGTACAGTGAGGGATAAGAAAAAGGAAGGTGGATGACAGCTGGGAAACATGTTTGAGAGATAAGCAGAGGAAGAGAAGCTCACAATTCACTTTTAGCCACATCACCTTCATGGCTGATAAGAAATGAGATTCATGTTTTTATGTCCTATTTTAAACTTTCACATTTAAAATCTTCAAATGAGACCTGCAGAATGAGATTGATCAAAATTTCAGCTTAATGTAATTAAACTGCATTGGTTACTGGTAGAAATATAGTTTGAAACATAGTTTAAGACATGGTTTTCCATCATTGATGTGTTATTTTGGCTTTATAGCTAAATTCCTAGAGGCCAATGTCTGTTCCATCTACTAAATCTTTGTATAACTATGCCAATTATCTAGTGTTTCAGGCTTGGTAAACAAAAGCAAAGGGAATGGGCTGGAAGTATATGGAAAATGAAAATAGGATGATAAGAGATGTAATTCAGGCTTAAATGTTGCCTCTGTGAAAGGCCTCATTTTGCATATTCAAAACTTACAAGGTTGATTTTATAGTTTCAAACTTTTCCTCAAGTTGACACTCTTCATAGACAAATGTGTAATCTTTTGAACCAAATGGATATAAAGGTAGAATAAAGGGCACTTTAAAAAATACATACTGACATTTCTCTGTGTCTCTTGATACAAACTGGTTGTGTGCTGGTGCAGTGAAAAAAAGATATGAATCAAAGAAAGAATCCTGCCACAGAAAGCTTTAGCATCAATGTGTATGTGGGGGAAGAAAAGGAATAAATTCAGTGGAGAACCAAAGACCAGCCAAATCTTTAGAGGAGAATTTATCAGACAGCTTGCCTTAGGACATCTATTGGAATGCAATAGAGGAGAAGTTAAACTTCAGGGCTTGATAGCTAGACAGTTATGCTACAAAATAAAAATGTGTTCTTACTAGTGGTACATTAAATTCATAATTCATTAGTAACTTTAAAGAATATTCCACTGTGGTGTTTTCAGCTAACTTTTGCTTACATTATTTTTCTCTTGAAAGCCAATATATCCTTTTCTATAAATCTGAGGTTATTTTTAATTGCTAAAATTTAGTTGTGCATAATCACTTGATTTGCATAGGTTGTAGTTAATTTTCAGTAATACGACATAAAATACTTTCTGTTTTTATAAGAAAAAAGTTTAAAAACAACAGTAATAGCAAATCGTGACTGGGAAAGTGGTACTATAAATTCTATTTTAAATGTTCAACCATAATATATAGCTTTACTAATTAATCAGATACAAACTATTATAACTTAAAAACTTTATTTTGTTTGAGTATAATTTAGATATTCTCTTTTTCAATATAATTGGTCATTGGCTGCATGTTTGTTTTAAAAAAAAAAGGGTTCTCCCTGCTTGTTTGCAGGTTTTTTTAATTTGTTTTATTGCAAGACCTTTTCAAAGTGAACAGAAAAGGCACAGACCTTAATATGAGAGAAATGTATTTATGAATGCTTTAACTAAGATGTACAATGTACCAATGGGCTATTCCCAACTTATTAATGCAAGTTCTGTTGCACAGAACTGTTTCTGAGCCTGTTGTTCAGAAACAGAAATTCCTGTTCCCATAGAAACAATATTGTATATGCTCCCATATCAACCCTCAAAAGCTTATTTAACCATAATGTAACTGAAATAATACCAATAGTTTCTATATACTTTTGCCTGAGTCCAGATCTCTGAGACCCTCTGGACCTGACAGTAAAAGGAGCAAGATGTAAATGGCTTCATACAATTCCTCCAGAAGTACAGGGAAAAGTTTCTCAAAGATGAATCAGGAGAGCAAGCCAAAGGCTTGTCCACTGGTTTTTGATTCAGTTCTCTTGGGAGGGTAGAATACATAAAGAAGGGGGATCTTGAAAAAGGGTAATCTGCTGGGAATTAAATGGGAATCTCAGTTATTTAAAAGTCTTAATTTTATCTGTACACCTTTAACATTGGTATGCTAGTGAGAAAAATAGAAGAAAAAAATTGAAATTTTTGAAGTTAATACTGTTTAGAAAAGCTGTGACCATGAAAGGTTAATCAGTCTAGGTCTACTTCCGTAGTACAATGTGAGGGGATTTAATAAAGTGTTTTCAAAGTCTTTTTTTTCTTTCTGTTTTAAAATGTTTGATATCTGCCATAATAGTGTCTGCAATGAGTAAGATGCGGTGGGAATGGTACCATCAAATGGTCAGGTGATGTCTTGGCCCTTCCTATGCACTGTATAATGTTTTGTGATATCATTACAGTGAATAATAACAGTTATATACATGATTATAGTTATCAAGAGTATCAAAATGGTACCTAGAAGAGCCATAGTTCTCAGACTTGACTTATCATTGGAATCACTTGGGGAGCTTTTTTTTTTATTAGAACATTGTTTTTATTTATTTATTTATTTATTTTTATTGTTTTTGCCATACATTGTCATGATATCACCATGGGTTTACATATGCTTCCCCTCCGGAACCCCCCTCCCTCCTCCCTCCCCCCCCCCGCCGGGAAATCTCGCTGCACCAGCCCCGAGCATCAATCCTCGGCTGGCGATTGATTAGACATATGATAATTAACATGCTTCAATGCCCTTCTCCCATATTATCCCACCCTTACCCTCATCCACAAAGTCCACGAGTCTATTCTATACATCTGCGTTCCTTTTGCTGTCTCGCATGTTGGGTTCTTGTTACCGTCTTTCTAAATTCCATATATATGCATTAATATACTGTATTGTTGTTTTTGCTTCTGGCTTACTTCACTCTGGATAATGGGCTCCAGTTTCGAATGCAAACTAGTATAGCCACTATGGAAAACAGTGTGGAGGTTCCTTAAAAAGCTGCAAATAGACCTGCCATATGACCCAGCAACCCCACTGCTGGGCATATACACTGAGAAAACCAGAATTGAAAGAGCCATGTGTACCCCAATGTTCATCGCTGCATTGTTTACAATAGCCAGGACATGGAAGCAACCCAGATGCCCATCAACTGACGAATGGATAAAAAAGCTGTGGTACATATACACAATGGAATATTACTTGGGGAGCTTTTAAAAAATTGACATTCTTAGATCCCACCTCAAACTTTATTAAATCAGAATCTTTGTACGTGCCAGACTTTCTCTTTATAGAATAGTCTCCTTTGTAATTCTGATGACCATTTACAGAAGGGACCATCATGATAGATGTCCTAAGTGAATTGAAATGAGAATTTAGCATAATTTGCAGTTTTCATAACAAAGTTTTTGGACAGAGGAATCCTTGAAATTGGTTTGTTTTTCAGTATTATAATCTTTTTGAAGTCCTGTTTAAACATAAATCTACAGAGTAAACCATTTCCTCTTAAAGGTAAATTTCAGCTAAAAAGTCTTAATTCTTAAAATCTGGCATGATAGACTTTTCTTATTTGAATGTTCATTGCTAATAGTCAGTGTTAAATTGTCCTTTCTTATAGATTATGAACAAAGGGCATACAGCAAATCACAGTCTTGCTTACTTTAAAACAAAATAGTGGCTAAAATTTATTTATGATATGGAAAAATATTTGTGACATTGTGGCCACCTCTGAGCATAAATTTTATTTATACTTGATATGCATTTTAACTTGATTTTTAAAACATCTCCAGGTAACTCACGGAAAGAACCTCTATTATATATCCATATGTGTACATGTTGTTTTTCTCTGCTCACACTACTCTATATAATATTATAAAATAAGTTTGAATATGTATTTAGAAATATATTAATTTCCATATTTAGGCACAGGGTTAATATTTCACACTATTGGTAGATTAATTGTAGCCACTAATATTCAATTATATTTGTATAATTAAGTATGTTCTTATTTTCTTGGTATATTAAATGTTTTCATTGAATGAACATTTTAGTTGATTGACTAACTGGAAATAGCACATGACAATAAGATATACAGATACCACAATGTAGTAAAGATAGTTTTCTAAGAATTGTATATAACAATAGTAGAATTTTTAACCCAAAGATTCTATTAAATTGTAAGGAATTCAAACTTTTGTTGGAGTTACCACTTTGTTAATAACTTGATATCATTCTTTAAGTAGCCATGAAATTTTAAAAATTAAAAATTGTCTACTGTTTTCCAGTCACTTTTTTCAGTCGTCATCAGTCTTCCTACTTTGTACTGTGCTCTGTGCTACTCATGGCTTTTCCCTGATGGTTATCTTCTAATTCATCTGTGGGACACCTTTTTATTTCACAGAGTGGTGACTGCCCTGTGGTTAGGTGTGCTCAAGGTGTTCTGTATGTTATCTCCACACGTTACATATCTCATCTCCATGTTTCCAAGGCACACTAAAAATGACATAGCTGAGACCTTTAAAACAGCGCTTAATAAAAGAGAGCAAGGCAGTAGCACCACCGTGGAGGTCGCAGTTGCGAGGGTCTAATTTGGTGTTGGCAGGATGAGAGGTTGACAGGGTCTCGTTTTTGTACAGCTATATCCATGGCTGTGGAATCACAGGAAGGTCCTGAGTGTGTATTTTGGATTTGTGCTCAAATTTCAGAATGCCTCATTTGTGTATACCAGTGTCTCAGCTGTGGCAGGCTTTGTAATGAATTAGTATTGGACTCAGACATTGAGTTTCTGCCAGAGGATTCTGGCAGTGAACGTTCTCCTATAACAACAGGGAAATGATAGCAGTAGAGATGCCAAGGGACTTCACAATAGCGTGTCTCAGGATTCAGTGTAATGGCTTAACTTCAACATAAAGATGATCAGAGCAAGAGCAGCTTATTGTTCCACTCTGGTGAGTGGTATGTTAGGTGCCAGTATGCAAATAAAGATAATTACAGGAGAGTGCCAAAATGTGTCCTCCATGAGAAAGTGTGCAGGTCTTAAATTATTTGGCTATCATATGAAATCTTTTTGGGGGGCAACAAAATCCCCCTTCTATGAAATGTTTAATATCTTTTGAGACACTGGGAAACGAGTGCCATTTTGAGCAAAAACCAATTGAGATTCCTCCAAGATTGCAAAGGATCTTCCCAGTGTGACCCTCAGAAATAAAGTTTTAATTTCCAGTTTTAAATATCCATCTTTCTATAAGCATTTTTTCATATGCTTCCTTTCTGATAACAAGCCAAAATGATTAAAGAGGAGAAACATTAAATTGGAAAGTGTTTTTCTTAAAAATGTATGGTTAAACAGCTTACTGTTTTGGGCAGAAGCTTTATATATTAAAAAACAGTAGCAACTTTTGGAAGAAATTTTAGCACATGCTCTGTAACAGGATAAGGTAACTAGGTTCTTAACAATCTTGTGGGTTATTTGCTGTTTGAAAGCATTTCCTCTTATAGAAAAAATGCTCCTGGAATGCAATGACATTACTTTCTCCAAAATATAATATTTCTTCTTAATGACCAGCCACATGGAGCTCACTCTGTGTGGAATTTTTTTTCCTCCAATGAGTTCTTCCTCACACGACTTTCGTATTTTATTGTGGATAACTCTTTTCAAAGGCAGAGCATGACCAATGAAGTTTGTAATCTATACCATATAGTGTGTAACATAATGAAAAACAAAAAGACTAAAAGCAACACTATAAGGCTACTGTTTACTTGTCGGTGATTGAATGGCAGACTCTGAGAGGACAGGCCAGTTCTGTTAATGTATTCATCTCTATTATTTAACAGAAAGTAAATACTTAATGAGTGAAATATCTGATACAGCGACTCATCCTATTAACTATTTTTCTTCTGAAACATCAATTTCTAATAAAGGAAGGAAAAGCAAATTAAAATGAAGTATTGTTTTCTATTTATAAAGACTAAAAAGGAGTGATAATGCCCAGTGTTGTTGAATCTGATGAATGGGTGATCTCATACACTGTGGTGGGATTGCAAATGGGTACCGCCATTCTGGGGAAGCATGATAACATGTGTCAAAATTGACTATCTGAGTGTCATTTGACCCCAAAATTAAACTTGTGAGATAATCGAGAGGCTGAGTTAGGAGGAAGCTCATAGCAGTGTTACTTAAAATTGCAAAACTTGGAAAGGTGTAAATATCAATCAGAGGAGAATTATATTAAACGAAAATGGAGCCTTCTAAGAATTGGAAATAATGATGTGCTTTGCTGAATTTGAATTTTTTAAAAAAAATTCAAAACAGCTGTATCATCTTTCCCTAAATAAGTAATTCTTTCACATAGAGTACTTTAGGTGTACATGAATGTTAGTGAATATTAAAGAGGTTTTAATAGAATTCTAATTTTGTAAGAACTGAATCTAGAGCATAAAAAATACTTACATTTTTATGTTAACAAATTTTTAAACTGGAGTGACAAAAATAGCCATGTGTGTAGATTATTTTTCTAGATCCATGATGAAAAGGCGGATTAGATAATAATTTCCTTTTCTACCTAAACAATCTTCCTAAAATAATTGAAGGACTCTCACTGAACAAAGTGAAATATAGCTTTTGTGATAATAGTAATGTTTTTTTTTTTTAGATTTTGACTTTAAATAAAATGAAAGAGGTGATGTAGAAAAGCCATAGGTAAAAATGTTTATATAACTTGATAAACGAAAAGAAGTCTTAGTGATGCTAGTTTCAGTGTGTAGATCACAAGTCAGTCCTCCAGAATCATCATATGAAGGTTTGAAGAGTGCTCACCGTGTGCAAGGCGCTGTGACTGCACTGTGACTATTCCTGTAGGGAATGCTAGGTTTCAACCCTTAGTGTACGAGTTACATCTCAAATATCTGAAGCCAGCTGAGCACTTCCTGTGTTTTACAAGTTTAGAAACGTCTAAAGAAGCATTCTTTTCAATTAAATATCTTTTGATGATTGGGTGCATTCTACTGTTACTCTATATTCTTGGAAACATAAAGATTATTTAGAAACATTTCCATCCATTAAGGAGCTTACAGTACTAGATATAAAGGGTAATTTAATGTATTCGCCTAACAAGATTGTCAAGAGGAGTCAGATTTTTCTTAATAGAAATGCTGCTTTTGCTAAAGCAAGGTACAGACAGAGACTTGTTGCATGACCTTGGATTTTATGTATACCCTCAATAAGTGGCCCAAACTTTGGGCCACTGACCAGAGTTTGCTGGAGAAACATTTTTTTCTCTTAGCTTTCCTAGTCTTAAGTCTCATTGTAGTCATGGAACTAAGCTAGAGAGTGAAAGCAAAACATAGAGGGATAGTTACCTTTAGGAACTTCATTTCTTATCATTGCCTACAAGCAGAGAATCTTTCTGGACCCTCCTATCTTCTGGTTCTCGAACTCTGGTTTTTACCAGAGTGCTATTTCCTACATTAATATTTAAACATTTTTTTATTTATTCATAAGCTTTATAAGTCATTATTACGGACAAATATATGAAATTATTTTGAAATCAGAGACATACTGTAACTTTTTTGTTAATATTAAATTTTAAAATCTCAGGGAGCTTAAGAAAAATTTTAGGGCCAAAGCCCAGACAAAGTATGTGCACGCTCAATCAGGTCCGACTCTTTGTGACTCCATGGACTGTAGCCCGCCAGGCTCCTCTGTCCATGGGATTTTCCAGGCAAAAACTGGAGTGGGTTGCCACATCCTACACCAGGGGATCTTCCCAGCCCAAGGATTGAACTCACATCCCTTGTGTTTCCTGCATTGGTAGGTAGGCTGTTTACCACTGCACCACCTAGGAAGCCCTAAAAGCCAAGAAGACCTCAAGAAAATATAGATTTATAGTTATTGATGTATTAAGGTGATGACTGTCATCACCATTAGTTTATATTTTATTTTATTCTAAAGATCAGTTGTTTGCATATTTTAATGTTAATGACTATAGTTCCACTACTGATGAAAATCTAACCTAAACTTGGTATAGCTGGAACACAGGATGGAAGTACCGTCACAAAATGGTTTCCTCTCTAAGATGAATTTGCCCAAGATCTTTAAAATCTATCTCTGTGAATTAGCTTCATAATGTATTACACAGGCATATATGTGTTTCATAATTTGCACTGTGATTAACATAGCCTAAAATCATAAAATTCCTATTTTCTTAATACAAACATATTCCTTCTTCCATTCATTTGATCAACACTTTTTGAATAATCACAATCTTTCATTAGCAGTTGGTTATCAGTGAGTCCTCAGCACTTCCTCTTTCCAGTGAGTCTTGTGTTTCACTCTTTAGATTGCCCTGCAAGACTAGTAACCTATAAACTGATGGGAAGAAGGCATCTCTTCAGAGTTTATTATTGGTAGGGATAAGGCCATACAGAAACTTGGAATGGAGCTAGGATTAGACCTTGGAATTTCTGTGGCCTCTTAGGCAACTCTGTCCTTTTTTTTCTAAGGACACTCTAATTTTAGCTGTAGGGGTTTTCCGTTGGAGGTTCTGAACCAACTGGGTCTGCAGGTGAACTAATCAAGGCTTCTCTCTTCTCAGATGGTTTTGCTCTCACCTTCTCTCTTCTCTGGAACTGGCCTAGTTAGCTTCTCGGTTAGTATACAGAGGCTGTCTGCCTCAAGGCTCTTTCCTTTAGATCTCCTGTAGCATTTCCTCCCCTTGGTGCCAAGCAGGGTCAAAATCTTTGCCTGGGGTTTCCTGGCTACTGATCCTCCTCCTTGCTGAGGGGAGGGTAAATAGAGAACAAAAGTTTTGCACTTTTCTTCTCTGTGTCTTGATTGCAGGAAGCTAAGATAGAATGCTAAAAGAAACTTTTTCTGCTTTGCTTAGTCTGGCTGTTTTGAAAACGCATCCTTTGGGTGGTCCAGATCATCCTTTTGCAATGCCTTTTGCAGTAGTCTCAGGAGCATTCTTTCTCACAGAAAAGCCGCCCATGTCCTCAACTCACTCCCCTAACTAACCTGTAAAATATAGTTAAGAGGACTTCATTACTTATTAGGACTAAAACACATTTCCTCTGATAATATGAATAGTATTTATCTTTCAGTGAAAAATTTGGTGTAAAAAAAAAAAAAAACCCAGTATCTTGGCAATGTTTTCTGAAATACTTTTCTAGCTAAGGTTGCCAGATTTAGCAAGTAAAACTACAAATAAATTCAAATTTAACCAGGCATCCTCTATTTTATCTGGCAATCCTACTTCTGAATCCATGAGAACATAGTACCTACTGTTTTATGCTTGTTCTATGTTTGGTTGTGACAGATGATTTTTAAAATTTTTCATCTTTAATAATTTTTTTTTTCCCTCTGTAACCAACATCCTTAATTGAGCACTTCTTAACTTCAAAGTTAATGTCTTTTAAGGCTAGTAAATTCCCTTTAGTATACTACTTATATGGCTGATTCTTCTCATGAGAAGTAAGGAAAATAAAAAATTGGTTCTTGGAATTCTGTATGTTGTTCTACTTGGCATAACTAATGATACTGCTAGGGCTCAGAATTTATTTTGTTCTATTACCACAAACAGTTTTTTACTCAAATCTTTTACTGTATAAAAGTCTTTTCAATGAGATACTCTTCCTGACCACCTCTTGTGGAAAAGACAAGAGCTTCAAAGTCAGCCAGATAGTTTTTCAAATCTCTTATGCCGTTTCAAGTGTGTGTGAAACAGCTTGGGCATATAACCTAACTACTTGGAGTAAGCTTCAGTTTACATAGCTATGATAAAGAAGGGTGTTAGAGAAGGAAGTGAGATAGTGTGAGCTAGGATTTGGAACTGTAGCTAGCATGTGATGAGTACATAAGAAGCATTTGTTCTTCCCTTCTTCCTTTTTGTTATGACTGAGTCCCTCTATCTACTTTATTGTACTTCCTTTTAATGGTATGCAGCATCTTCGTGCTTTGCACTGTGTTTGTGTTGAATATAGTTTCATCTTTCCTACTATACTAAAATATCCTTGAGGGCAGGTGATTGGGAACACAGGGTGCATTGTGTATGTGTATGCCGATGTGGTGATGCAGACCTGGAGGAGGAGAAGCTATAGCTCAACAGTACATTCATAAAGTTATAAACCCTTTCACTCAGCCACAGAGAGACAACTTTCTAAAATATAACAGAACATGAAGTTGATAAGATATTCTTCCTGTCCAAGGGGCATTTTTCTGCTTGAACAGATTTCCCAGAACTAAATAAGTATTAAACTAAAGTTTCAGAAATTACAGTGTGCCAAGTCCATTAGTTCAAATGCATACATATCAATTTAACATTTAGCAAAGTTGCTATAAAGCTAAAAACCAGGAGTCAGTCACAGTTAACCAGTACTTATACGTGAAATAACTGATACCACTGGGGGAGTTATGATTTCAAAAGTCATCACTTGAAATGACACCGTATGTCATTTCAAGTGTCATTTATATGACACTAGTGCTGCTGCCGCTGCTGCTAAGTCGCTTCAGTCGTGTCCTACTCCGTGCGACCCCATAGACGGCAGCCCACCAGGCTCCCCCGTCCCTGAGGTTCTCCAGGCAAGGACACTGGAGTGGGTTGCCATTTCCTTCTCCAATGAATGAAAGTCAAAAGGGAAAGTAAAGTGTCCGAGTCTTGTCCGACCCTTTGCGACCCCATGGACTGCAGCCCATCAGGCTCCTCCGTCCGTGGGATTTTCCAGGCAAGCGAACTGGAGTAGGGGTGCCATTGCCTCCTGCATATGACGCTGTGTATACTTTAAAATATTTTTGGATGCATTATCTTCTTTGATTTAAAAATCACCTATAGGCAAAGATAAATATTATTAACTGCATCTGTAAATGAAACAATTAAGGCTTGTTGTGATGTTAAGTACTCCAACGGCAAATAAAAGGTAAAAAGATATCATCTGAAATCTAGTCAATACCATTACATCATATACTTTCTTTCCTAATTGCAAATGGAAGGTTTGGTTTTTGGTTTTTGTTTTGTTTTGTTTTTTGCTGTCTTTTAAAAACTGAAGATGGGAATACCAGACCTCCTTATCTGCCTGCTGAGAAATCTGTATGCAGGTCAAGAAGAAACAGTTAGAACTGAACATGAAACAACGGACTGGTTCCAAATTGGAAAAGGAGTACGACAAAGCTATATATTGTCACCCTGCTTTTTTATTAACTTATATGCAGAGTACATCATGTGAAATGCCAGGCTGGAAGAAGCACAAGCTGGACTCAAGATTTATGGGAGAAATATCAATAACCTCAGATAGGCAGATGACACCACCCTTGTGGCAGAAAGTGAAGAGGAACTAAAGAGCCTCTGGAAAGTAAAAGAGAAGAGTGAAAAAGCTGGCTTAAAACCCAGTATTCAGAAAATGAAGATCATGGCATCTGGTCCCATCGCTTCAGGGCAAATAGATGGAGAAGTAATGGAAACAGTGACAGACTTTATTTTCTTGGGCTCCAAAATCACTTCAGATGGTGACTGCAGCTATGAAATTAAAAGATGCCCACTCCCTGGAAGAAAAGTTATGATAAACCTAGACAGCATATTAAAAGAGGAAAAGTTATGATAAACCTAGACAGCATATTAAAAAGCAGAGACATTACTTTGCTGACAAAGGTCTGTCTAGTCAAAATTATAGTTTTTCCAGCAGTCATGTTATGGATGTAAGAGTTGGACTATAAAGAAAGCTGAGTGCCAAAGAATTAATGTTTTTGCACTGTGTTATTAGAGAAGACTCATGAGAGTCCCTTGGACTACAGGAATATCAAACCAGTTAATCCTATAGGAAATCAGTTCTGAATATTGGAAGGACTGATGCTGAAGCTGATGCTCCAGTACTTTGGTCACCTGATGTGAAGAACTGACTCACTGGAAAAGAACCTGATGCTGGGAAAGATTGAAGGCAGGAGGAGAAGGGGACAACAGAGGATGAGATGTTTGGATGGCATCACCGACTCAATGGATATGAGTTTGGCTAAGCTCTAGGAGTTGGTGATGGACAGGGAAGCCTGGCGTGCTGCAGTCCATGGAGTCACAAAGAGTCAGACAGAACTGAGAGACTGAATTTAAGTGAACTGAAAAACTGAAAATAATTGTTAGGATGCATAATAACATTACATGTATTTTAAGTGACTCATTCTCTTCTACTTGATATAATTTAAGTTTCCATGGCTTTTGGCCAGGTAGAGAATTTTAAAAGATTCTGATTGAGTAGAATAATACCAAATTAGAGCAGTGAAAAAATACACAGCTCTTTATTCACTTCTGGAGGCAGCATTCTAGAAGATAGCCATGTATCTGCGTGTCATCAGTATATGTAGAAGCACATACTCTAACATCTTAAATATCTGGTTTTACTCTACAGTCTGTATTTCTCAGAACAACGATAGAAAAGCTTCCTGACTTTTGCTTCTCTGACAGTTCCAAACCTTTTTTTCATTCTTAGTAAATAACTACACTTCCTTACTTTCTGAGTTCATTGAGACCATCCAGTGTGAACTCTTTCTACCTCTGCAAATAAATTATCTCCCATCTGTTTTTTTCAGCCAGTCTCAGGAGATGATGCATTTCTTCTCCCCAGAGACTATCTGTATCTGCTCCTTAACTGAGCCTGTCTCCTCTGGTGATACTCTTTAATCTTTGTTATAGCTTCTACTTCTCCCAATTAGCTCATCATTGAGTTTTGTTTATTTGAAACAAACAGCAAACAAACAAGACCTCTGAAACCATAGTTCTTTATCTTGGTCTTCACAAAACTTATCAAAAGAATTGCTTGCACTCATGACCATGTTTTTTTCCCATTGATTTCCCAACAACTCGCCGAAACTAACTTCTGCTTTAATGCTCTATGGGAATTGATATCTGATAGGTCACATGCACACTATCAGATCAACAAGGACTTTCATCATTCCTTAGCTTAGAAGTTTTGGTTTCAGAATGTAATTTTCTCCCTTCAAAATTCTTTTCTTTTTGTTCTTTCCTCTTTTATTTCTTCCAGCTTCCTTGAGATATATCAACTTCCTTGAGTTGACATCACAGTCCTTTTTTTTAAATACATAACAGCTTTGGTAAAATATAATTTGTATGCTATAAAATTTACCCATTTAAAGTGTACAGTTTAAGTGACTTTTGTTATATTCACAAAGTTGTGCAACAATCACCACTCTCTAAATCCAGAATATTTTCACAACCACAAAAAGAAACCTCATACTCATTAGTACTTCCTCCCCATTCTCCTCTTCCCCCAAACCGTGGCAACCACTAATTTACTTTTTGTCTCTGTGGATTTGCCTAATCTGGACATTTCATATAAGTGAATCCTGCAATGTATAGTCTTTGTGACTTCCTTCACTTAGCATAATGTTTTCAAGGTTCATCCATGTTGTGGAAAACTTATTGGGTAGACTGAATTTTGTTTATTCATTCATCAGGTAAAGGGCATTTGGTTTTATTCCATCTTTTGGTTCTTATAAATAAAGCTCTTATGTACAGCTGTTTATTTGGACATAAGTTTTCATTTCTCTTGGGTATATACCTAGTTATCAAATTATCCAGTCTTATGGTAATTCTGTGTTCAACATTTTGCTTCTTGACTTCTATTACTGTGCTCTCCATACCATTTGTTGCCTTCCTTTTTCACTATTTTCTCATCTTCTTTAGACAAAATGTGATATTCCCCAAATTTTGGATCTGACTTTTCCTCTCTCTTCATTCTCTTTTCCAGCAACCTAATGATCTCCCTTTGCCTTCACTACCATCTATCTTTTACTTTTAGGAATCTGCTGTCAGCCTGATCACTATCAGCATTAGAGCTCAACATTATTAATAAACTAAAGAAATCTTCACTTGGTTATTCCGCCAGCAGTCAAAGAGCATCATCTTCTTTCCAAAGCTTGTGTTTCATATTTGCATTTCCCCCTTTCCAGTAGTGACACAGCTATACTCGTTCCTTGACTCAAACATTTGAAGTCGCCATTTGCCTCCTCACCTTTTATCTTGAACCCAGTTACTAAATTCTGCCATTTTTTTGACAGTTTCTCTTGTAATTCTTGTTTTCAACTTAAGTGTTTCTTATTATTTTTGCTATCTCTTTTAGATGGGTAGAGTAAAGAATCTGCCTGCCAAGGCACAGTATACATGAGTTCAATCCCTGGGTTGGGAAGGTCCCTGGCATGGGAAATGGCAACTGACTCCACAGTTCTTGCCTAGAAAATTCCATGGACAGAGGAGCCTGGCAAGCTATAGTCCAGGGGGTCGCCAAGAGTTAGACACAGCTGAGCACGTATGCACATACCCTTTAACTGGTCTTTCTACCTCATAATTTTCCTTGCTCTCTTTATCACTTCTCATCTCCCTGAAATTCATGACTTCAGTACTGTCCTTGGCCAGGCACATCCTATCATTTCCAGATTCAGCAACATTTGCCCTTACCTGCTAAATATATCAAGTCTCTTTGTTGATTATTGTTTAGTTATACTCATTAATGAGTTCCAGTAAATCTTCCCATGAGGTAACACTGCTAAATTAAGCACATGTTCTATCCACAACCAATCATTTTATTTTTACTGTGTATGACCCTGCATGTTCTTTGCTTCTGTTAAACGTGGCCACCTTCTGTTATCTCCAAAAGATGAACTGTCTGCCATGTAAGTTTAGCCCATATGTCATATATCCATAAGTTTTATCTGATTTCCCCAACTGAAAATAATCTCTTCTACTTATGAACTCCTGAAATGTTTTAAAAATCTTTTCTATGGCTTTTGATATTACAATACATATTTATTATTAGACAGTAAGCTCTTTGATGGTAGAAACAATGACACATTAAGCCTTACCTCTGCAAGCATGCAATGCTTAGTAGTTCTTTGCTTTGTACATGGGACACAATTACAGTTTTTTTCAAATGACATGTAATTGTTGATGTATTTTATTCTTACAGATATTTTCCTAAATGATACCTCTTTTGCAATGTTACTTTTAAATTGCAAAGGGAATCCAGAATATGGTATTCAGGTATTACACTATAATTTAGTAGCATGTATTTTCAGTTCACCTCTAATACGGAATTTGAAATTATAACAATATAGCAGTAATGAGTCTTCAATCCATATCCAAACAAAAGATGATATTGGCCTTATAATGAGAAAAAAGAAATGTGATAGTATGGGGGAAAAAAAGTAAATCCAAACTCATTTAGAAAAAAAAGATAAAATATTATATACAAGAGAGAGAAATAACTGAAAGAATACACATAAACTGTTGTAGTTACTGGAACATGTACCGTGAACAAGAGATGTTGTGAAACTATTTTAATAAAATTAGTTCCAATTCATCTTTAACTTTCATATTTGGGAATTTATACAGGCTTCTAATATATGAACAAGAATTACATTTAGTATTGCTGTAGGTTATATTAGTATATCTTGTGTGTTTCAATAGCCATTTATTATCATTAGCAGCAGAATAAAGAAGGAAATAAGGATATGCATACCACATAACTTGGTATTGTTTACTGCAGCCTGTGGAATGCTGGCTCAGAGGAAAAGAATGCGCTCATTCCATTAAACTGAGTGTACGATTTGAGACCTGAAAAAACAAACCCTATCTTAGCCATTAGTTACCATTAATTTACAGATTTATTTTATGCAAGGGTACCTCAGCTTATCCAGGAGTTTGGAGCCATTCTGGAATATGCTGTGTGTTGGGTTTGGGCCTGAACCTTAAGGACTTTGTTGGAACTTCGGAGGATGACTTGTGGATCCATTCCATAACATATTCAATACCTTATTTTTCTTCTCTTTGAATCCACATCATGAATGCTAAGCTAATATAGCCTGACATTTGATTGGTAAATAGGATGCTTTACAGTTAATTACTCACCATTATTAAGTAACATAAAATAAATGATTGTAGCTTCTCAGTTTGGCCTTCATAGTGGTCCACAACATAAACATAACATATCCACACATTTATTCTTTAACTTTATTTAAAATATACTGTAACACAGAAATAAAATTATTTTAAAAATGTATTTTCTAGTAATTAGATTTTTTTTCCCAACAAACTTAGTCTAATTATGTATCAGACATGATAAAATGAAAGGTCAATCGCTACAGATACATAATTTCACTCTGATAGATTGCTGTTGGAAAATAGGTTATGACAATTAGATGATTAATTTTCTTCTATTAAATAGCATTATGAGACTTCAGATTACATTTATCAGTATATTCTCTTTAGTAGGGACACAATGGGAGGAAAGGCCGAACAGAATTTGAATCTGTCTCCTTTGTAGAAGGACCTGAATCTACTTATTATCAACTACACTTGTGAAAATAATTTAAAAATGAAATTGTTTGAAAACTTACTATATGTTGAGTATTCAAAGTAACATGTTAAAAATATCATATGTTAAAGGTTAAAATATGTGAGTGTGAGGAGCAAAATTCTGGGTATCCTACTGGCAAAATTTTTTTGGTTCTGGTTATCTGCAAAGTATACACCCCTTGTCAGTTTAAGTAGGGAGTGCCTGTGTAAACATTCTTGTTTCGCCTGTTCCACATAATCGTTTCTTGTATCATATTTCTTCTGACCTCGCTATCTGAAACCAATTACAGGAGATCCATTTGGGCTGCATCTATTTTCATAAGAAGCCTAGGCAGCAGTGTTTTTCTCAGAGATGAATATCAACATCAAATATGCTTCTGAGTGCTTTGTTATTTATGTTTCAGAGAGATTTTGTAGCCTTCAGCTCTCAAGAATGTGTCACGCTGTGCTGTTTATACATTGAAGATATTAATGGGCGTAGATGTCATTTTTCATTTTAACGTCTCAAATGCAACAGGCTGATAGGTTAAGCATTCCTATTTTTATGAGGAGAGATATGAGCGATGTCTTTTTTTTCCAAAATATACATATATTTACTTTGAAAGAAAAGAAGTTATTTATAAACCTGAGAGTACTCAACATCTTTGGTTTCACTGGGTGTTTCTAAGCTATTCTCAAACTCTTTACTCCTGGTAAAAGTTGTCAGTATTTTTCAAGAACTAAAAAAAAAAAAAAAAATATTGACCTGGCAGGTCACAAAGTTTTTTTTATTCTTAATTCTCATAATGACACACTCATTAGAATTACTCTTTGTCTAAGTGATTCCTGACTAACTAAAGTTATTACTACTTTAGAAGGGTGACATGCTTCAACTTCACAAATTTTTTGTTTGTTTGAAATTACACAGTAACTATTAGCAATGATATTTACAATAAACATTTATAGGAAAATGCAGTGAATTCTGGATAACATGTACATCCCCACACTTCAGCAGCTTAGCAAAAAGTATGCCTTTATTATAAAGATTTTAATTTAACTCTGATTCTAATTTTTAAAATGTCCTATCTTTTCTTTAGCTTTGCTAAAGTTAGATAACTCCATTAAGTGAAGTTCACTCTTAATTCAAAACAAATGTGTTTTCGGAAACTAGATATGGCTTGACTTCATTGGAAACCTTTCTTGTTATTCATTTGCACCAGACTCAGTTATTATTAAAGGACATTTTGCAAGCATCTTTTGCCTTTTGTTCTAAATTATTATTATTATTTTTTTGTTTTGCAAAGGGTGATTATATAAATACCTAAATGGCTCATAGAACTTAATGAATAGCTCTTTTCTATTTACCAGTTAAAATGGACAAGCAATTTTGAAATTAATATTCTATATAATTTGATACCTAACACCTTATATTGAAGGCAGTGTTTTATCTCATAATCTTTCATCATTTGAGTAGCTACAATAATAAACTGCAAAGATGAACTAAATATCTTTGAACATTTGTTTATTGAATTCAGTCCTAAAATGTTATCCAGAATACTGGAATTAAAAGTATCATGTGATGCCTGCAGTTAGAATGCAAATTGTCTAAGATTTCAGCTTATGAGTTTTACATCATTCCTGATCTCTTAGAATTGTTTTTGTCCTCCCATCTCTTATATTTACTATAGCAGTCTCTACTACTGCTAAAAGAATGCTGACAATAAGCAAGTAGTTCTTTTTCATAAGAGTTTGTATTGAAAAACTATTCTTTATTATTTTAAAGATAACTATAAATGCATATGCAAATCAAGGTACTTTAAAAGTAGAAGCATGTTTTAGCTAGCTATTTTGTGGTATTCCATTTTTATTATGACCCCTTTAAAAATGATGTACACTTTTAATACTAATATTTTCATGAGATGTAATTCTAAATATATCTACTTTAATGTCTTTCTGTAGGTATTATGTATTCCATTGGGCTACATGTTTGGATTGAGTTGATTGAATACAATGCAAGGTTGTAAAGGAGATAGGCTTCTAGATTTGAGAGACAAAAGCCTTAGCTTTTGACCAGACTCTGCTACTGCTTTGTGACTTTAGTCATATTATTGTAATATTGTAGACAGTTACCTGTCTACAAAATGTGAAAGCTAGGCTAAACAATTTCTAAAGTTTTGTCCAGTTTTCGATTCTTCAGTAATTTTATTAGTAAAAACGTGTCAAGTGATTAGAATTTTATAATAGTTTAGAGCTCCATCAGGTATTGGTAGAACATGTAATGAAATTTAAGTCAAGGTTGATGGGAATACTTAGCCCTAAAACCAATATTGTTGTTATTCAGTCACTAAGTCATGTCCAACTATTTGCAACCCCATGGACTACAGCACACCAGGCTTCCCTGTCCTTCACTCTCTCCCGAAATTTACTCAAACTCATGTCCATTGAGAAGGTGATATCATCCAACCACATACATTCTGTGATTATTCCATTCAAAATGAAAGTGAAAATGTTAGTTCCTCAGTCATGTCCGACTCTGCAACCCCGTGGACTGTAGCCCACCAGGCTCCTCTCTCCATGGGATTCTCCAGGCAAAAATACTGACGTGAGTAGCCATTCTGTTCTCCAGGGAATCTTCCCAACCCACGGATCAAACCCGGGTCTCCCATACTTCAGCCAGATTCTTTACCATCTGAGCCACCAAACACAGATTCAAACTATAAGGAGATTATATAGTTTCCCTTTTAAGTTCTGATAAACACATATGGTCTCTTTACAGGTTAAAAAAAAAAAAAGAAGTGATTTATTATGATGTCAGAGCTGTCCTTTCCTTTACTTATTGTTCTTCTTTACCAGAGTTTTACTCATTGCCTTCTGACAGTTCCTTTGACAACAGAGAGACACACCAGAATGCACTCTGACCTGGAAGTCAGGAGACCTTGAAAGCACATGATTACTCT
>ML660772.1:33084534-33150237 GCA_007570785.1 Antilocapra americana
TGAAATTTCTTCCTTTAAAACAAAGTCATAGTAAAATGGTAGGGAAGGAAACAAAGCAGTCTTAAGACAACCCTTCTGCAGTTGTATTCAAGTGACAAATGCAGAAAACTTCCCAGGTTGCCAGAAAAACTGTTTGAGTTTGCCAAGGAGTTATTGCTGTTGCTACAGTTATGAAAACACATTCTGGAGTTTGTTGTCCTTATTCACTATGTTTGTCCTATTAAACTGATAGTATGATAGTATGTATGTCTTAAAATAACTTTTTGCCACATAACATAACCATTGTTTTATGTAGCCTTAACCAAAATGTATAGGACATTAGGAGGAAGAAACATTTTTAGAGTATATTTTTGAAATATTTGGAAGGTAGACTCTGGAATTGCATAAAACATTATTCAAAATGTTTATCATTTCTGTTGAAAGATAAGCAATGCTTTTTTTGAATCATGTGTTATATACATGTCTAATAAGTTGGGTTGTTTTTTTTAAGTCAACATCATTCTTATTGCTTTATTTTCACAAAATAATATTGAAAGAAAATTTATGGCCTAGCTATCTGTTTTCATTTTCCAGGTATACTTTCAGATGCTAGTAACTAATTCTCATATGGTACCCTACTGAAGCTTAGTTTGTGTAACAGAATTATTGGCTATTGATCTAAATAATCCAAAAGCTACTTATTACCTAAAAATTGAATTAAATGCATAGTCCCTAGGTAAATGTGAGATGAGTATGTATTTTTGGGAACAAACCAATTTTTGGGGTGTAGGTGGGAAGAAGGGGGTCTTGGGGATAGGTGGATATGATGTACCGATGTCTGCCATGATTGCAAATCAAAGTTATACTAAGTCAGCCTAAGTTTAAGGTTCATTTTAATTTTTTTCTCTTGTAAAATGGATTTCACATTCTTTTAACTGGATATTCTGTAGTGACAAACTTTCCTCACTATCATATGCCTCCCCAAGTAATTACGGTTTTTTAAGTATTTTCATCAAGTTATCTGCTTCCATGAGATCCTCTCCATACATTTACATGACGGAGAAGTTTACATAGAAGTCACAGAAGATAGCAATTGAAATGCTTATCCTCACTAAGGCTTCAGACTGAGTCTTTTGCTTTCTTGTTGGTATAGCAAAGGAAATTTAGACACTGGCAGAATAAACCCAAGGTAGAAAAGTTTATTGTTTCAGATATCTGAAAAACGCTACATATCGTCCTAATTCTATTTTTATGATAGCTCTTGACAGAACAGACAAAATACTAAGTTGTTACTCTCCAAAGCTAAGTCCAGTAGAAGTTCTTTATTGTTGGTTACCACGGTATCTTTGGAAAGAATGGCTGGGCTTTAGTTTTTCTGTTTTCTTTTTTTCTTGTATTGGAAGGCAAAATGTGCTACTTTATTTAACTAAAATATACTTTTTTTTCCCTTGAAAAATACATACACACATATAATGTGGAAATATTAATGAGTCAAATAAGAAAATGTTGGTCATGTACCAAATGTTTAAATAGAATTTTGAGCAGAGCTCTTCAATTTTATCACCAAAGGGTGATTAACAGTATTATAAATACCTTTTAACAATTTCGGTTGCCAATCATCTCCACAAACTTTCATTGTGTCACTTATATTTAATGTTTTGTGATTCATATTATTTAGAATACATATCCATTGTACATATTAAAAAACTGTAGCATTTTATTATTGCTTTGTAATTTTACTGGGATTTCATGCCAAAATGTCATAAGACTGAAGATTTAGTTGATTTTTATGAATAAAAATTTATAAATAATGAATGAAGATGTATTTTTCTCCAAAATATACACTGCAATTAATATGAGTCTACAATTCTAGTATTTCATAGTACTTGTTAAGCTTAGCAACTGGAAACATGCTGGGATTGTATTAAAAGTCTAATAAAAATCTGATAGCATTTTATACTGGCTTACACATTTGTTAAAAGGAGATATAAGGTAATGTTTATCTTTGCATCTATAAATACTGTTTAATGCGAGTTGCACTATTTTCCACTTAT
Organism: Antilocapra americana; assembly: GCA_007570785.1. NCBI lineage: Eukaryota > Metazoa > Chordata > Mammalia > Artiodactyla > Antilocapridae > Antilocapra > Antilocapra americana. The sequence continues at coordinate 33,086,568 of ML660772.1, forward strand.
ATTAAAGAAAAGGGTAAAATGTTTTTGTTAAAAGTTTTAGCCATTTAAAATGAAAGTAATACTTTAAAAATTCCATGATTCTCTAACAGCCTACTTCTTTTTCTGCTTACCTAAGAGTTTAACCAACCTTTCATAAGAGAGTTAATGTAGATTATCTTTTAGAATAAAAAAAAAAAGATAATTTAAAATATTTCAAAATCTTTACTTCAAGGAAAACTATTTGGTGTTTAATAATAGATGGTGGTGGCTTGTACTTTTATCAGGCATAACATATTTTTAGAAGACCAAAAGAGATATGTGGTTTTTATTTTAAAACATAGTGTTCATGGAGAATGATTCTATAACATTTGAAAGAAAGAACAGATTTTTTTAAAGAATCTGTTTTAATGGCTCAAGTCACAAGAACAATATTTGGTTGCTTTGTTGTATTCAACTGAATTTCTTTTAAATGTTTTAAAGTGCTAGCCAGATTTGAAGTGTGACATGGCAGAGAGAATATTTCTGGCAGACTAGTATTTATCTACTATTCCTTTTTCATTTACACTTTTTTAGGTTTTTGTGCTACACATGGCATAGATATTAGCATATCTAATGCAAAATGGAAAGAAGAAAATCATATCTGACAAGCTTGAGTACCGATCATAGTAGCGATTTCACTTTCATGTATAGATATTTGAATATATATGTTTGAAACATGTTTGCATATTATATTCATTAAATGAAACACCAATTGAATAGGTCCAATCAGTAGTAGGTACATTGCTAAATGACATATTGATGAATAATAAATAAAGATTGTGATGCAAATGGGAGTTGATATTAACCTAACAATTACCAGATGTTTCTTCTTTATGTTCTTACTATGTATCCCAGAAAAAACAATCTAATTATAACAGCTGAAGACAGCCTCCCATTTGTTTTATTTATCTATATCTACTCCTTACACTTTTATACCTGATGTACTCATGGTGTTCCATAATGAGAAAAGTTAGCCAAAGGATAATATGTAATACTTTGAATTTCATGAAACTAATTTCCAGATTATTAAAAACAGTAAATGCACACACGTCTGTGCATGCACACACACACACATACATACAAACACATCTGCATAAACACACATGCACACTTCCATAATCTGTAACTTAAAAAGTTTTGTGAAATACATTATCAATTTTCTAGCCTATGACAAATCTACTTAATTTAGTTTAGGTATGAAATTGGTCGCATTATTGTTCTTGTTACATTTACAGCCATGAGACAGACTTGTGGTTCTTCAACAGCTGTGCAGAGCAGAGACGTAAATTTAAGGTAAATGCCATTGCTTTGCTATCTTAGATGAATATTAGTATATAACATTGTAATCACTTCCTTCATTGTAGGTATCTTGCATAAGGTTCTCTTTCCCCATAGGTCATTTAAATTTTTTTATAATTATGTGTTAAATAGTTTGAGAATAGAATAGTAAAAGGCCAAAGTGAATTAAACCTAGAGGTCTTATTCTGACTCTGGCACAAGTGAGTTATATAAGTTTGAGGAGGTCACTGAACATCTTGAAAACAAAGACATTGGGCTGCCTGATGGACAAAATATAATATTCTGTGGTTAAAATGTATTTCACTTTTTTTGGAGTGAGTGACAGACATTTTAATTTTCAGGGTTAGTTGTATCTTGTTGGATATTCGCTTATGCATAAGAATTATGTTTGTTTATATGTTTGTTTGTTTTCAGTTGCAAAGCACTTTATTAATGTACCATAGCTGAAAATTGCTTTGGACACAAAGTATCAAATCTCATACATATGAAAATCATGGTACAAGTGTCATTATATATAACATCTAAGGAAGCTTTATTTAATACCTTGAAATAATTTTATATGTTCCTTTAGGAAAAAATCTAAGCTTCATAAGGAGTTATTTTACCATGTATTTACTTAATAAACTATATTAAAATATGTTATGATACAATTGAACACATTTCTAACATCCTCTCTGCTCTACTCCAAATTGTTAAAATTGACATTGGCCAACAAAACAAGAAATTCTGCCATGAACTAATCAGCATTTCTAAAATTTCGTGTTGCGGGGAAAAATAAAAAAGTATAATATGTAAATAATGAAATATTTATCCTGGGGTAAAATATTTATCCTGGAATAAAATATTAACTCTGTGAGTTATAGAATTGAACACTGATAAATATGTTTTAGAAAAATTATTACAGTCCATCCAGGCACTGCAAAAGAATGAAATTGAATACTTCCTTCCAGCATTAGTTTCTGACTTCTAGTTATAGGTATTAGAAGATAAAAACATTTTATTCCAAATACTGAAAGATATATAAACAAGAAATCTGCAATATGGGTTTGAGTCAGACAATTTACTGTGATGCAGAATATTTAAAAAGAACTTTTGAAAGGTGTTTTTTGCTATCTATGTCTTATGTATATTAAAAATAAGCAGTTATATATCTTTATATCATAAAATTAAAAGAGAGTTCCATTTAAAAACTGCTATCAAGGACAGACTGTGCCTGTGAGGTCCTCATTTTCCCATTCACAGTTAGCAGTTCAATGGCTCAGCCCCAAGGACTACAGCATGCCAGGCCTCCCTGTCCATCACCAAATCCCAGAGTTTACTCAAACTCATGTCCATTGAGTCGGTGATGCCATCCAACCATCTCATCCTTTGTTGTCCCCTACTCCTCCTGCCTTCAGTCTTTCCCAGCATCAGGGTCTTTTCCAATGAGTCAGCTCTTCACATCAGGTGGCCAAAGTATTGGAGTTTCAGCTTCAGCATCAGTCCTTCCAATGAATATTCTGGACTGATTTCATTTAGGATGGACTGGTTGGATCTCCTTGCAGTCAAAGGGACTCTTCAAGAGTCTACTTCAACACCACAGTTCAAAAGGATAAATTCTTTGGTGCTCAGCTTTCTTTATAGTCCAACTCTCACATACATACATGACTACTGGAAAAACCATAGCTTTGAGTAGACAGACCTTTGTTGGCAAAGGGATGTCTCTGCTATTTAATAGGCTGCCTAGGTTGATCATAACTTTTCTTCCAAGGAGCAAGCATCTTTTAATTTCACCACTGCAGTCACCATCTACAGTGATTTTGGAGCCTAAGAAAATAAACTCTCTCACTGTTTCCACTGTTTCCCCATCTATTTGTCATGAAGTAATGGGACCAGATGCCATGATCTTAGTTTTCTGAATGTTGAGTTTTAAGTCAACTTTTTCACTCTCTTCTTTCACTTTCATCATGAGACTCTTTAGTTCTTCTTCACCTTCTGCCGTAAGGGTGGTGTCATCTGCATATCTGAGCTTATTGATATTTCTCCCAGCAATCTTGATTCTAGCTTGTGCTTCATCCAGCCCAACGTTTCTCATGATATACTCTGCACATAAGTTAAATAAGCAGGGTGACAGTATACAGCCTTGACATACTCCTTTCCCTATTTGGAACCAGTCTATTGTTCCATGTCCCGTTCTAACTGTTGCTTCCTCACCTGCATTCAGATTTCTCAAGAAGCAGGTCAGGTGGTCTGGGATTCCCATCTCCCTAAGAATTCTCCCGAGTTTCTTGTGGTCCACACAATCAAAGGCTTTGGCATAGTCAATAAAGCAGAAATATATTCTTTTCTGGAACTCTCTCTTTCAATGATCCAGCAGATGTTGGCAATTTGATCTCTGGTTCCTCTGCCTTTTCAAAAACCAGCTTGAACATCTGGAAGTTCAGAGTTCACGTACTAGTGAAGCCTGGCTTGGAGAATTTTGAGCCTTGCTTTACTAGAGTGTGAAATGAGTGCAATTGTGTGGTAGTTTGAGCATCCTTTGGCATTGCCTTTCTTTGGGATTGAAATGAAAACTGACCTTTTCCGGTCTTGTGGCCGCTGCTGAGTTTAAAAATTTGCTGGCATATTGAGTGCAGCACTTTCACGGCATTATCTTTTAGGATTTCCCATTCTACTAAAGGACATTTTTAAAAAGGAATAGTGTAATAGATATCCTTATAGGCATGTTATAGAATAAAATATTTCTTAAAATATTATGATGTTGCCACATGTGGCCAGATGCACAAGGCTAACACTCTGTGGAGGAGGGTCTGAGATATCCAGTTCATCATTGCTAACTGCACCTGTGTGGAAAACTTAGAACAATCTATCATGGCATGGAGAACAAGAAACATCCATTTTGGAATCTGAAGCCTATCTTTCCTCTCCATTAGTAAGACTCTGGGTAGAATAACTGAATCTCTTGAAGCCTATTTCCTTACCTTATTCTTAGGTAGGAATAAGGATACCTACCTTGTGAGATTGTTGTAAAGACTAAAAAAATACTGCATATCTCCTTGTGCTCATGTTGAATTAGTAAATGATTTCTATTACAACCAGCACCAGGAAATTTATATTTAATCCAAGGTTATGATGAGCATTATATGTTAGCTTTTATTTGGTTGTAATTGTCACAATTCACTATTCACTATGATATGAAGTGTGCCTAATTTATAAGAAAGCAACAGTGGGTTTTTATGTACTGACTAGAGTATGTCTGCTTCCTATAGGCCCCCACAACATGTATATGTCACACTTGCCACAAACAAACTTACACTTTAATGTTTGTCTTCCCTGCTAGACTGTGAGCTCTATCACAGCAGGGATCATGTATGTCCTATGTCTCCAGTGCCTGCTGAATAATAGAGATCCATAAATAGCTGCTGGAGCAACGAATGAGGAGAGATTGAGCTAAATTGAGAATAGGAGGAGGTTGGAAGTGCAAAAACCTTCATTCATTCAGTGAAAACTGAATATTTATAATGTGTGATATCCTCAGGGACTTACGATTTGGCTGAGGAGACAGTAAGACTTGCACACAAATATCAGGCCACAGTGGATGTGCTGTGGTAACCAGAAAGGCAGGAAGTGCTATAAATATTTTGTTTTATCTTATTTCATTGAGTATAGTCGACTTAAAATATGTTAGACTCTGATGTGCAACATAGTAATTTTATTTTTATAGATTACACACCATATAAAGTTCTTATAAAGTGTTGACAATAGTCCATGTTCTGTGCATTACATCCTTGTAATTTATTTGTTTTATAACTGATAATTTGTACCTCTTAATCCCCTTCACCTATTTTTCACCTCATTCCATCCCTTTCCCCTTTGTTAACCACTAGTTTGTTCTTTGTATCTGTGAGTCTGTTTCTGTTTTGTTATATTTGTTTATTTGTTTTGGTTTTTTTTTTTGGATTCCATATATAAGTGAAAATATACAATACTTGTCTTTGTCTGACTTATTTCACTAAGCATAATATCCTCCAGGTCCATATGTATTATCACAAATGGCGAGATTTCATTCTTTTTATGACTGATACACACACACACACACACACACGTATATCCATTCATCTGTCAATGGACACTTAGGTTGTTTCCACAGTTTGGCTGTTATAAGTAATGTTGCTATAAACATTGGGGTGCATATATCCTTTTGAATTCATGGTTTCAATTTTTTGGATAAATACCCAGGAATGAAAATGCTGAATTGTATGGTAGTTCTACTTTTAATTTTTTGAGGAATCTCCATACTATTGTCCACAGTGGCTGTGCTGATTTACATGCCCACTAATCATGTATGCTGCTGCTGCTGCTAAGTTGCTTCAGTCGTGTCCAACTCTGTGCGACCCCATAGACCGCATCCCCACAGGCTCCTCTGTCCCTGGGATTCTCCAGGCAAGAATACTGGAGTGGGTTGCCTTTTCCTTCTCCAGTGCATGAAAGTGAGAAGTGAAAATGAAGTCATTCAGTCATGTCTGACTCTTCATGACCCCATGGACTGCAGCCTACCAGGGTCCTCCATCCAAGGGATTTTCCAGGCAAGAGTACTGGAGTGGGGTGCCATGCCATTGTCTTCTCCAAATCATGTATGAGGATTGCCTTTTTTCCACATCCTTGCCGACACTTACTATTTTCTTGTCTTCTTGATGATAGTTAGTCTGACAAGTGTAAGATGATATCTCCTTGTGGTTTTGGTTTTCATTTCCCTATTGATTAGTGATGTTGAGGCTATAAGCATTTTAAAAAGAAAATTATTTAGTTCCAGCTCAAGTGATCTGTGAAGGGTTTGTGGAGAGGTAGCATCTACGTCCAGTCAATGCTAAAGGAAATCAACCTTGAGTATTCATTGGAAGGACTGATGCTGAAGCTGAAGCTCCAGTACTTTGGCCAGTTGATGCAAAGAGCTAACCCATTGGGAAAAAACTCTGATTCTGGGGAAGGCTGAAGGCAAAAAGAAAGTGAAAGTGAAGTCGCTCAGTTGTGTCGACTCTTTGTGACTCCATGAACTGTAGCCTACCAGGCTCCTCCATCCATGGGATTTTTCAGGCAAGAATAATGAAGTGGGTTGCCATTTCCTTCTCCAGGGGATCTTTCCAACCCAGGGATCAAACCCAGGTCTCCCGCATTGTAGGCAGATACTTTACCATCTAAGCCACCAGGGAAGTCCTTCCCACGAGGGAAGGCAAAAAGAAAAAGTGTGGCAAAGAATGAGATGTTAGCATCACTGACTCAATGGACATGAATTTGAACAAACTCTGGGAGACAGTGAAGGATGGAGGAACCTGGCATGCTGCAGTCCATAGGATCTCAAAGAGGCAGACTTATCAGCTGAACAACAACAAGCATCTATGTTAGACTTAAAGAAAGAGAATTTGGTAGAGAAAGTCAAGGGCAGTTTTTGATGGAGAAATTTTCAAAAGATGTCATCAAAGATGTAGAAATGGGAAACTGTGAGATCGGTTAGGCAAGACAAAGCATTCAGTAGTTTGTTTTGATCAGCATAGAGGTGTCACATTAAAGAAATATTAAGAGACTGAAGGGCTAGAAGATATACATTGCCAGTTGTGTAGAGCCCAGAATGTCAACCTAATGAGTCTGCACTTTATGGTTCAGGCAGTAGATGTTAAAGGTTTCTGATAGATATGTGATATAGTGATGTGGGAGGGCATGGCAACCCACTCCAGTATTCTTGCCTGAAGAATCCTGAGGAAAGAGGAGCCTGGCAGGTTATAGTCCATGGGGTTGCAGAGTCGGACACAGCTGAAGTGACAGCATAGCACAGTGACATAGTGAAAGCAGTGTTTGATGGAGATTTGTCAACAGTGGTCCACCTGGAGGGTGCTTTAGTTGTAAGAGATCTGGAATAAGACAATCTTTAAAAAGTTATTGAGGCTGGCATATCATGAATTGAGTTTTATAAATGTTGAATTTGAGGTGATGGCATGAAAGTAAATTGAAATAGCAAGCTTTTAGAAAATTATAAAGAGTTTGGCAGAGAAGTCAGAGTTAGATAAATATTTGTGAAATAATCCAGAAGTGATAGATAAATCCAAGGAAGTGGGAGAGATTTCTGGAAAAAAACAAAGTAATCTACAAAGAGGAGCTCTTGAACATCCACAGTTTTTAAAGCAAGAGAAAAAAGCAAAAGAATGTAAAGAGGGGAAAAATGAATCAAGTTATCTTGTCCTCTATTGAATAAGGTCAAGGGAAGGGAGTTTCTAAAACATGGAGCTTGTCTTGTCAACCACATCAAACAATGACCATGAACATTTCCATACATGCACTGCTGAACTGCAACATTGATAATTTCTATCCCCCCCCCTTTTTTTTATCACTTGCCAATAACTCAAGATCTGAAATACTAATGTTATTTCTAATGATTGAGGGAAAAAACCCTTACTTTAATATGTGTTAAATAGAAAATAGATAATAAATATACTTTTATTTCTCTGATTGCTATGTCTCTGGTCATATAAGTAAGTGTATTCTGTGTATATAAATTATATTTGAGAGAAAACAACTTTCTAGGAGGTCACATTTTCTCCTTTCTTAGCTACCCAAGCACTTGACTCTTTCTGTAATCCATTAGGATGTTAAGTATATATTCCCTTGACTTCTCTACCTTAACTAAAGTAAGAGGAAGAAATAAATAGAACATTGATATTGTTAAGGAACCTCTCCATAAGATAAGACTTAGGCTGTGACTTTTACCTTAAGATGTTTGGAGGTGTTGTATAAGCTAAATTAAATGACAAAGTGAGGAACAAGGTCAGTACATAATTAAAGACAAAATGTGAAATTATTTTGAAATTCATTTACATTTAAGATTGATTGTATTTTCTCTATGGATTCTATTTATACCTTTAATCCTGTATTCTCCAGTTCTACTTGGTTTTCTTAACATTTCTCTGCTACCTTCACCTTTTCCACTATAGTTTTTCTTACTTTATCATTCCATTCTTTCTACTCATCATGGAATCTTGCACATTTTACTTAATCTCTGTCTCTTTAGTCTCCATATTGAGAAAAGAATAACTTTAAATGCCTGCAATTACTAGGCATTTATATGGCTAAAAGATGTTCTTGCATATCATTTTACTAACAAAATAGTAAAAGTGTGTGACTTCTGCAAATCTAGTATCTAATATTTTAGTTCTCATCTTGCCTCAAGAATAGTTTCTTTTTTGCTATTTTAAATTGTAGTTTTAATATGGGAACAGCTTGACTCTTAGATATCTCAGATACTTAGGAGAACCTGAAACCTTTCATGTAGTGCTAGAAATCTCTTACTGATGACATTTATTGGTGGCTCTTTCAAAGTCAACCATCAGGTTGGTTTATCCCTCCTTCCTTAAATTCTTTGGCAAGATTTCCCAGAAAACTCATTAAGAAATTCAAACTAGAATTGCTTGGAATGATTGTACTAAATGGCCAGATTTTCTAAACAGATCTTAGAGTGTGTTGATCATGATTATTTTAATAACAGTGAATTTGGAAGCACAGCATTTGAAATGATTAAACAAAAGTGTAATGAATTGTTCTTTTAAAAATATTTAAGTCACCCTACCTTAATATGAAAAGCATATAAGTTCATTAAGTGAACCTAATCATGATTTTTAACCTAAATTATGGTTGGTCACTAAGTTACTTTTTTCAAAGGCACTTAAGTGTTAATAAATTTCTGTAGATGTAGTAGGTTTTTAAGATGAAAACGATGTTCTCTGATTAGATAAGGATGAAACCACTCATGAGAACTAATTATAGTAGACTCTTGACATTCACAAAGTATGCAACCTGAGATCTTCATGAACCCTAAAATTTAGGAAATTTCCAGTTCAAAAATACAGAAGGTCTTGGCAATCTTTCTTCCAAAGACTGTCATTCTGAGTCATGCTACCATCATCACGTACAGAGTGTAACAAAAGTTAACTTTCCAACTTTCAATAAAATTTATTTTTTGATTAATGTCAATTTTTTATAATGAAACATTTTTTTATACACAGATTTTTCTACATCAGTGACAACAAGTAGACAAACCACAAAGCTGCATTTATAATGGAAAAATCTCTAAGGTAGAGGAGTTAGTTTATGTGTGTGAGGAGTCAGTAATCTAAAGACTAGATCAACCCCCAGCATGCTTGATTTAGTTTCATGGCTTGATAAATTCCACAGGTGTAATGTCTTGGAACTTTGGGGTAATTGGAAAGTAATAAGACCAATCCTCGCCATTTGTGAATTTTACGATCTTGCATTCTAGCATCAGTTAGGAAAATCTAAGGTGAACCAAAAAGTCCCCTCTACTTTCTCTGCTGGTATTTTATTTGAGGAATTGAGAGAGGCACTCAATATTAATGTTAATATTTTCCTCCTTCTTACTTATAAATATCCAATGACATCAGTAGATAACCTGAGGTATTCCTTGAGAGTAAAAGTTGTCTGGCATGCTTTTGTACGACATAGGCAAAGGCTGTTTCTTGGGTATGGAGAGACCTCATAGAAGTTCAATAGTAGTAGTAGAAGCTTTATTTTAATTACCATTGATTGTTGACTGGTTTGACCCAAGCATTCTGAACTTAGTGTTTTATCCCTCAAATCAGGGTGACTCTATTTAGATTCAGCTCAGAGTTGAAGGTCTTGAATCACATCCAGCTTGGCTAAAAGTATTTGGTGGTTACTTTGAAAGAAATGATTTGTTCGATCATGTGAGCTTTTATCGTTTTATCTTCACAGACAGGTTTTAACTTGTAGGACCTAGTAGCTAAGCATTTTGGTAACACAAAATAGACAGTTCCTTTGCACAGTATATAAATTCTTACACTTCTAGTGTTAACACTTAACATTGTTGTTAAAGCTGCCACCTTGATATCTTCTACTGCTAGTGCTACTGCACCTTATCAAGTGACAAACCAAGGAACACATTGAATATTATGATGTGCTGACATGAGGAAAATCTGGTGTCTCAGGAAAACTGGAATAAATTCTTCAATAATATCTTTGTAAAAAATAAACAAAGTAATATAAAGGAGAAAATCAGTCTCTATTCCACCTCCTTCCCATAGAGCCAAGCATGTAATAGACATTTAAAACATATTCATTTGTGATGAAAATATAATTAGAGTTCTAGTTTCTCAAAGATGTGGGCATCATTTGAAGTTTTTATTTTATTCCAGGAGAGTTTTATTTCCTTTAATCAATAACCGCAGTCACTCACCTAGATAGTCTTAGAGTTCACTTAGGCTAATAATAATTTTTTAATATAAGAAATTACTTGAAAATCATCTAAAAATGGAGAATCTTGGGTCCAACCAAGAACATTGAGTTAAAATTTGAGGGGATGGGATCTTAGCAAATCAAAATATTTTAAACTCTCCCAGGAGATACTATTGTGGCTGGTCTACAGAGTAGTAAATTGGGACCCTGCAACTCTTCTGCATCACATAAGTGGTTCCCTGTAATAAAAATTAGCTAATCTGAATTCTCATTAATGTACCATGTCGTTTTTCCTGTCAAGGACTTGGTTTTCCAACCTATGCAATGAAACAGTAGTTGAACTAGTGATATCTCTGTTTCCTTACATATGCAACATGTATTTTATTTGTGTGTGTATATATATATGTATATATATATATATATATCTTCATATCTGAGCTAACTAAAATATACCTTGAGTGGGTTTTTTGAGATACCTGTCTCTGTTCGTTCTTTCCAGGGGCATTTTCAACAATATTGAGAGAAATTTTACGTAAAATCTTAAGATCTTATCTTCGATTTTTTAAAAAACTATCTGCTTTCTAAAGTCCTCAGCATATATCTCCTATGCCGGCCTCCTTTTAGATATTAGAAACTTGAAAAAAATAAAGTTCATCGTCTTTGAAGATAGCTATCCAGTGTAGTGGTCTTGTATGCTGATCTCATTGTCCACCAACCACTTTTTGCAAATTATATGAACAGCAGTGTCAAACTACTTAGGGCTCCTCCAGAATTACTTCATGTTGCCATACAGGTGACCTTACCCTTCTCTTTTTTCAGTATGCTCTTCTCTGTCTTTACACACTGAAAACTTCTCTGAAGCTTTTAAATCATCTTGTCAGATACTCTATGAAGCCTTCTTTGAAACCTTCACCTGCCATACACACACAATGTAGAATTAATAATTCCTATCTATTTTGTCTCTATATCATATTTATATATACTTCTTTTCCTGCATGAGTCAATTGAATCATATATAAGTATAATCTTCCCATTTCCAGCATCTGGTACATAGTACATTTTGCAAGAATGTGTCGAATCCATATTGGGCTTACCCTATGGCTCAGCAGTAAAGAATCCACCTGCAATACAGAAGACAGAGGTTTGGTCTCTGGGTTGGGAAGATCCCCTGGAGGAAGGCATGGCAACCCACTCCACTATTCTTGCCTGGGAAATTCCATGGATAGAGGAGCCCACCCAGCTACAGTCCAAAATGTCACAGTCAGACATGACTGAATGCAACACATGTGGAGTCCATAGATCAGTGCTAAGTGATAACCCTGTCAAATTCCTCGTTTCTCCTAGGCTCCAAATGTGATTTTTTCAGTTGCTGACTAGGGCATCACAACCCAAATCAACTTATCTCAAACTGGAATTATTTCTCTTTCCCCACAGTTGTCCACTGTTTTTGTCAACTTTTCCTAATAGTCTCAAGCTATAAGCCCTTCTGATTGGGTTGGGCCATGTTCCTCTGCCCTAATATGAAAATTGCTCTGTTTTCCAACCTTATCAGCATGGCAAAAAATTCTGTAAATCCTCATGCATCTGTTACTTTAACATCATGGTTTAATCCTCATTGCTTACTGAACATGCTGCTTATTGTTTTATTCATCCATTCACAAATGTTTGCACTTTGCTTCTTGTATACCAGGCACTCAGCAAGGCACTGCGAACTCTAAGAACTGTAACATTTCTTTGCATTTGTTCCTGTTTCTCCATCTGTTTAGAACTCAGCTCCACCCCCTCTTATTTGGTTGCCAGATTTTTACAAAAACCTCAAGACCCTACTCCCTACAGGTTTCTCTGACTCTTCGAAGAGAAGTGATCCCTCACCTATGTGTATATAGAACCTGTATCATACCTTTATTATTCTACCTGTTCTAGTTACAAAGGTAGAATATACTGTGTTTTATTACAGTTATGTGACTACTTTTCTAGTTTTCTCAGACTCTAAACCCTTTTAGAGGTCAGAGATTACATTTTATTTCTAATATAATACTTGGTACATGATTGATGCTCTATACATCTTTGCAGAATTGAATTAAATTAGGCAAATTGAATTGCTCCCTCTTTGTCAGAATAAGTTCAAGGTACTACTTTCAACCTGATGAGACAAGTATGAAGGTATGATGTTTATCAGCTTCTCTGTATTTTGTGGAAAGAAACTTTTAAGCAGACGTGTATAACTTTAGAAGACCTGATTCAGGCTGCATCACCCTTTCTGTTCTTACATTACTAATAAATCTTGTCTTTGCTCTAGTTAGGCAATCTGTTTGAGCAATACTTCAACTGATTCATTTTCCTAGGTAAATGACATACAGTATACCTATTTAACAATAACAATGAACTCTTTCCTTCTATTTTTACCTAAATATTTTCCATTTTCTGATTCTGCTTTCTGGTTTATGCATTTTATATACATGTAAATATGTTGCTTTCAATAGCACTTTACCCCTTATTTAGTCTGCTTCATTATTCTGTACTAGTCATGCTTATAACCCCACTAAATAACAATGATGCTTTTACTAGTAAACTGGAAGAATTCTGCTTAATAGATGATATTGGAAATGTATAGGATACAAATGAGATATGAGGATTTCTCAAATATTATCTGGGTACTATCCTTGCTGCATGAATTATTGGTATATAATTTTTATGAGTTAATTATATCTAGTGCTTTAGTCCTGGGGATTTTGGATGCTTCTACTAAAACACTATCTAAATTTACTGTGGAGTTTATATCAGCTGCTCTATTAAGGAATATAGATTCATTTTTCCCATGAAACATGAACTCCTTAGACAGGAGGTCCAGATTTGACTGGTACTTCTGCTCAAGGATGACACAAAAGACCAATGTTTCTTTCAGCCTTCTATCTGCCTCTGTGTAGCCTTTGTCTTCATGGTCACAATTGGGTTGCTCTTTCTCCAGGTATCATGTTCATGTTCCAGGTAGAAAGAAGGGGAAGACAAAATACCAAAAAGTGCAAGGCAGCTGAATAACAAATTTTAATAACAAGTTTACCCACAGAATGGCTTCTCTTTACATTTCATTGGCCTGAATAGTATCACATGAATACCCATTGCTTCATCTGAGTCTGTAAAGTTGATTATATTCAGCCAGGTCTTTGGTCAAATTGAACAAAGTTTGGACTCTTTTAGCAGAGAAAAAGAGAAGGATGAATTTTGAGGTAGGAATCTTTACAGTGTCTGCCAATGACAATTTAGCATAGCTGCTATTTACAACTCATGGGACCTAAGACATACATCTGTGAAAAGAGATTTTTTTCTTTTTTAAGCTAAAAAGCAAAAGCTTGTGTTGAGAGCTGACTTTCAGTGGTTTGCAGTGAGGTGGCTACTCTGCTATATAAAAAGAGAAAAGAGAATTTATGACATGACATATTTTAATGACAAGAAATTTCTTTCTATATTTTGTTATTTGTTTCTTCTAGGAAATTTTAGACAGACATAAATCTGTGTATTAATGTGACTAAAGGTTGGTAGGCTCTAGGACGTTATTGTGAGTTTTGATATTTTTAATTATAACTGTTATTAAAGACTCCATATGTTTTGAGCACTAGTAGAGTACAGTACAAAGTATACTGTTTTCTGCTAAAACACTTCAGTTATGTCTGACTTATTTCAATCATTCCCGCCAGGCTCCTCTGTCCATGGGATTCTCCAGGCAAGAATACTGGAGTGGGTGACCATGTCCACCCCAAGGGGATCTTCCTTGGGAAGATCAAACCGCCTCTCTTATGTCTCTTGTATGGGCAGGTGGGTTCTTCTTTACCACTAGTGCTAACTGGAAAGCCCGCAGAGTATGCTAAGCAGCAGTGACTCTTTCCCTCCAGGAAATTGCTACTGAAGCTAGGCAACGCTGGTGAAGCAACCCAATTGAACATATGTAGGCAGTGGAACACTGGAAAATATAAATATTTTTAAAGTACAGAAGCACGTGTTTTTGAAGGACTATGAAAAAGATAGGTAGTCTGATAGAAGGTAACAGTTACTCAAGTTAAAGTCAGAAAAAAATGTTTGTATTTGGTCACTATATTTCTGGAAAGTTCTCACTTTTCTTCATAACTCAGATAACCACTATGGTGTGATCACTCACCTAGAACCAGAAATCCTGGAATGCGGAGTCAGGTGGGCCTTAGGAAACATCACAACAAACAAAGCTAGTGGAGGTGATGAAATTCCAGTTGAGCTATTTCAGATTCTAAAAGATGATGCCAGCAAATTTGGAAAATTCTGCACTGGCTACAGGACTGGAAAAGGTCAGTTTTCATTCCAATCCCAAAGTAAGGCAATGCCAAAGAATGTTCAAACTACTGCACAACTGCGCTCATCTCACACTAGCAAAGTAATGCTCAAAATTCTCCAAGCCAGACTTCAACAGTACATGAACTGTGAACTTCCAGATGTTCAAACTGGATTTAGAAAAGGCAGATTCACCAGAGATCAAATTGCCGACATCTGTTGAGTCTTTGAAAAAGCAAGAGAATGTTAGAAAAACAAGTACTTTTGCTTCATTGACTATGCTAAAGCCTTTGACTGTGTGCATCACAACAAATTGTGGAAAATTGGTCAAGAGATAGGACTACCAGACCACCTTACCTGCCTCCTGAGAAATCTGTATGCAGGTCAGGAAGCAACAGTTAGAACCAGACATGCAACACCAGACTGGTTCCAAATTGGGAAAGGAGTATGTAAAGACTGTATATTGTCACCATGCTGATTTAACTTACATGCAGAATATATCATTAGAAATGCTGGGCTGGATGAAGCACAAGCTGGAATCAATATTTCTGGGAGAAATATCAATAACCTCAGATACACAGATGACACCACCCTTATGGCAGAAAGAAAAGAACTGAAGAGCCTCTTGATGAAAGTGAAAGAAGACAATGAAAAAGTTGACTTAAAGCTCAACATTCAGAAAACTAAGATCATGGCATCCAGTCCCATCACTTCATGGAAAATAGATGGGGAAACAGTGGAAAAAACGGTGAGAGACTTTATTCTTTGGTGCTCTAAAATCACTGCATATGGTGATTGCAGCCATGAAATTAAAAGATGCTTGCTCCTTGGAAGAAAAGCTATGACCAGCCTAGACAGCCTATTAAAAAGCAGAGACATCCATTTGCTGACAAAGGTCCATCTGTTCAAAGCTGTGGTTTTTCCGGTAGTCATGTATGGATGTGAGAGTTGGACTATAAAGAAAGCCAAGCACCAGAGAATTGATGCTTTTGAACTGTGGTGTTGGAGAAGACTCTTGAGAGTCTCTTGGACTGCAAGGAGAACAAACCAGTCCGTCATAAAGGAAATTAGTCCTGAATATTCATTGGAAGGACTGATGCTGAAGCTGAAGCTCCAATTCTTTGGCCACCTGATACAAAGAATTTACTTGTTAGAAAAGACCCTGAAGCTGGGAAAGATTGAAGGCAGGAGGAGAAGGAGACGACAGAGGATGAGATGATTGGATGGCATCACTGACTCAATGGGCATGAGTCTGAGCAAGCTCTGGGTGTTGGTGGTGGACAGGGAAGCCTGGCGTGCTGCGGTCCATGGGGGTCGCAAAGAGTTGAACACGGCTGTGTGACTAAACTGAACTCAACTTTTAGAGAAGTTAAGAGACATATTCCATACTTCCTCTTCCTTTTCTGCAGTGATCTGCACTGTAAGCAGCTACACTAGAAAAATTAGTGCTTGGTGGGGCATCTGGAAGAAGTTCCAAGGAACCCTTCTTGCTCCCCCTCAACTCGACCCCTACAGACACTCATAAGTTCCTGCTGTGTTCTAGGTGCCAGGGACCTTGCCCACGATTGGTCATTTTATCTCCAAATAAACCCCAGAATTGGTCAGTACTGTCCATATTTTATCTGTGAGATATCAGAGAGCCAGAAAGGTTCAGGAACTTTCCCAAGGAGTCAGGGTATAATGTCAGATGGGATTTGTAAGCAGACCATTTTTTCCCCACATCCCTTTATATTTGAAATAAATGGATCATTTCTTTAGGAATTCTCAGTGTCAGGACAGGCAGGAGGACATAATAGGCAGACATATCCCCATTCTGTGAAGGCTGACTGTCTGATGGAAGATTGACCGCTCTTGGGAGTAAAAATGGGAGGTCCCAGTGCTGTGCATTACTTTTCCCAACAAAACCATGATTATTATGAATGTTTGTCATCATTTCATCCAGGGCTCCATGAGAATAAGAATTAATCATTGGTTTGGATCTGAGATACTGAAAATGCATAATGATTTTTTATAATCTCCCCTTCTCTAATAGGTCCTGCATGCTTTCTGGTAATTATCCAGAATGAAATTAAAATGAAGTGAGTCCATCTTGTCTTAAAATGTGTGATTTATGCAATTAGTGAGATTGGATTTTATCTTTCAAACAAGAAAAATAGTACTATTAATAATTTAATGAACTTTCTTTAGAGAAATACATCATAAATTTAGAAAGCAAAAAAGTAAGCCAAATTTTTTTAGGATAGTATTTTCATTCTCTGTAATAAAACTGTGAATGTTTAAAGATATCTAGCTATTTTTTATCAGTTCTACATGTATAGGTTTCTTTTAACTTTATTTCTAATGTTCATTTGCAGTAGACATTTTGCATATCATTAGACAAGGAAGGTCAGACTGTAATGCATTGTCAGTACAGGCAGGTATATGGTGGACTAGGTGCAAGGTAGGAGTAGGAAACAGGCTTCGGTGATGGCTCAGTGGGTAACGAATCTGCTTACAATTCAGGAGACACAGAAGCCATGGGTTTGATCCATAAGTTGGGAAGGTCCCCTAGAAGGAAATGGCAACCCACTTCACTATTCTTGCTTTAGAATACCATGGACAGAGGATCCTAGCAGGCTGGTGCCAGTGGTAAAGAACCTGCCTGCTAATGCAGGAGATATAAGAGACTCAGGTTGGATCTCTGGGTTGGGAGAATCACCTGAAGGAGGGCATGGCAATCCCCTCTAGTATTCTTGCCTGGAGAATCCCGTGGACAGAGGAACCTGGTGGACTACGGTCCATATGATCACAAAGAGTGAGACATGACTAAAGTGACTTAGCAGGCAGGAGTAGGAAATAAACTGTACTTAAAAGCTCATTTACCCTCTGAAGAAAGTATTAATTTCTCTTCCTCTCTAAATCTCTCCCTTTCTTGTTCTCTCCATCTCTGCTTGTCTCTCTTTTCCTTTCTCCCTCCCTTGCTCTCATTTTCTGGCTTTTAAGCCCCGTATTGCACCCCCTTCTTTGAACCCTAGAACATTGAAATCAATCTGTGAAATACAGAAGCACATATACATACAGTAAAAAACAAACAAACACACAAGTACTTTCTGGGTGTGTATGAGATGTCAAGTTTCTGATGAAGGACTATTAAGTGGGTTATTCAGTACTAAGATGTAACCTGTCATTACCAAAAGGTCAAAATAACATTGATTAACAGTGTCATACCAAATACAAATTCTTTGAAAGAAAGACCTGTTCTAGGATAGTGAGGACTAGTTCTTAGGAACCACATAAGAGCGACTTCCCTGGCCTCCAGTGGTTAAGACTCTGAGCTTTCATTGCAGGGGGCACAGATTCCAATCCCTGGCCGGAGAACTAAGATGCCACATGCTGCATGGTGCAGCCAAAAGGATAAAATGTTAAATGAGTTTAAAAAAAAAGAAAAGAAGCACTCAGAAATGAGTACTTAGGCAATTGATGCAGTTATGATATTTGGTATTTTGGCATTCCTTTCAAGAATTTGCAACACTGCTGGACTAGAGCAGAGGTTAGTTAATATATTTTATTCCCCCTCTCCCACCTTTATGCTTGTTATTCTATTCAAGGAGTTATTTATTTAACAAAAAAGAGAGTTCAGGAGTAATGTAGAAATAAATTGAAAAGCCTACTTTATTCACCTTCATGTGAAACAAATATTATCATGCTCCAGTGGAAAAACTACAAGCTAAAAACTAAGCAGCAGTAAGATTTCAAAACTCATTTACACTATTTCCATGTATTAGAATTTATGTCCTCAGTCAATCAATCCATCAAAGAAACATGACTAAATGCCCTCAGTGTATTAGACACTTTGCTAAGCAGACACCAGGTACCATAGGGGATTCAAAGATATTCCTATCCTCAGGGAGCTGGCAATCTAGCTAGATAAAAATTCAAGATAATAACCATTGTTCTAAGCCATTTTAAACAAAACTCAGTGGGTTAAAGTTAAAAATAAAAAACCTCTTTGACAGTTATGGCTTTTTATGGGATAAATTGCTTCCCCACCCCCCAAATGTTTAGTGAATCAGCCATCACTTATAAACTGAGCAAAGTAAGGTTTTCTCCATGTTTATTCCTCCTAAGGCTTTGTTTGTGGTTCCTTAAAATTTGTTTAGGACCGAGTTCCAGATTCTAAGGGATATTGAAGTGTAAAAACAAGTAACATGATGGAGATGGTTAAAGGGAGAAAGGGAGAGCTCATCACAGAATGAATTTACTCAGACTGAAAAGAAGAAAGGAGAAAAAAATATTTTAGTAGTATCTTCACATTCATGCCAAGGGTAGTAGGCATTTACTTTTCTGTGTTACTGAGACTAAGGCAAGAATATAAATCATTTCTAACTAATCAGAGTACTTAACATACTGAGTCCTGATGTCAGAAGGTTTGTAAGAGTGAACGTGGTGGCTGAGATGGAAATGAATCCGCCTGCAATGCAGGAGCCTGGGTTCAACCCGTGGGTCAGGAAGATCCCCTGGAGAAGAGAATGGCAATCCACTCCAGTATTCTTGCCTGGAGAATTCCATGGATAGGAAACCTGGTGGGCACAATCCATGACGTCACAGAGTCAGACACGACAGAGTGACCAACGCTTTGCTTTTTTTGTTCATGTTCTGTGAAAAACATTTATGATCATGATTCTAAGTCCTGTTTGCAAGTAACCTTATTTTGAGTGATTATTAAAGCAATAAATGCTTACAAAAATAATTCAGACTATGCATAAAAATATGAAGGACTCAAACTCACTTGAATTCCAACCTCTCAGTGAGCTTATTAACATGTATCTATGTGCTTACCAGCACTTATGTGTGCATCTGTGTGGCATCATCTTACCAATATAGGAATGAATGCAGTTTTATGTTTTGTGGGGCTTCTCTGGTGGCTCAGATGGTAAAGAATCTGCCTGCCTTGCAGAAGACCTGGGTTTGGTCCCTGGGTCGGGAAGACTCACTGGAGGAGGAAGTGGCAACCCACTCCAGTATTCTTGCCTGGAGAATTCCATGGACAAAGGCTGGCAGGCTACAGTCAGTCAGACATGACTGAGAGATTAGCACTTTATATTTTATAGTTTATTATCGACCATAAGAATTATTTGTACCCATTTGTTGAACTATAGCCTAGTTTAGGACCATAGAAAAGCATGCATATTTTGTAAATGCCTGGTTGTTGTTCTGTTTATGCTTTGCTGTAAAGCTGTGAGGCCAGACTTTGTGGTGTATGGGAGAGGCCCTAGATTCCAGGACTGACTGACTCCAGCAGTCACTAACTGTATGAACTTGGCGAGGGCAGTTCAGAGTAGCCTCATGTTACTTTTCTGTTTACTGAGATTTGACTCAGCCTCTAGCTCTAAAAATTTGTTATCCGAATGCTTTATTTTTAGAAAAAGTATATACCTTTATGGCAACCTATATTTACCAAAAAATTAGCCTTCTTTATTTTATATGACAAAGCTGGTAATATAAACTTTGATAGTTTTTGCCTTCATAGCAAAAACAAAAAGAAACAAGATTATTTTAAAATTTGGAAATGTATGACTCATTTATTGAGGTTAAAATAGTCTGATAACTCAGAGAAAAAGTGAGATTTGTTGTTAGAATATTATACAATGTACATACTCATCACTTACAAATATAGTTTTCATCCCATATTCTACATGCCCCATGACATGCCAGCTTATTTGTTCAGAGTACTTGCTATGTGCTCAATTGTACATGTAAAGTTACTAATGAAGAAAAATAAAATAAAGAATATTTAGAAATATAATTATGTAGAGGTCACAACTGTGAAAACTGCTTCTCTCACAATCACTATAACTTGACTTTATTGCCTAAATTCTATAGCAATAAAATTATTTTTATACTCCTAGAGTAACTAGCCTTAATTCTTAGTAAGAATTTGCAATCTATTTATCTAAATAGAAAATAGTTCTGTTATTACAGTCACTTTTGAAGTGTTTTCTAGTACCATTTGAAGGCATGAGTTGAAATATTTAAGATATTGTAAAATGAAAAAAAAAAGGTTAAACTATTTCATTAGAAATGTTTGCTGCCATTTGTTTATCATAATTGCTATTTTTCATTCAGATCAATCTGCATGAGTTATGGGGAGGAATATAAAGCTGAAGTCAGGATACCTGGACAATACCACTGTTAGGTTGTAAGAATTTGGGCAAATCACCTAACTTTCCTGACCCTATTTTCACTTATATGGTGAGAGTTCCTAAATAATATGCATGAAAATGTAACAGAAGTGTAAGCTACAAATAATTTATTGAGTATTTCTTTTTCTGGTAGTATGAAATTCAGAATGAAATAGAGAACTAAGAATTCAGTGTTTACCTCTTCACAGATCAACAGCATTAAGTACACAGACTGGATTTGTTGATTGCTCCCACTCATTACTGTGCTTGCTCTCATTCATTTTTAAGGAAATAAATAACATTCTGAGAAAACTCTAACTTCCATTTCCCACTTGTGAAAGAAGATTAAAGAGAAACAGTTTGTTGACAGATTACATGAGTGTCTTATATTATACCAGTTGGGATCTACTAAATGATTTAAATACATGTAGTTGAAGGATATATATTGTAATAAACTGATTTCCTTTCTGATGGCACTGAGTGTGTGAATACCTGCAAACACAAAATGAAATTTTTAAAGGGTGAAAGAAAGTAAATCTGTTTGTTAAACTCTGATATATTACTGTTAAAGCATAAATGGAACTCAGTTTTGAAAAGGTATTCCAAAAGATGCCACAATTACCTGAGCTATTCTGCCTGCCAATGCAGGAGACATAAGACACACGGTTCAGTCCCTGGGTGGGGAAGATCCCCTGATGAAGGAAGTGGAAACCCACTCCAGTATTCTTGTCTGGGAAATCCCATGGACAGAGAAGCTTGGTGGGTTGCAGTCCATGTCACAAAAGAGTTGGGGACACAACTTAGCAACTAAACAATAACTAACATCTCCAGATGATCTGCAGATTTTGTGTCATTTTCCATTAAAGCATTTGCTTTTGCTTATTTATAAGGATTATATTACTTATTGAAGTTTTCTAGTTATATTTTTATTGTTCTTTTAATCCTTTTCCATTTGAATACATACTATTTAATACATATTATTGTATGTATAAATAATATATATCCATCTGAATACATAGTATTTAAGACAATTAACTCCACAGATAAAAATCAGTACTATCATAAGCTAGCAACAGAGGAAGCCAAAAATATAAAGGATAACATTATTTTCTTATTCCACTAAATAATAATAACCAAATAAACATTATGGCTTCCATAAAACGTGTACCATTTTTTTTTAAGTCAGGAAACACAAAAATAAAATGTCTTCAAAAAATAATATGCGTGTATTATTGTTTGAGACTTGCACATACCCATTGAGATTAGTAGGATGTGATTTGTCCTGCAGCTGCTTCAAATTAAGAACAGGTGTGGGAGACAGATTATGCAAATACTTATATTAATGTAATTGTCAAATTGGTGTGTTTACCATTGTGCTTTTAAAGGGTAGACTGTACTCCTATTTTAAATGTAAATTAGCTTCATTCTTGAGAGCAGCTTATTGGTCTATGGAAACTTGGTCCTGGCTTGGAAAGGAATAATTTCTAATAGACGATAACACAATTCTGAAATCTGACATTTTCTTTCCCAGTAAACTTTTTCACACATAAAATAAATAATAAAAAGGACAAGTCTATATTATTTTTAGTACTTATGTAGTCATGGAAGTTTGTGTAAATTAAGTTCATTCTGACACAAGGCTACTCTTTTCTTTTTTTTTATTATGGTGTGTAGTAATTACTCTGATAGCTTTTGATCTCCTTCTGTCTTTTCTATCTCAGAACTCATCTCAGCTTTCCATCTTTATGGATCTAAACACTAAAGAAATATAGTCTTTGGAAGCAATTGAATTTTATTTAATTTAATCATAATCTTACCTCATAGAATCTAGTTACCTTCCATTGTATCTTAATATTTAAAGTGTTTAAACACTAATTTTGGTATTTTAAACTGTGTTTTGTGAATACAGAGCAAAGTTTTACTATTAGTTCATTCATGTATCTCTGTGAGGATTTTATACATACCCAATGTCATGATACAGACACACCTCTCCCCAAAAAGGATTTATCTTAGACCCTAACTGTTCTCCTACACTTCTTAGTGACAGTGTGTTGGCCATTATAACTAAATATAACAAAAGTGACTGGCCAGGGAAAAGGAACAATGAGGAGTCAACCAGAGATATTAGACAGATCCCATTTCTCACATCCCAGCCTATTTTAATGCCTTTTTTCCCTAACAAAAGAAAGGTCTTCAGGCTTTTATGATTTTGTTTCACTTGACTAACATACATTCAGGGCTTACTTTGTATCAGTTCAGTTCAGTCGCTCAGTCATATCCGACTCTTTGTGATCCCATGAACTGCAGATCGCCAGGCCTCCCTGTCCATCACCAATTCCCTGAGTCCACCCAAACCCATGTCCAATGTGTTGGAGATGCCACCCAGCCATCTAATCTTTTGTCGTCCCCTTCTCTTCCTGCCCTCAATCTTTCCCAGCATCAGGGGCTTTTCCAAAGAGTCAATACTTCACATCAGGTGGCCAAAGTATTGGAGTTTCAGCTTCAACATCAGTCCTTCCAATAAACACCCAGGACTAATCTCCTCTAGGATGGACTGGTTGGATCTTCTTTCAGTCCAAGGGACTCTCAAGAGCCTTCTCCAACACCACAGTTCCAAAGCATAAATTCTTCATTGCTCAGCTTTCTTTATAGTCCAACTCTCACATCCATACATGACCCCAGGAAAAACCATAGTCTTGACTAGACAGTCTTTTCTTGGCAAAGTAACAATGTCTCTGCTTTTTAATATGCTGTCTAGGTTGGTCATAGCCTTCTTTCCAAGGAGTAGTGCCTTTTAATTTCAGGGCTGCAATAACCAGTGCAGTGATTTTAGAGCCAAAAAAACAGCCACTGATTCTGCTGTTTCCCCATCTATTTCCCATGAAGTGATGGGACCAGATGCCATGATCTTAGTTTTCTGAATGTTCAGCTTTAAGCCAACTTTTTCACTCTCCTCCTTCACTTTCATCAAGAGGCTCTTTAGTTCTTCACTCTCTGCCATAAGGGTGGTGTCGTCTGCATATCTGAGGTTATTGATATTTTTCCCAGCAATCTTGATTCCAGCTTGTGCTTCATCCAGCCCAGTGTTTCTCATGCTGTACTCTGCATATCAGCTAAATAAGCAGGGTGACAATATACAGCCTTGACATACTCCTTTCCCTATTTGGAACCAGTCTGTTGTTCCATGTCCAGTTCTAACTGTTGCTTCCTGACCTGTAAACAGATTTCACAAGAGGCAGGTCAGGTGGTCTGGTATTCCCATCTCTTTGAGAATTTCCCACAGTTTATTGTGATCCACACAGTCAAAGGCTTTGGCACAGTCAATAAAGCAGAAGTAGATGTTTTTCTGGAACTCTCTTACTTTTTCAATGATCCAGCAGATGTTGGCAACTTGATCTCTTGTTCCTCTGTCTTTTCTAAAACCAGGTCAAACATCTGAAAGTTCATGGTTGATGTATTGTTGAAACCTGGCTTGGAGAATTTTGAGTATTACTTTACTAGCATGTGAGATGAGCGCAATTGTGCAGTAGTTTGAGCATTTTTTGCATTACCTTTCTTTGGGATTGGAATGAAAACTGACCTTTTCCTGTCCTGTGGCCACTGCTGAGTTTTCCATATTTGCTGTCATATTGAGTGCAGCACTTTCACAGCATCATCTTTCAGGATTTGAAATAGCTCAACTGGAATTCCATCACCTCCACTAGCTTTGTTTGCAGTGAGGCTTCCTAAGGCCCACTTGACTTCACATTCCAGGATATCTGGCTCTAGGTGAGTGATAACACTATCATGATTATCTGGGTCGTGAAGATCTTTTTTGTACAGTTCTTCTCTGTATTCTTGCCACTTCTTAATATCTTCTGCTTCTGTTAGGCCCATACCATTTCTGTCCTTTATTGTGCCCATCTTTGCATGAAATGTTCCCTTGATATCTCTGATTTTCTTAGGGAAAGATCTCTAGTCTTTCCCATTCTACTGTTTTCCTCTATTTCTTTGCACTGAACACTGAGGAAGCTTTCTTATCTCTCCTTGCTATTCTTTGGAACTCTGCATTCAAATGGGTATATCTTTCCTTTTCTCCTTTGCTTTTTGCTTCCCTTCTTTTCACAGCTATTTGTATGGCCTCCTCAGACAGCCATTTTGCTTTTTTGCATTTCTTTTTCTTGGGGATGGTCTTGATTCCTGTCTTCTGTACAATGTCATGAACCTCCGTCTGTAGTTCATCAGGCACTCAGTCTATCAGATCTAGTCCCTTAAATCTATTTTTCACTTCCCCTCTATATTCATAAGGGATTTGATTTAGGTCATACCTGAATGGTCTAGTGGTTTTCCCTACTTTCTTCAATTTCAGTCTGATTTTGGCAATAAGGAGTTCATGATCTGAGCCACAGTCAGCTCCCCGTCTTGTTTTTCCTGACTGTATAGAGCTTCTCCATCTTTGTCTGTAATAATATAATCAATCTGATTTTGGTATAAACCATCTGGTGAGGTCAATGTGTAGAGTCTTCTCTTGTGTTGTTGGAAGAGGGTGTTTGCTATCACCAGTGCCTTCTCTTGAAAGAACTGTATTAGCCTTTGCCCTGCCTAATTCTGTACTTCAAGGCCAAATTTGCCTGTTACTCCAGGTGTTTCTTGACTTCCTACTTTTGTCTCCTATAATGAAAAGGACATCTTTTGGGTGTTCTAGAAGATCTTTTAGGTCTGCATAGAGCTGTTCAACTTCAGTCCCCAGCTTTACTGGTCAGGACATAGACTTGGATTACCATGATATTGAATGGTTTACCTTGGAAATCAACAAAGATTATTCTGTCATTTTTGAGATTGCATGCAAGTACTGCATTTCAGACTCTTTTGTTGACTATGATGGCTACTCCATTTCTTCTAAGGGATTCCTGCCCACAGTAGCAGATATAATGGTCATCTGAGTTAAATTCACCCATTCCAGTCCATTTTATTTCGCTGATTCCTAGAATGTCAATGTTGATAAATCTCCTGTTTGACCACTTCCAATTTGCCTTGATTCATGGACCTAACATTCCAGGTTGCTATGCAATATTGCTCTTTACAGCATCGAACCTTGATTCTATCACCAATCCCATCCACAACCAGGCATTGTTTTTATTTTGGCTCCATCCTTTCATTCTTTCTGGAGTTATTTCTCCACTGATCTCCAGTAGGATATTGGGCACCTACTGACCTGGGAAGTTCATCTTTCAGTTGAACTTCAGTTTTTTCATTTTCATACTGTTCATATTTTGTATACATGGTACTATATTTCTGCTTTCTCATTTCATGGAATAATAAACTGAGCTTTAGGAAGGTTGTTGTTCAGTCGTTCTTTTCCAACTCTTTGTGATCCCATGGGCTGCAACACGCCAGGCTTCCCTGGCCTTCACCATCTCCTGGAGCTTGCTCAAACTGATGTCCATTTAGTCAGTGATTCCATCCCACCATCTCGTCCTCTGTCACCCCTTTCTCCTCCTGCTTTCTATCTTTCCTAGCATCAGGGTCTTTTCTAATGCGTCAGTGCTTCGCATCAGGTGGTCAAAGTTTTGGAGCTTCAACATCAGTCCTTCCAATGAATATTCAGGATTGATTTCCTTTAAGATTGACTCATTGGATCTCCTTGCAGTCCAAGGGACTCCAAGAGTCTTCTCCAACACCACAGTTCAAAAGCATCAATTCTTTGGCACTCAGCCTTCTTTATGGTTCAACTCTCACATCCATCCATGACTGCTGGAAAACTGTAGCTTTGACTATACAGACCTTGTGGCAAAGTAATGTCTCTGCTTTTTAATAGGCTGTCTAGGTTGGTCATAACTTTTCTTCCAAGGAGCAAGCATCTTTTAATATCATGGCTTTAGTCACTATCTGCAGTGATTTTGGAGCTCAAGAAAATAAAGTGTATCACTGTTTGCATTGTTTCTCCCTCTATTTGCCATTAAGTTATGGGACCGGATGCCATGATCTTAGGTTTTTGAATGCTGACTTTCAAGTCAGCTTTCTCACTCTGTTCTTTCACCTTCATCAAGAGGCTCTTTAGTTCCTCTTTGCTTTCGGCTTAAGGATGTTATCATCTGCATATCTGTGGTTATTGCTGTATCTCCTGGCCATCTTGATTGCAGTTTGTGCTTCATCCAGCCCTGCGTTTAACATGATGTACTCTACATGTAAGTTAAATATACAGGAAAACAATATACAGCCTTGACATACTCCTTTCCCAATTTTGAACCAGTCCGTTGTTCTATGTCTGATTCTAGCTCTTGCTCCTTGACTAAATACAGGTTTTTCAGGAGACAGGTAAGGTAGTCTGATATTCCCATCTCTTGACCAATTTTCTAATTTGTTTTGATCTACACAGTCAAAGATTTATCATAGTCAATGAAGCAGAAGTAGATGTTTTTCTGAAATTCTCTTGTTTATTCGGTGATCCAACAGATGTTGGCGATTTAATCTCTGGTGCCTCTGCCTTTTCTAAATATGGAACATCTAAAGTTCTTAGTTCATGTACTGTTGAAGCCTAGCTTGGAGAATTTTAAGCATTACTTTGTTAGAGTGTGAAATGAGTGCAATTCTGTAGAAGTTTGAACATTATCTGCATTGCCTTTCTTTGGGATGAAGCGTGACCTTTTCCAGTCTTGTGGCCACTGCCAAGTTTTCCAAATTTGCTGACATATTGAGTTCAGCACTTTCACAGCATCATCTTTTAGGATTTGAAATAGCTCAAGTGCAATTCCATCACCTCCACTAGCTTTGTTTGTAGTGATGCTTCCTAAGGCCCACTTGATTTCACATTCCAGGATGTCTGGCTCTGGGTAAATGATCACACCATCCTGGTTATCTGGGTCATTAAGATCTCTTTTGTACAGTTCTTCTGTGTATTCTTGCCACCTCTTCTTAATAGCTTCTGCTTCTGTTAGATCCATACCTTTTTGTCCTTTGTTGTGCCCATCTTTGTATAAAATTTTCCCCTTGGTGTCTCTAATTTTCTTGAAGAGATATCTAGTCTTTCCCATTCTATATTTTCTTCTATTTGTTTGCATTGATCACTGAGGAAGGCTTTCTTATCTCTCCTTGATGTTCTTTGGAACTCTGCATACAAATAGGTATATCTTTCCTTTTCTCCTTTGCCTTTCACTTCTTTTCTCAGCTATTTGTAAGGGCTTCTCAGACAACCATTTTGCCTTTTAGCATTTCTTTTTCTTGGTGATGATTTTGATCACCACCTCCTATACAGTGTTACAATTCTCCATTCATAGTTCTTTAGGCATTCTATCAGATCTAATCCCTTGAATCTGTTTGTCACTTCCACTATATAATCGTAAAGGATTTGATTTAGGTCATACCTGAATGGTCTAGTTGTTTTCCCTATTTTTTTCAATTTAAATCTTAATTTTTCAATAAGGAATTCATGTTCTTAGACACAGTCAGCTCCCAGGCTTGTTTTTGCTGACTGTATAGAGCTTCAGCATCCTGGCTGCCAAAGAATAGAATCAGTTTTCGTTATTGACCATCTGATTGATAGAGTGAATTCTTAAATAGGTTGATAAGGAGTTTGGGGCTTTCAAGGAGGAGAAAGGGATCCAGAGTCCCCAAGGGGAAGACAGGGGGCCTGGGCTCTCAAGGAGGAGAAAAGGACAATTTTTTTTTTCCACATTCTTTCATCTTAGTCACATAAGACTTTATTTTCTTTATGCCCAGAACTAAAGATTATACAACAAAACAACTCATCTTGCTCAAGGATATGTTTTTCCTTAAGCTCTTGACCAAGGATTATATAACAGCATTGTATCTTGCTGGAGGACATGTTTCTCCTTCTTAACAAGTGCCTTCTGACTAATCTTGTTGTCTTTAGAAGTATGTTGTGGGAGTGGGTCTGGTAAGAGCTTTCTATTGTTTTAATCTTGTTAATTTAAGATGTAAATTGTGGGAGTGGGTCTGGTAAAAGTATATAAGGCCTTGATAAGAGTAGTAAAGGGGACACTCTCTGCCCCCTTCTGATGTCTGTGTCAGAAGCTTTCTCTGTCCTTTTTCACCTAATTAAACTTCTGCTACACAAAAGCTCTGAGTGATAAGCCTAGCTCCTGAGTAAGTCGCTCAGTCATGTCCAGTTCTTTGCAACCCCATGGACTGTATAGTGCATGGAATTCTCCAGGCCAGAATACTGAAGTGGGTAGCCTTTCTCTTCTCCACAGGATTTTCCCAACCCAGGGATCGAACCCAGGTCTCCTGCACTGCAGGCAGATTCTTTACCAACTGAGCCACAAGGGAAGTCTGCCTAGCTCCTGGGTCCGAAGCTAAATCTAAATCTTCTTCTTTGGAGATCATGAATCCAACATTTTTCACCATAAGCTGTAATGGTGGCATCCATGTGTAGAGTCGTCTCTTATGTTGTTGGAGGACGATGTTTGCTGTGACCAGTGCGTGATCTTGTCAAAACTCTGTTAGCCTTTGCCCTGCTTCATTTGGTATCTCTTGACTTCCTACTTTTGCATTCCAGTTCTCTATGATAAAGAAGACATATTTTTTTGATGTTAGTTCTAGAAGTTCATGTAGGTCTTCATAAAACCATTCAACTTCAGCTTCTTTGGCATTTTTGGTTGGGCATAGGCATGGATTACAGTAATACTGAATGGTTAGCCTTGGAAATGAACAGAAGAGATTGTACCCAGGTACTGCATTTCAGACTCTTTTGTTGACTATGAAGGCTCCTTCATTTCTTCTAGGAATTCATACCCATGGTAGTAGATTTAATGGTTATCTGCATTAAATTCACCTCCTCTGGTCCTTTTGGTCACTGATTCCTAAAATATTGATGTTCACTCTTGCCATCTCCTGTTTGACCACTTCTGATTTACTTTGATTTGTGGACCTAACATTCCAGGTTTCTATGCAGTATTGTTCTTCACAGCATCAGACTTGACTTTCACCACCAGCGATATCCACACTTGGACATTGTTTCCACTTTGGCTCAGCCTCTTCATTCCTTCTGGAGCTATTTCTCCACTCTTTTCCAGTAGCATATTGGACACCTACCAACCTGGGGAGTTCATCTTTCATGTAGTATCTGTTTTTTCTTTTCATACTATTCATAGGGTCCTCAAGGCAAGAATACTGAAGTGGTTTGTCTCCAGTGGACCACGTTTTGTCAGAACTCTCCACCATGATCCATCTCTCTTGGATGGCCTACATGGCATGGCTCATAGTTTAATTGAGTTAGACAAGGCTGTGATTCATGTGATCAGTTTGGTTAGTTTTCTGTGATTGTGGTTTTCATTCTGTCTGCCCTCTGATGAATGAGGATAAGAAGCTTGTGGAAGCTTCCTGAATGGAAGGAGTGGCTGTGGAATAAACTGAGTCTTGCTCTGGTGGGCAGGGCCATGCTCAGTAAATCTTTAATTCAATTTTCTGTCAATGAATGGGGCTGTGTTCCCTCCCTGTAGTTCAATGGTAGGGGTAATGGCAGTAATGGCTACCTTCTTCAAAAGGATTTATGCCAACATGCTGCAGCTCCCCGAAATATTTGTATCCAGTGCCCCTGACTCTCAAAACTGCCTTTGCCAAAGATTCCTGGACACTCCTGAGCAAGTCTGGCTCAGTCTCTTGTGGGGTTGCTGCTCCTTTCTCCTGGGTCCTGGTGCACACAAGGTTTTATTTGTATCCTCCAAAGTCTGTTTCCCCAGTCCTGTGGAAGTTCTGTGATCAAATCCCACTGGCCTCCAAAGTCAAATTCCCTGGGGGTTCTCAGTCCTTTTGCCAGATCCCTGGATTGGGAAATCTGTTGTGGGCCTTAGGGAAGTTAAGTCACATTACAGTGTGAACTGGAATGTAAATTCATGTCAGTCTGATTCCAATCTCTTTGCCTCTTGCTTTGCCATTTATTACTGATGACATTCAGCCTCTTAATTGGTGTCTGAAATATCTCAAGGTTTTTTTTTTTTTTTTAACAGATCAAAATAAGCGGGATGGCAAATGAGAAAACTGCCATTTTCTTGAAACTCCATATTGTTTTGATCGCAGGTCAATTTGTGGTTAAGATAAAGTGGTAGTGATGAAGGGAAAGGGTTGGAGGGATGCATTGGGCCTCCCCCATGAAGGGGGTCTTCATTACCACTATCACTAGAGATTCTACTGGAGTGACTCTGACTTCCTTTATTCCTTTCTCTCCTGTACCTCATCATTCTCATCTGTTGGGAAGCACTGTTAAGAAAACAGTGGGACATGGTAATGACGTTAGACGTTTACTCAATGATCATGGGGAATAATCTTTTGATATGGAAAAAAAAAAAATGAGTGGCAGTCCTAGACCTCTACTCGAGGTTTTCTTGGCATCATGAGAACTTTAATATCAAGTAATAGGAGATTTTCTATTAGAGTGGTTTTTTGCTTTCCAATAATTGGTTCTCTTCCTTCGGGTTTCTTCTCTACCTCCCATCAGGGTCAGGAGGGGGAAAGGGTTTCTGAGGATTGAATCATAATCAGAGATGCCAACCAGATATGCTTCTGTGTGTGCAGCTTGAAGTCTCTATTCCTCATTAAAGAGTCTCTCATTTATCATTATTA
This sequence comes from Antilocapra americana, assembly GCA_007570785.1. NCBI lineage: Eukaryota > Metazoa > Chordata > Mammalia > Artiodactyla > Antilocapridae > Antilocapra > Antilocapra americana. The sequence goes on from ML660772.1 coordinate 33,118,142, forward strand.
GCAAAAAAAGGAGCTCCCCCTGAGACCAACAGTGGATAAAAAGTAGCTGATCCAAGGGCAGCTGCTGCTTTCCCTGCAGGGATCAGAAAGGGAACTGCTGCATCCTTCAGTCCCCTCATAAATTCCTAGGGATGATCATGGTCTGAATTGTCCCCCCTAAGGAGTAAAGCATACAGTGAAAGAGATGCTGGTACTTTCTGAATTTGGACAAATGAAAGCATGAGGCAGTGCTTGGTTTTGAAACATAATAGGTACAGCAGTGGCTCTTCAGACTTCATTCATTGATTCAAATCCTAGTCCAAAAATGCATTTCCATGGGAACAATCGCCAGAAGGTAGTTAAAGGTCTTGCCCATTCCACAAACTCCTAGGACTTGTAGGTTTAGTGCCCTACATAAGCAAAGCAGTGAATGCAGCCTTTTGGTTGTACCATTCACTGCTTTTGATATTTCCAGTGAAGTTGGTAACAGAGACATTTCAGGAATACTCTGAACAGGAATTTCTTCTACTGTGATGCTTAAAAGTATATTTAAACTATCAACTAAAGTGAGATTTTTACTAACAAAAAAATGAATAACCTTAGAGATTTTTATATTCCATTCTGAATAAAAACCCTAAAATAAGTTGAAAGCTATACAGTACATCTAATGTATTACTGCTTTTCTCACATATTATTAACTGTTTTGTAATCATTTTATTTTTTCAGCAATTGAAATTAATACATAAAATGAAATTTTTAGATTGAGCAGAAAAGCTGTTGCTTTAAAAAAATGCCAAATCCCTACCTTGAATCCTTGGGCTCTAACCCTATGTCTGTACATTCTTGGACAATGCCTCAAGGTAAAAAACAAGGATTTATTCTTTGTTCATTGTCTCATTTGAAATATTCAGAATATAGACTTACTCAGAGATTGGAAGCTGGTTTAATACATGTGCCAGCCATCCTGAAAGCCATTTCAATAGACTCTGTACCCTGGCATTTGTTTTAGAAATAATTGCATGCAAATGTGGTTTAACATCTGTACTATGTCTCTTAATCCTAACCAGGCATTTTCCATTAGATGTAGTCTGAAAATCACATTAAGAAAAATATATCATCTGTGAAATTATATTCTGAGTGCCCCAAATAGCAGAGAAAGGGACAGTATCCAGTTAAATCTAATGTGAAGCATTCCTTTTTTTCCCTCTGAGTCCCAAATTTTAAAATGTGTATTTCATTTCTCTCAGTGCTGCATTATAAAATTGAACTGACATTTTCTGTTTTCCAAATTTTTCAACTTAGTTTACCACAGAACTTCTGTGAATATGAAACTATACTGCTATATAAAATTATGTTATTAATTTTTGTTTGTAATATAAAATGCAATTTTTAAAAAAATAAATACTGTATTCTTGTAAGCAGAGTTTTCCATGTGAAATTTTGTTACTGAACTGGCTTTAAATATACTATAATTTACTAGTGTACTTTAAAAAATAGGGAAAGAGTATTAAGGAATAAAATATATGTGGAGTCCTAGGAAACCAACTGATTAGAAGGAAGAGGAAGGGGAGTTTCCTGCAGAGTAGGGGGACAGTTCTTGCCATCACTGAGATTTATAAGAATATTTTGTGTCCTTCTGCTTTCGTCACAGTTACTACTTCAGGATTCTAATACTAAATACCTCAGAAATGTGTTTATGTATTTTACCCTTCATATAATCTTTCAAAAGAAAGGCAGGTGGTATACACATGTAATGATGAGAAATTTGAAGGACCTTAAAGCCACTTTGTTTTGCAGGATTCACTAGAAACTGTGGCTTCCACTTCTCTGTCTCCATCCCTGCCACCCTCTCTTCACTAGCTCTCTTCTCTGACACTGCTGGACTGTCAGTTTCTCTGAGTGATGCCAAGGGCCCTGTACCTTCAAGCCTTCATAACGGCCTCTACTTTGGTCTTCCGTGCTCCGCACCTTCAACCACCTCACACCTCTTTTTATACTAATGTCCATTTATTATCACTTAATCTAAAATCTTTTTCTATCCACTGCCAGGTAAGTACCCCTTCTCTATGCTCCCATAAAAATCTGTGCAATCTGTCATAGTACTTAGTATGATTACCCATCACTAGTAGTTTGTCTTCCCAATTTGTCTATAAACTCATTGGATTAGGGACTCCTACTTAACCTGGTATCCCAATTCTTAACATAGAAAGTAGTTTTCTGAAGTATCCAGCAGAAATGAGAGGAATCCCACCCAAAATTTAGATGTTGAAGCTAATGACACTCCACACAAGAGGAGAATTTGAGAGAAATTTTATTATTCACACTGGAGACTCCCTGGGAGAACTCATAAGGTACACACAGGTCAAGGCTGGCTTGGGACAGGAGAGGGTGTAGACCAGGTCTGTGTAATGTCTCTAGGTTATGCTGGAGCAAAGATACTTTGAGCAGGTATTTTAAATTTCCCTTCAGTGGCCAATAACGGGGCACACACACAAGGTTTCTGTCCAGATGTGGGGCCACAGGGGAAAGGGAGGTTGAAGCCTAAAAAGAAGTCAATAGTCAAAAAATGGGGTAAGACCTTTTATTGTAAGTGGCATTAACCTACAGTCAGTCAGTAGCATTTCAGTCATCAACAGGTGAATGTGAGTGCCTGTATGTCCTGCGCACCATCCACTGTGCAATGCTTTCTCATTCCACTGAAAGTTGTTTTACCCTGGCCTGTTTCTTACCCACTATTGCCTCACCTAGTCTCCTTAAGGCAATGAGAGATATCTATATTTTCTTTTGAGTACAACATAAAAAAACTGAAAACTAAGGACTGTTATTCTTATATGAGCATAAATACTTCTGCCTAACTTCAATATCCCCAGAGGACAATCCCATGCATAGAATCCATCTGTTTTATCTATTAAGTAATTTCTGTAAAACTTTAAAGTTGTCTTCCATTCTCCAAATGATCAGGAGATCCAGCTCCTGTTTGTGTTTTTTTTTTTTTTTCAGAAGAGCTTAAAATATTCTCTTGAGCACAGCAAATAAGTATACAACAAGTAAACAAAAATAAAATATTCTACCGATACTCTGCAGGAGTATCTTATGCCAGAAGTGTCTGTTGACTGCTATCTATATCGCCTCTTAAAAATGTAATAACTACATCACTTGTAGAAGCAACACCTCGGGTAACTTTTGTTTTTCAATGACTTTAGCTGCATGAAAGATACTTGATTAACATCCCTGGAGATTCAGGTTGCCTGTTGAGTCACTGAACAGATGTGATGGTGGTTTAGTCACTAAGTCGTGTCTGACTCTTGCGACCTCATGGACTGTAGCCTGCCAGGCTCCTCTGTCCATGAGATTTTCCAGGCAAGATTACTGGATGGGATTGCCATTTCCTTCTCCAGGGGATCTTTCTGACCCACGGATCAAACCCATGTCCCAGGAATCGAACATAGGTCTCCTGCATTGCAGGCAGATTCTTTACTGACTGAGCTATGAGGGAAGCCCAACATGTAAGTCTTATTCTTCTCACTGACAGTGTTGGGTCATCTCCCCCAACCTTGAGCTCAGCCTCACCTCTGGAGACAGCTGGGCTCTGTGGATGAGAAATATCCATATCTTTTGTATTCTTAGCACCTCTGCTGATGTTTATAACAAGGGTGCCAGTTATGATGACAGCTCTCTGAGGGGAATAAGAAGGGGATTGATGAAAACTGTAGCAAAAAATATGACTTTGACAGTGTTATATTCTGTAATCTTTGTTAATTCTTCAGTACTTTTAAGATGTGAAATAGAGATCACATCTTATTTTAGGAATGCCAAGTATTTAATTGATTTGTATTAAGTATTTTAAAATCACAAATCCTACAAATATTTGGTATCTGCATTGAGACAGTAGCCATCATGAGATTTTGTTAGTGTTTACCTACACTTTCTTTAAAGAAAAAAATTACTATCTGTTGAATGAGAGAAAGCAAATGAGTATATAATCTTTGTGTCAAGTGCTCAATCATATCAGACTCTTTGCAACCCCATGGACCATAGCCTGCCAGGCTCCTCTGTCCATGGAATTTTTAGGCAAGAATATTGGAATGGGTTGCCATTTCTTTCTGCAGGGGATCTTCCTGTCCCAGGGATCAAACCCATGTCTCCTGCATTGGCAGGCGGGTTCTTTACTACTGTGCCACCTAGGAAGCCCATATAATCTTAAATTATGATAAAAAGAAAATTAATGTCCATTAATAATCAATACTTGAAAAAAATGCTGGTGTTGATACATTTTGATTTAACCTAATGTTTTATTTTTCCATTTTTATATATTGTACTATGCTTTGCAGAATAGAAAGTTTGCTTATATAAGCTGGCATTTTAAGGAAAGGAAAGGATATATTTATAAAACTATATTATGATGGCAATTTATGAATACTTCACTTAATTTTGCAAATAGTAAATATAAGGTGGCTAAGATCATGATTTTCAGCCTTATCATTTGTATTTTCCCTGAAAATGGATTGTAACTTAAAATTTGCTCCAACACTTAACTTAAAAGCTATCAAAGTTTAATCCTAATTTTAACAGTGAGATTATAGATAGAAATATTTCAAAATATTCTTGTTAATTTATATGTCTGGTTTCAAATCACAGAAATGCAAGTAAAACTTTAAAAAGTGGGATCTAGTCAAAGATACAGAATTAGTTACAAATACCAGGAAAATCTCAGCAAAAATGTGGTCACAGAAAGGACGGGAAACAAAAACAAGATCATTGGGCAGGCTCTGTAGGGTCCTAGCATTAGGCTGGATGAATTCCTTTTTATTATCTTCAAGAATCAGTGACTGGGAGAGAGAATCTAATGGTCTCTTTTACCACCTAGTTACCCTAGAACCAGTCCTACCTGTTTGCATATGGTGCTTGGGGGTTCGGGGGAGGGTATTGCAGAATGGGGATGAGCCCCAAGAAAAACTTTCATGTTGTTAGCAAAAAGAGGAATAGACGCCTAGCAGGCAAAATTAACAGATTTCCTCTGTAATAACTGAGCTGATTTGCTACAGGACTGTAGCATGATCTTGACAATATTTTTTTTTTTCCCTCAAAGAATTCTGCTCTATAAACACTGAGGAAACACAAGACAATAGAGAATTATAAGTAAACAGCATCTAGTAACACATCATTCACTAATGTACAGGTATGCCTCAATCTATGCAATGCGTATGTTCCTAAAGATTATATAAAAATCAAATTTCTTTTTTCTACTTAAATATAAACGTAATTCCCCTTTTTTATTACTTAAGAGTAATCCCTAATTTAATCCCATAAATTTAGATTCTCATGTTGAATTTGTTACTGGTGAATGGTATAATTTGGCATGTTTACAAAGAAAGTATACTATTTTTTTAAAGTTTACACTGATCCATGAAGAAAACAAGCATAAAATTAAAACTTTTAATAATCAATACTTTCAGTAATATTCTCTAAGCCCTTGGACCAATATTTCAAAATCAATTTGAGTTAGTAGACCTAACAACTTCTCATTCTGGTTGTAAACGCATTCTGATTGTTCCTTTTTGTCATTTCCTCCACGTCACCACCACCTCCATCCACATATGCACCTTCCTGATCCAACTATATCCCAGGATTAATGATGACCTTAAAGATACTCTCACTATTTTGTATTGTTCACTCTGATCTTGCTCCTCATTCTTCAAACTATGGCTTTCCTTACTCCTCTGTGTGCATGCTCAGTCATTCAATCATGTCCGACTCTTTGTGACACCATGGACTGCAGCCCATGAGATTCCTCTGTCCATAGGATTTCCCATGCAAGAATAATATTGGAGTGTGTTGCCATTTCCTACTCTAGGGGATCTTCCCAACCCAGGGATCAAACCCAGGTCTTCTGCATCTCCTGCATTGGCAGGCAGATTCTTTACCACTGAGACACCTAGGGACCCCCAAGAAAACTACATGAATACTCCTACACAAAATCTCAGTATCAGGCAGTATTGAGTCTGCAAGTTTAGCTGAGCCTTCATCAGGGTTTAGCAGTTGTTTCTAAACTCCTTACCCTGAACTCCCCCCGCCCACACACACACATGTGCACACACATCAGTCCCCTTCACTGTCCCCTTCAAGCTCCTACATCTCACACTGAGCCCCTATTCTCAGTGGCTTCATCTTCTAATTTGGAAAGAAAATTTAGAGGCCACCAGGCAAGATCTCCTGCTTCCTCTCTCATCTCCACTCCTAAAATAAACTCATATTGGCACCTCTCATTAGGCTCTTTTGTATCATAGTGAGGTCTTCTCTCCAAGGCCAAGTTCTCTTTTAAATATGATACTTGCCTTGCCCAGCCTTTCCTATGACCTTGTCTTGTCAGCTTCACGACTGCTTTCCTGTATCTTCAGTCATCTGACTTTCTGTGAGTCTCCCTGTCTTTAAAAACCAAACACCCATAAAACAGTATGCTATTTGAACCTTTGTTTTATGTCAGGAAATCTTCTTAGCCTTATCCTTTTCTTCATCATTAAAATTTTGAAAAGAATGGTTTACCCTTCAACTTCCATTTCTTCTTTAACATATGATATTTCTGTCCCATTCGTATTCTGAAATTATTTTTTTGAGTAGCACTGATAACCTCAGAGTGTTGTATTCAAGACCAAGTCACATCCTAGTTGACCTTGTTAGGACATTTGGGACTTTTGACACCACTCCTTATCTTTTGCTGATGTCCCTCACCAAAACTGTTCATATATTTTTCTTTTCAGTTATTATATCAATCATTATGGTTACCAAGGTGCCTGAGTGCCACCCTAGCCTAATTAAATCAGATGCTCAGGGCAGTAGAACCCAGCATCAGTCATTACTTGAAGCTAACCAGATGGCCTTAGCACATGGCACAAACATGGTCCACTGGAGAAGGGAATGGCAAACCACTTCAGTATTATTGCCATGAGAACCCCATAAACAGTATGAAAAGACAAAAAGATAGGACACTGAAAGATGAACTTCCCAGGTCGGTAGGTGCCCAATATGCTACTGGAGATCAGTGGAGAAATAACTCCAGAAAGAATGAAGAAATAGAACCAAAGCAAAAACAACACCCAGTTGTGGATGGGAATAGTGATAGAAGTAAAGTCCGATACTATAAAGAGGAATATTACATAGGAACCTGGAATGTTAGGTCCATGAATCAAGGCAAGTTGGAAGTGGTCAAACAGGAGATAGCCAGAGTGAATGTCAATATTTTAGGAATCAGTGAACTAAAATGTACTGGAATGGGTGAATTTAACTCAGATGACCATTATATCTACTATTGTGGGCAGGAATCCCTTAGAAGAAATGGAGTAGCCATCATAGTCAACAAAAGAGTCCAAAATGAAGTACTTCGATGCAATCTCAAAAACAACAGAATGATCTCTGTTCTTTTCCAAGGCAAACCATTCAATATCACAGTAATCCAAGTCTATGGACTTCCCTGGTAGCTCAGATGGTAAAACGTCTGCCTACAATGCGGGAGACCTGGGTTCAATCTCTGGGTTGGGAATATCTCCTGGAGAAAGAAATGACAACCCATTCCAGTATTCTTGCCTGGAAAATCCCATGGACAGAGGATCCTGGTAGGCTACAGTCCATGGGGTCGCAAAGAGTTGGACATGACTGAGTGACTTCACTTTAACCCAAGTCTATGCCCTGACCAGTAATGCTGAAGAATCTGAAGTTGAATGGTTCTGTGAAGACCTACAAGACCTTCTAGAACTAACAGCCAAAAATGATGTCCTTTTCATTATAGGGGAGTGGAATGCAGAAGTAACAAGTCAAGAAATACCTGGAGTAACAGGTAAATTTAGCCTTGGAGTACAGAATGAAGCAGAGCAAAGGCTAATAGATTTTTGCCAAGAGAATACACTGGTCATAGCAAACACCCTCTTCCAACAACACAAGAGAAGACTCTACACATGGATCTCACCAGATGGTCAATGCAGAAATCTGACTGATTGTATTCTTTGCAGCCAAAGATGGAGAAGTTCTATACAGTCAGAAAAATCAAATCTGGGAGCTGACTGTGGCTCAGATCATGAACTCCTTATTGCCAAAGTTAGACTTAAATTGAAGAAAGTAGGGAAAAGTGCCAAAGAACTATGGACGGAGGTTCATGACATTGTACAGGAGGCAGGGATCAAGACCATCCCCAAGAAAAAGAAATCAAAAAAGTCCCAGCGGTTGTCTGAGGAAGCCTTACAAACAGCTATGAAAGGAAGAGAAGCAAAAGACAAAGCGGAAAAGGAAAGATCTACCCATCTGAATGCAGAGTTCCAAAGAATAGCAAGGAGAAATTAAGCCTTACTCAGTGATTGATGCAGAGAAATAGAGGAAAACAGTAGAAAGGAAAGATTAGAGATCTCTTCAAAATTTTAGACATACCAAGGGAACATTTCATGAAAAGGTGGGCACAAAATAAAGGAGAGAAATGATATAAACCCAACAGAAGCAGATGATATTAGAAGATGTGTCAAGAATACACAGAAGAACTATACAAAAAAAGATCTTCATGACCCAGATAATCATGATGGTATGGTGTGATCACTCACCTAGAGCCAGACATCCTGGAATGTGAAGTCAAGTGGGCCTTAGGAAGCATCACTATGAACAAAGCTAGTGGAGGTGATGGAATTCCAGTTGAGCTGTTTGAAATCCTAAAAGATGATGCTGTTAAAGTGCTGCACTCAATATGTCAGCAAATTTGGAAAACTTGGCAGTGGCCACAGGACTGGAAAAGGCCAGTTTTTATTCCAATCCCAAAGAAAGGTAATGCAAAAGAATGCTCCAACTGCCGCACAATTGCACTCATCTCACATGCTTGCAACATAATGCTTAAAATACTCCAAGCCAGGCTTCAACAATACATGAACCATGAACTTCCAGATGTTCAAGCTGGATTTAGAAAAGGCAGAGGAGCCAGAAATCAAATTGCCAACATCTGCTGGATTATTGAAAAAGCAAGAGAGTTCCATAAAAACATCTACTTTTGCTTTATTGACTATGCTAAAGCCTTTGACTATGTAGATCACAATAAACTGTGGAAAATTCTGAAAGAGATGGGAATACCATACCACCTGACCTGCCTCTTTAGAAACCTGTATGCAGGTCAAGAAGTGACAGTTAGAACCCGACATGGAACAACAGACTGGTTCCAAATAGGGAAAGGAGTATGTCAAGGCTGTATATTGTCACCCTGCTTATTTACCTTATACACAGAGTACATCATGAGAAGTGCTAGACTGGATTAAGCACCAACTGGAATCAAGACTGCCAGGAAAAATATCAATAACATTAAATATGCAGATAACACTACCTTTATGGCAGAAAGCGAAGAAGAACTAAAGAGCCTCCTGATGAAAGTGAAAGAGGAGAGTGAAAAAGTTGGCTTAAAATTCAGCATTCAGAAAACTAAGATCATGGCATCCAGTCCCATCACTTAATGGAAAATTGATGGGGAAGCATTGGAAATAGTGAGAAACTTTATATTTTGGGGGCTCCAAAATCACTGCAGATGGTTACTGCAGCTATGAAATTAAAAGACATTTGCTCCTTGGAAGAAAATCTATGCCCAACCTAGACTGCCTATTAAAAAGCAGAGAGATTTACCAACTTTACCAACAAAGGTCTGTCTAGTTAAACCTATGGTTTTTTCCAGTAGTCATGTATGGATGTGAGAGTTGGACTATAAAAACAGCCGAGCACTGAAAAATTGATGCTTTTGAACTTGGTGTTGGAGAAGACTCTTGAGAGTCCCTTGGACTTCAAGGAGATCCAACCAGTCCATCCTAAAGAAATCAGTCCTGAATATTCATTGGAAGAACTGATACTGAAGCTGAAACTCCAATTCTTTGGCCACTTGATGCTAAAGACTGATTCATTTGAAAAGACCCTGATGCTGGGAAAGATTGAGGGCTGGAGGAGAAGAGATGATAGAGGATGAGATGGTTGGATGGCATCACCAATAGACATGAGTTTGAGTAAACTCTGGGACTTAGTGATGAACAGGGAGGCCTGGCATGCTGTGGTTCATAGTTTCACAGAGTCGGACACAACTAAGAGACTGAACTGAACCGAACTGAGAACTACTCTTTTAGATGATCTCAGTGACAACACATCTACTCACTGCTTGTGTCTACCACTAAGATCTCTGATCCAAGAACTTAAAGCTTATACTATACTCAAATTATTTGCTATGAACAGCTACCTGGATATCCTGCAGTCACCTCCAATGCAGTATTTCCAAATGAAGCAAATCCTCTTCATTTTTGTTTTTTTGTTTTATTTTGTTTTCTTGTGTCCTCTTTATTTACTGGTGACATCACAATCTACTTCCAGTGTCCTTCACTCTTTCATTCTGTCACTCAGATAATCTTCAAATCAGAAGTTAGCCTCTTCTCAAAATGAGTATTGTTTTCTCACTTCGACTGCTCTTGATTTGGCCCACACCATAATTAACTTTCCAGTGAATCTCTGGGCATCTTAGGCTACCATCTATCACGTCCCAGTTCTAGTCTAAGCCCACACCCTCAGGCTTTTGGAATGTGTCCTTAAAAGAAAATCTGCTCTTCTCTTTACCTCAGGGTGTGATAGAAATTCTCTTTGTCTGATGTGCAGAACTTTCCATAGTCTGAGTTTACCAGTCTTCTCTCTCATCCTCTCTCCCTATCCATCTCACACTTGAGCCATACCCACATGATCACATTTGTCAAGTACAATTCTAAGTCTTTTGGATTCTCTCTTTCTTCCTTTCCAAGTCTTTCTTTTTCGAGTAATAAATTTCTCATTCTTAATACATTCTTCCAATATAGTAGAACTGTTCTTTTTGTGTCTTAGTACATTTCTCTCTAATGTTGAGTCTCAGCGTAGGATCCATGGGTAGATTCAGGAGGTCAATGAACATGAATGGAGGAAAAAGTATTCTCATTTTCACTTCTAATTAAAACTTAATATTTTCTTCTATTACAAATGTAGGTAATAAACCACAGTAAGATTGGCATTGTCTATGACATCATTTTACAGTTTCATAAAAATTTATGACAGATGTTTTCATATTACATTACAGCCAGCAAAAATATCTAGAAGTATTAGTTATGCTTATCAATACTTAAAATTATAGTGGCTATTAACCTGACATTATGTCTTATTATGTAATATAGTCACAAAGAAGCACATTGATTAATATTTACAAACATGGCTTTTTAAATATTTTGATAATTGAATTTCAGTATACCTGATTTCCTTCCTAACTTCTTATATTTTATTTTATATAATTAAATTTTCTTTCTGAGCAAGTCATTCTAGACTTTATCAGATTGTCAAAGGGCAAATTGCACATGCATCCATTAGTTGTATCCTAGTTTACAAGGCTATTCTTCCCGCTCTCCTCTGGGACCAGAGATGATTTTCTTTTATTTTTATATCTACATGGATAATATAGCTTATAGCACATAGTAGATTCTTAAGTATTGAATGACTGAATAATAGAATACAAGAGTGAAAACTTACCTGTCATACAACTATCTTGAACACAAAATACAGTATTTCTCCAAGTATAATCATGGAAGCGCTAAATCACAGTTCTCAAGATACTTGAGAAATGCATATTCATGGATTTTGAATCTGATTGTCTAGAATTTTTGAATCTAGATGTCTAGCCTTGAGTTTTTTAATTATAACAGTTTATCCAGACATTATTTTACATGCTAAAGTTTGAGAATCTGTAGGTTTCATGATGCACAGCAGCCTTAAAAAAATAAATAAAAGCATGACCTTTGTAAATAATATCAGCTCCCTGGGCTTTATTTTCCTCCTCTGCAAAGTGGTTCTTTAATAGCTGTACTGTATTCTCTTTACTATGTCATATGGGTTTTGTAGTCAGTGCCACAGAAGGCAATAAGACAGTCTCACTGCTTGTTGAGAACGAAGAGTCTTCAGGCATGTGCTCATATTGGTTTGGTTCTCCAGGTGTGTTGTCCTTCTACTCACTGATTGATTTCAAATGATGTACCACCTACTCTGATCCACTGGTCTTATGAAATACTCGCAATGTTTCCCAGGCAGTAGTTCTCTTTTCTTCACCTCCTCTGTCAAAGCTAGGCAGATTTTAATCTGTTTTTCAGAAATGGGCAGATTCAAACAAAATATTTTGAATTTGCAAAGCCAACATGTATCATCCTGGTACAACCGTGGCCACACTGTCCTTGAGACAACTTCTCTCAGATTTGATAAATGGATTAAAGACAGACAACCAAACCAACAAACAGAACAGTTAGAGTAGAGGAAAGGCCACTCAACCATTCAATTTTATTCTTGTTTCATATTAGACCAGGAGGATTCACAGTTCTTGACTGGACAAAGACTTTTTTAAAAAAAAATTTTGCACCTTTAAAATGTAGATCATTATTCCATTCATACATCATTTTGTCCCAAATTTTATAGGACACTAAATTTGTAAACATATTAAAGAAAATTCTGATTCTATTTTCAGCCAACCTCAAAAAATTATAATTTAAAAATGTGTTCATTTGTTACGAAAGATCAATTTATAATACTTTCCTATTTTTCTATGAAAAATATACCATCATCAACTTTGTAGAAATTATATTATTTCTTAGAAGTCACTTAACTTTGTCACTGAATGCAAACACCCTCATATTAACTTTTTGGTTTGCCACACCAGGTTTCTAAGGAGAAACAAATATTTTTTATTCATGTGGAAGAGACTTTGATTTATATCATGAAGTCTAATAGAAATGGAAAGTTATTTGAATGCAGATAGAATGTTTTGGGAAATTTTGCATCCTTTGCAGTGTTTTTTATATACGCTAGAACTTTAATAATTTTTTATCTGAAAAAAAATTGAATGTTCTAAAGCAGTAATGATAGCTAATAAATATTAATAAGTACATAACTAAATGACATTAAGCATACGGATACCAGCACTGTTCTAAGTACTTTATAAATCAGTGTACTTAACAACCTTATAACCTTGTTATTTAAGGTATGCATGTTTGCTAAGTATGCTTCGTAGTCATGTCTGGCTCTTTGCAACCCTAAGGACAGCAGTCTACCAGGCTCCCCTGTCCACAGGATTCTCCAGGCAAGAACACTGGAGTGGTTTTCCATGTCCTTCTCCAGGGGATCTTCCCAACTCAGGGATCAAACTAGCGTCTCTATGTCTCCTGCATTGGCAGGCATGTTCTTTACTACCAGAGCCCCCTGGGAAGCTGGACAGAGAGGAAGGAGAGCTAAGTAACTTACTCAAGGTCACAGTCCTAATAAGTGTTGAGTCAAGATCTGAAACCTAGAAGACTGTCTCCAGACCTAGTGCCCTCATTTTCAACACAGAACAATTTACTCTTTATTGTTTTAACAGAAAATTGCAAAGATCCATATTTAATGGAAGAATAGATTCCCTCTGAAGTTAACGTTGAAAGCCCATTCCAGTCAGTACACTGTCATGGCCTTTTCACTCTTAAAATGTTCTTTAGTGCTTATCTGAAACAGATGCAAACACTTAAAACATCCATTCATATTGCATTTCCCTGCGATTTGCTGGACTATGTCAGGTTGCCTCCAGTGACTGTATAATTTCATTTGCCTTGCTGCCGTTTTACAAACCTGCAACCTCATGGATCTGTTCAAGCATAGTTGGTCGGAGGTTGAGTAGCATCTCTTGCCAACATTCTGTCTCCTCCTGTTGTAGAGAGCTCTAGGACAGCCAGAGAAGCTCGGTGGGTTTTTCAAAGCAGTTTCTTCAACCAAGCTTTTTGACAAGACGTGATGCTGGGCTAATGGCAGTGCAAAGTTTATTCTCACGTACTTTTAACTCCTGGAATTACTAATCCGGAGTTACTTAAAAGACTTTACCTTTCAAACAGTTTACTTTTTTCCAAGGTATTGTTCTTCAGTAAGCATAAGATTAAGTTGACTTTCTCTCTTCACAAATTTTGATTTTTGACTTTTTATTTCACCTCTTTTGGTTGTTTAAACTTATAATTTTGCATGCAAAATGACGACAGAAGTGTTACTGCAAGTCCTTACTGTGGGTCATTCCTATCTCTTTTATCTACAAGGATAGATTAATGACAGTATCATTTTTATTTGAGGTATTTTTATCTCTGGCAACAGGAATGATTTGGCACTGTCAGCTGGTAATTGCTTTGGTTAAACAAAGTTTCTGATTAACAAAAATATGTAATGGCTTCAGAAAGTCCTTTAGAATCTAGTTTTATGTCAAAGTTATCTCAGTGGTTATCGGTTGAAATCATATTGTGTGAAGTTTTAAGACACAATTAAAGAAGATATGTTTGAATTATACTCAGATTTACTGAAATTATATTTATGAGTCATTTGAGCTGAGAATGGAGGAAATTCTCACCGTGATGCTTCAGGGTGCTCTCAACCCATAACTGCAATCTGTAGAAGTAATGTAGCAAAAATCTCCCTTTTACAATGAAATCCTTCATTGGCACCTATAATTAAGGTGCCATTTTTGGCACCTATATTCTTTAAATAGTGCCTACACCATTTTATTCCATAACATCTTATGTGTATTTTTATCAGTATACTTGTATCTGGTCTGGAAATGTCTTGTTTTTTAGTCATTTCTAAATCTTCCCTCAGACCTTGTGATTGGGATGGCAAGCCTCCAGCACCCAAAATGTTTTGTCTGTGTTGGAGACACAAAGTACAATATTTAAGTTGGGTCCTCTTGAAAGAGCTTAAGGTGATGTTGCTTACTTATGGAATTTAATTTTCAGTACTAAATATAAATAGTGTTGTGGCACTTTTGGAGTTCTGATCATTTTTGGTTTTAGGTAGACAAATGTTGATCTGATCGTTTTTTGTTAGTTGGTTTTTTTCTGTGGTATGGAGTAGCATTTCTTTCTTTTTTTTTTTTTTTAATTTTCAGATGCTTATGACCTTGTTAAATAGCAGTCCAAAAATCATGTGGCTTGTTTTGATTTTAACCAAAGTTACAGCTGCCTAACTGTAAAGCAGTCAGTTTCTCTTATTATGACTAGTTCTTCAACTTGTACTGTTTTAAATTGCCTGCAATTAGCATATTTCAACCTTATTTTTAGGTTTAAATTGCAGTGTGAGAGTGTACTCTCCTCTTAGCTAATTAGTGCTATCAAGGAACAGTAGGTTACCTCATTAGTACCATGTGCATTTAATTAAAGAAGAGAAAATTGGAGTTAACCTCATAGTTAATATTTTCACAGAGTGCTACAATGCCAACACCTTCAATTGGAGTCACACCCCTGTGTATCTAATTATTCACTGGTGCCAAATAAGGTTAGCAAGGGTACTACAAGGCTGTTGACAAAATAATTTAGATGAAAACGTGTTTGTTGGATTCTGACAGTAAAATATAACTTGAACATATTTTCCTCATCCTCATCTGCCAGTGTCAGGTGACATACTTCATAGGAAACTGGAGGAGAAGAATATTTGGGAAGCCATTTTTGTTTTTTTCTGTTTGAATTAATATTGCTCTTATCTTGAAAAAAATGACATATAGTCATGTAAAGCATATACAATCCGTTTCTTAAACAGAGCCCCTGAACTTCAGAGATGTATTTGAAAAGAATTATTTATAAGATGTAATATTTACAGGCATCAAACCACTACAAATACTCCTTGACAACCCTACCACATTCCTCCTTGCTTTTCCTCTTTTCTGATATACTTATAATTTCCCTTGTGTATCTTACGAATGGGGATCATCCTTTCATATCATACATGAAGTCTAAGGATGTGTTGTCACATGGTCTATTCAAATGCAGTGTAATCCTTTTGCCCTTCAAACAAAATCTTTTGAAATGTCTAATACTACTTAGGTAAAAAAATGACATTTCACGTCATTTATCAATAAATAATCACTTTGCTTTTACAGATAAAAATGCAAACTGTTCATTTGAGTGAATAGAGTAGTTTTCAATACAAATGACATAATTCAACAGGTTTTATCAGAGATTATGGAGTTTGGCTCCATATTCTTAAATATATATTTAATGGCAATATTTGTGTTATAGTAATGCAGAGCCAGGACAGTTAATTAAACAAGGTTCTTGTGATTGTTCTCACATTTCATGACAAGACAGGCTTTATGTTTATTTATATTGGTTGTAATTGATGAGTCAACAGTTAGCTTGTGTGAAAAAGATTGTTAAAGTTTAAGGACAAATAGCAATCCATACTCTAATATCATAGTACCATTTAAAGTTGTGCGAGTATTTATTAACATTGGCTATAAGTTTAGCTTAGAAATGGGAAGTAAGGTTCTTAAGTCAAGATCATGGTAAATAATAAATAATTATTGGTTAGTGATTAATTAGTATGTTCAAATATTCAAATTAACATCTGCCAAATCATTCTTATTTTTAAAATTTATACTATTATTAGCTGTGATACAAAGGTGAGATAGTTTTGTCTAGGTTGACCTACCAAGATAATAATCCAAAATAATTGTCTTAAATGATAATGTACATTATTAGCATAAGATTGGGGGAAAAAAGCCAACTCCTGATTCTCTTTGTTTAATCTAGGAATTGCTTCCAGAAACAAAATTATGTGTCTGTGGCCACTCTTCTGGTGATGGGCATCCTCACAACACTTTTGCAGTAAGTTACACTGGACAATTAGAGATTCAGCTACTACATATAAGGCCATAGACCCAACCTCACTAAATAGATGGTCTGTGATTTTCTGTTAACCACTGACATATAGCCGTGAAGATGATCAAGAGATGACTAATGTTAAGGCACAGATGTAGGTTTTTTTCTGCTGATTCTTATATTCTTGCTTCAGTTATGTTTCATCACTTATACAGATCACAGTTTCTGTGAATTGATGACATTAAAGCTTACTTTAAGTATGTAAGGGTGTATAGCTGTTTCACCACTGCACTTTTCTTGAACCACTATACTTTCTGGAACAGATTTAGGAATAATTTGATGAGATCTTATTGATATGCATAAAATAAATGAATAGAGATTATGGATAGATACAATACATATGTTAGAAATAGTTGCTATTCTGAGTTCTGCAAGTTAACATATAAATATGCCAAGGCCTCTTTTTACATATTCTGTCACCAAGTATAATTTGTCTCTTTAGACTATAATATTCAATGAAAATTGCTTTTGTAACCCAATTCACATACCAGTTAGCCTTGGAAATGAATAGCAATCCTGAAGTGGCCATTCAAAAATTTTTAAATAGAGCAACTTTATGTTTCTATTTAGCATGGAGACTACCTGTATTCCTAAAGAATCTCTAAATATGTAAGTCATATATTTTCATTTATAGAATTTGTCCTTGTTTCTTGAAGAACTGATGTAGTTTTTTAGGTTCTATGGTCTAGAAGATTCCTAAGTATTCCTAAATTGTCTCACCCCAAAAATATTTTTACTACCATATATGTAATATTTCTTAATTGATGATTGTAGATTCATAACCAAATAATAAAGAAGAAATATCTAATTTCATACCTTGGTTAAAAAAAGAAAGACTTTTACCAATAAAAATAGTGTCAGATTAACATGGAATGCCACTCTTTGTAGAAAATATACAATCTTTAAACATTTTTTAAAATGTTAGATACAAAACAAAAATAGAAGTGAAAAAAGCAATAACATACTGTTTTATGGAAATAATGAATGCAGGGAATTGGTAATAAATTTTGTATATGAAATTAGGATTTATAATAGTCTAAAATTACCTAGTTTAGGGTTTAATTCATTTTAATTCTAAAGTGTTGTCCTCCTAAGTTTCTTTACAGAAATAACTTTGGAAAGAATAGCAAAAATTAAGAAGTAGTGGCAAGTTTTGCTCAAATTATGTAAATTTATGTGAAAGACTAAAATAATCTTAATTTCTAAGTCTCTGTATGTTTTGAAGAAAATAAGTTAAACTTCAAAAATAGCTATGTGTTTTAACTTAGTAAAGAAAATTAATTAAAAAATACACTTTAAAAATGCTGCATTAAAAGTTAAGCAGGCAGTATTCCTAATTGGTAACACTTTTTCCTAAAATAATCTCAATGGAAAAATTGTTTTCTTTAGCCTGAAGAGTGAGATGGCTTAACTAATAATAGTTTGTTCTTTATGTAAATCTGCTTCTACCTTTAAAAATTTATTCTCTATTCTACTGACAGAAATATAAATCTACAGCATTATACCTTTTCACTGAAATGTGAATTTTCTGAATGCAAACAAACTGTGGAGAAATTAAATAAATGGCTCACAAGTGCCGTGCAGTTCCTCAATGACAAGCTTGAATTTAAAGCCCAAGTTTGTGATATTACCAATGTATTGGTCTTTCCAGGGGTATACCACATCGTTCATGACTGCCTTGAATACTGTGTTGAACAAGAGCCTGAGATTATGCCATGTATCTGAGACTATAGTTAGTCTCCAAGGTAGAAAGATTGCCAGCATAAATTAGTGAGGTCTTCTGTGCTTGGTGGGTAAAGAGAGGATGGCAGTACATGGATCAGGTGTTTACCATCCCTGAAGTGCACCAAACTTAATATTTCAGATTAGTCACTGAGTGACTTTGCAAATGATGCTTCTGGACTTCACAACACCAGGAAAACATTCAGTACTAAGTAGGGGCTTGTTTCCTTTATTGATTATATTAGATGCAAACTTTTTGTGAGCTAAAATGGCTACATAATGTGATTTAAAATCCAAATGCAAACTAAAACAACGACTATTTATTATTTGTAGTTGACAGTTTCTGTGTGATGGACATGGCTCTCTTAATATTTGTTAAATTTTATTATTACTAATATGCTGGGGTGGTACTTGAGTAAGTCTGAACACCATGAGATTACTGGAGATTATATAATAGACTATTTATAGTGTGCATCTACTAATTCATTGCAATTCTGGGCAGTAGTAATTGTACTCACAATTACTTATATCATCTCTACCTAAAAATTGTAAATCTTAAATTGTTTCTACCTGTTTGTGTTTTTTTTTAAGAAATCTTTGGGCTCCATAGGTTGTACATTTAATATTCTAAGAGTAACAATTTAATATTCTTATTATAAGTTTGAATTTTATAAGAGAAAGGCATTGAGTTCTGGCTTTAAAAAACATGAATATGAGAGTAAGTGAGTTTCACTGTAAGAGGTTACTTTTCAATACTTGTTTTACACACTCAGATTTTTCAAATGGCGTATTTTAACTCTAATCTGGCAAATCTTTGTTTTACTTTTCTTTTAGACTTTAGTAATAGTGTTGATGCCTTTCTTTTTTCCCTGGCTACAATTCTAAATTTTACAACCTTTGGTTTCCCTGCCACATGGTAGTAATCCAAGTCCACTCCTCAAGAGATCAACCTGCTGGTACTTCATCTGCCTGATTGCCCGTATCTGCACCTACCTGCAGATAACGGTAGTTAGTCTTCGCTTCAGGTTCTCACACCTATGGGAATACTGTTTACGTAGGACTCTGCCTGTCAGCTCTAGCTGTTAAACCAGTTTTGCAGGATGCTCAGTCTTTGTCTTTGGGATCTAAATTTCAAAACCTTTACCACTGGATCATATGCATATTTTGATGAACAAAATTTGTCAGATCTATAAATTAAAAGTAAGATTTGGTTGGTCTTGGTCTAGCTGTTATGTGTCACATTCAAATTAAATTACATTGACCACCTCGGGTCTTTTCCCCTAGAGATCTTGACTGTATGATTGCCTCCTGAATGTTTCATTTTAATGGGAATTGTGGATTGGAGAAATTAAGGAAAAGAGGACAATGATGGTTTTAAGACTCTTTTTCTGTTCCAAATTTCTCTCTCTTTTTAGGCTTTCCATAAATTTTACCCAGTACCAAATAATCTGTCCTGTGGGCTCTGGAATCAGCTTTCTAAACTGAATACTGGGTAATTACTTGACTTTTTTTAGCCTTATGTTCACAATCTGTAAAATTAGGTGGATAGTATCTACCTCATAGGGTGGTAATAGGATTACATTTGATAATCCCAAAACTCTTTAACATGATGACTAAAAGTATACAGTAGATGTCTGACTCAGTATCTATGGTATCATCAATATACTCTTGCTTGGACCAAAGAGGCAATTCTGTTTGACATAAATTTAAATATGTATTGATATTTGGTATTAACACTAAGCAAAAGCTTTAGGATATTGACTTCTGCCATGACCAAGATGGAAATGTTGTTTACTGAGTGGAAAATACTCATTAATTTAAGTCACACACTAATTTTTTCACTCACAAAGATCAGTTATCTAACTGTTTCCTGATTTATTAAGCTGAGTGAAAGAGAAAGAACCCTGCCTAACTGGACCTAAATGATGTTCTCTGGCAGTCAAAGAAAATCATGGGGAAAGAATGTTAGCAAAAGTGATTGTACCCTCAGCTGTCTGTATCCAGCCGGAACACATGAAAATAAGGAATTAGGAAATGCATGTGGAGTGCCAGTTTATCACCAATTATTTCTTCCGTTTTATATTATAAATGTATTAGCAGAGATTAACCAAGAATTAGAGATAAATTACTACTTAGTAGTGGTGATGATAATTTTAACTAACAAGCTGGAGACAATTAACCAGATGGGATAATGTTGTGGTAAATTTTTTGGAAAGTCCTTCCTATAAAACCTATATTGCAAGATACAACAGCTTGTTATTAATGTGAATGTGTGTTAGTATAAGTTTTAATTTATTTTGAAGCAATGCAGATCAGATTTGTTAATTCATCATGTTTATTGTGAGTAATTTGTCCTATTACAATAGGACTGATATTATACTAAATCCTTTGATATGAAATAAACCTCAAGATAATCAAATATTTCAAACACTTACATTACAAATGATTTGATAATGCCAATATGCTATATTATAGTGACCATATTTAGAGCTACTATTAAAAACCTTCTAGGTTTTCCATTGGAAAGTGAATAAAGATTTCAGTTTTTAAAGCTTTGACTGACATTTGTATGCAACTCCTTGATTAATCTTTTTCTTTCCTAGTGTAACTCAAGATTAATAATTATCTTTACACACCTCACTCAGCTGGGATGTAGCTCCCTGAGCTCAGTTCATTCTAGACACCTCTCCTGAGTAATTTGCCTCTCACCTTCTATTTTACTGCGATATTTGAGACTGCCATGAATTCTCTTGATGTTGGTTCCAAGAAGGACCAGTAGCAGAGCTTTTTCAATGGAGACTCTTCTTTGAAATTTATAATGAATAATTTACTCCCCTTGATGATTCACCAAAGCATTAGTATGGCAGAAATCAGGGGCTGATGAAAGGATTATTTATTTAGTTATCTGGGTTTGTTGTTGTTAATATATTTTTCATCAAATAAATTGATACACACACTAGAATATGTATTTGGCAATAATGTGAATTTATGGTACCTATTTGAGGAGACTGTTTTTGCTTTCGCATTTAAAGTTATTTCTAATGAGCAACTAGTGATAGTCTCTACAAATATAAAATATAATATGCATTAACTTTTAATAGTTCACTTATAGTCCTTGCATATTTCTTAACATCATTGATAAACTGTATATTCTATATTTATTACTTGCATTTCTGTTCCTTGTATATTTCCAAATCACTTATTGTAGCATAATCAGTGAAAGGCACAAAAACAAGTCATCCTAGTGTATAAATTTGCAACCCTCATGAGCACATGCACGTACACAAGCATACATACATATACATATCTAAATGATCAGTTATGTAAAAGAATGTGCTTTTTTTATTGAGCTTATTCTACAATTCATTTTTCTTCTTTTGCAGTTTTAATTTTTAATTTTAATTTTTAATTTTCATTAGGTAAAATGAGTTATGCACATTTGAAATACAGAATCACATTTTTACTATTGGCAACATTCATACAACAATATATTTACATAAAAGTATTTCTAAATAAATTTTTCATATATTTAATCCTTTGGATGTCAAGTTAAGCAGTACCTGATTCCCAATGGCATTCAAATATAAACCTGAAACTGCACAGTGTACTTTAAATATAAACATGAAACTGTACTTTAAACCTTTATCCAGTGGCGTTCAGAAAGTGTACTATTACCAGAATTCAGTCATGCTATAATCACATAATTCACCACACAACTTAGATGAAATTACATTTGTTTACTTCAGTTAACTATATTCCTTATGAGAATGATAATAAATTTGGTTCAAATAGATTCACACTACTGATAAAATAAAGAATAAAGTCTTATACAATGTCTGTTAAGCTTTTCAGGATGGAGCTTCTGTCATATTTAACATTAGGGAGCTGCATGAAATGCTCCAGCTCTGCAACTACGTTCCTAAGTTCTTTGCCCTGAAGTTGTCATTATCATTCTAGCAGGGAGCTTGCTGTTCTTTCGTAAGAGAGAGAGTGTGAGATATCTTAGAATATTGGCAGAAGTAACTATCACCCAGATCCAGTGTGTTGTAGCATCATACTCCAGGGTAACTATAATATCTTAATTTCAATTTAGAATTTTTGAGTAGAATATTTAGTGGGGCTTAAAACAGATTGTATAGAATGAGAGTAAGAAATCTCAAGAGATCTTAAGCGATCTTAAGTGCTCTTTACTAAGAGTATTCTTAAAAGATACTACAGTGAAAAGGAAGTCTCAGGTAAATATATCAGAGATAAATTCTTATTAAAGTAAGCATAATTCATAAATTCATATACAATTGTGTAATTTGAGAGAGAATGTTGGCAAAGTAATATCAAAATTAGATAAATAAATGTAAAGTTTTAAGAATTTAATCTTATATATGCAAACCTAGTGAATATTTTCTTGATACAAAGGTAACTGTTGGGGGAGTGTACTTTCCTCGGTTCTGTGTTATCACAAAAATTTGAAGTGGTGGACCAGCATTACAGCCCTGGGACAGACCATGTCACAGCTCTTGGACAGATCAATGTTACAGCTCCATGTTACAGCTCAGTTTTATTTAGAAAATAAAGGAAAATACATCCTTGAGGTGTGAGAGCATGCCAACCCAAAAGATGTGAAGAGAAGAAAGAGAGAGACAGAGAGAGACACCTGGCCCTTTGGCTCCTCTTTTTATATGTTTTTTCTCCTCTCCCTGGACCTGCCGTATGTAAACTGGGCTAGCCAGGAATGTTGTTTGTACTACCTGAGGTCCTCATTCTGGTCATCGGACCTTCCTTTGTTCTATTTTCGCGGGCTTTCCCCTACTTTGTCTTTTAGCTACCGCCTTTCTGGACTCCTTTTTCCTATTCTAACTACCTAACAGTAACCAATATAAAATTAAAAGAATTAACATGTTGTTTAATCACTATTTCTCCTTAAGTCCATATTACCTGTAAGTTGCATATCTCATACTCTCTTAAGAGTGAAAAGTATACTTTTTTACATATTGAAGCTGGAAACATATTTTTTTGCATGTTTGACCTTGTCTTTCTATATATTATGCATGTAATCCTTCTGCTTTATTAGAGGGGGTCAAGTTCTGCTAGTGCATCACCAAAATAAAGAGGAGAGGGTGCATTTTAGTCATGCTATAACTGATGGGACACGTTAGCTTAAAGGAGCCTTTAGAATTATTAATTCAACTCCTTTGTTTTACAGTTGAGAAAACGAAAGAATCTAAGTGACTTTCCTTATATCTCTCCATTATTCATTGGATTAAGGGGAAACTATTCATGAACTATAGGTGAAGGTTCGTGACATTGTACAGGAGACAGGAATCAAGACCATCCCCAAGAAAAAGAAATGCAGAACAGGAAAATGGCTGTCTGAGGAGGCCTTACAAATAGCTGTGAAAAGATGAGAAGCGAATCGCAAAGGAGAAAAGAAAAGTATACCCATTTGAATGCAGAGTTCCAAAGAATAGCGAGGAGAGATAAGAAAGCCTTCCTCAGCGATCAATGCAAAAAAATAGAGGAAAACAATAGAATGGGAAAGACTAGAGCTCTCTTAAAGAAAATTAGAGACACCAAGAGAACATTTCATACAAAGATGGGCTCAATAAAAGACAGAAATGGTATGGACCAAAAAGAAGCAGAAGATATTAAGAAGAGGTGGTGAGAATACACAGAATAACTGTACAAAAAAGATCTTCATGACCCATATAATCACAATGGTGTGATCAATCGCCTAGAGACAGACATCCTGGAATGTAAAGTGAGCAGGCCTTAGGAAGCATCACTACAAACAAAGCTAGTAGAGGTGATGGAATTCCAGTTGAGCTATCTCAAATCTTGAAAGATGATGCTGTAAAAGTGCTGCACTCAATATGCCAGCAATTATGAAAAACTCAGCAGTGGCCACAGGACTGGACAAGTCAGTTTTCATTCCAATCCCAAAGAAAGGCAATGCCAAAGAATGCTCAAACTACTGCACAATTGCACTCATCTCACACGCTAGTAAAGTAATGCTTAAAATTCTCCAGGCCAGGCTTCAGCAATACATGAACCATGAACTTGCAGATGTACAGGCTGGTTTTAGAAGGCAGAGGAATCAGAGATCAAATTGCCAATATCCGATGGATCATCGAAAAAGCAAGAGAGTTCCAGAAAAACATGTTTCTACTTTATTGACTATGCCAAAGCCTTTGACTGTGTGAATAACAATAAACTGTGGAAAATTCTGAAAGAAATGGGAATACCAGAGCATCTGACCTGCCTCTTGAGAAACCTGTATGCAGGTCAGGAAGCAACAGTTAGAATTGGACATGGAACAACAGACTGGTTCCAAATAGGGAAAGGAGTATGTCAAGGCTGTATACTGTCACCCTGCTTATTTAACTTATATACAGAGTACATCATGAGGAAACACAAGCTGGAATCAAGATTTCTGGGAAAAATATCAATAACTTCAGATATGCAGACGACACCACCCTTATAGCAGAAAGTGAAGAGGAACTAAAGAGCCTCTTGATGAAAGTGAAAGAGGAGAGTGAAAGAATTGGCTCAAAGCTCAACAGTCAAATGACTAAGATCATGGCATCCAGTCCCATCACTTCATGGGAGATACAAGTGGAAACAGTGGCTGACTTTATTTTTCTAGGCTCCAAAATCACTGCAGATGGTGATTGCAGCCATGAAATTAAAAGACGCTTACTCCTTGGAAGGAAAGTTATGACCAACCTAGACAGCATATTAAAAAGCAGAGACACTACTTTACCAAAAACGGTCGGTCTAGTCAAGGCTATGTTTTTTCCAGTAGTCATGTATGGATGTGAGATTTTACTATAAAAAAAGCTAGCGCAGAAGGATTGATGCTTTTAAACTGTGGTGTTAGAGAAGACTCTTGAGAGTCCTTTGGACTTCAAGGCGATCCAACCAGTCCATCCTAAAGGAGATCAGTCCTGGGTGTTCACTGGAAGGTTTGATGTTGAAGCTGAAACTCCATTACTTTGGCCACCTGATGCGAAAAGCTGACTCAGTGAAAAATACCCCGATGCTGGGAAAAATTGAGGGCAGGAAGAGAAGGGGACGACAAAAGATTAGATGGCTGGGTGGCATCTCCGACACATTGGACATGGGTTTGGGTGGACTCAGGGAATTGGTGATGGACAGGGAGGCCTGGCGTGCTGTGTTTCATGGGGTCACAAAGAGTCGGACACGCCTGAGTAACTGAACTGAACTATCGATGGTTTGAAAGTTCTTTGTTCTTGAGCCACAGTTCATATGTATTATATTCTACATATGTGTATTTTAATTTTAATTCTGCATATCTGTCAAAGAAAGAAACCATTAAGTTTTTCCAAATGTTTGCTAATCACATGTACTGATCATAGGTTTTCAAAAACCAGATCAGTTTCATTGTCACTTTTGAAATTACTGTGCATATACCCGACTACTTGTGGTTTCTTGAAGACACTTTTAAGATCTCAATCAGATCTATGAGATAATCCTATTTATAAGTTGAGGTTTTAGGAAAGTAAAATTCAAGGATCTTTAATGATTCTTCCAGAAATGTTATACAGTGAATCACAAATTCCCAGACTGTTGATTTATTGCTTTTGCTCTTTTGTTAGGACTTCAGCGAAAAGGAAAAAAAAAAAAAAAGACCTAGTTTTTAAAGTTTTAAAGAACATTGCTAATTTACTTGCTAATGTTTAGAAGAATATGCTTAATACTTCAAAAGTTTTAATCTTTTACAGTTTCTCTTTATTTTCCTTTATTTCCTACACATTCAAGCAAGATCAGTTGCTAAATAGAATTTTGTTTGCTTTTTAGATTGTCTGCTATCCGTCAGACAAATAATATGTCTTAATAATTGAAAATAAGTGACCAATGAGTCATCCTGACTTTAAAACACAAAGAAAAGGGGGACAATATAGTACTTTAAGTCTGATATTGAAATATCAAAACCACTTAAATAGGCAAAGCTCAGAATGGGTGCTTGAATTGACCAGATGAAAACACTAAATGACTAACATACAACTTTGATCCTGTAAAATATATTCATAGCACTTGTTGTAACTTGACTACTTAAAGCTGTATAAATGAGTACAGAGATAAGAATTTGGTGAGAAATTGTGCTTCTAGGAAAGTCCTACAAAGTATCTGTAACGATCAATTCTATCATTGTTAATTAGCATGTAAACTCTATCTTATTGATACCATCATAGGATAAATAATTGCTCCTTTCTCTTTCCTCATAACTTGTGTACAGTTTGTAATGACTTCTCAGTGTCCACTGGATAAGGCTTTACAAACCTAAGCCTTGCAGTTATGTGCCCCTACTACTGGGCTCTTTTCCTTTCTCAAATTTATCCTCTATTATTTCACAAATAAATGTTGTGTTCTGCCTGATATATCTCCTTTCTGTTCGCAAACATTCAATATTCCATTTTTTTTCTATTCCTTTTCTTGTGCCATTATTGCTCTGTAACCTCCTCCTTTTTCTGATCAGCCAATCAGATTCTACTTGTTACATGAAGTCCAGCTCAATTACTATCCCACATGAATACTTTTTCAACAATGTAGTCTACATTGATTGATCACTCTTTCGATCTTGTATGTCTGTATTAATTGGAATTATTCTTACACAGTCCCTGATACTCAGTTCTATTGAACACATATTCACTGAGCACATCCTATGTACAACTCACCATGCTACAAAAATTTTCAGCAAAATAATGATCACTACATTTGAAAAGTATATGCTATGAAAATGGAGAATACATAATTTAGGGCTGAAAAATCAATGCAAACTGTGAAAAGAGGTTTAATCATTGTACTAAGGAATTGAGGATGGGTAGATGGAAGAGGTTTATTTGAGGTAAAGTTTTGAGGTGGGGGAAAAAAACCAAAAACACAGAAATTCATCAAACTAGAAATGCAGAGCAGTGATTCTAGGGATTGAGAATAGAATAAGCTAAGTTGTAGAAGAGAAAGAAAGAAAAAAAGGCGGTTTTCAAGGTAGTATCTGTGGAATTGGAAAACATTATGGGGAAATCTTGATAAACAATCTTTAAATAGTCTTCATTGATATGCAGTCTTTAAATGGACCACAACTGAAATTAGAAGTTTGAGGTGGCTTTTTAGAAGATCCTTAAGTTTTCTGCAAGATTTTGAGCGATGAAGTTGATGTAACATAAATAGAATATCTAAAGATATCTTTGGGGCTTCCCTGGTGGCTCAAATGGTAAAGAATCTACCTGCAATGCAGGAGACCCTAGTTAAATCCCTGGGTCAGGAAGATACCCTGGAGAAGGAAATGACAACCCACTCCAGTACTCTTGCCTGGAGAATTCCATAGACAGGCTATAGTTCACAGGGTCACAAAGAGTCAGACACAACTGAGTGACTATCTTTCACTTTCTTCTTTCTTTCATGGGAGCAAAAGTAAGAAGTGATTGGAAATAGAAAAATATTAGAGTTTGTGTGTCTAGGTGAGAGGATATTGTCCAAAAATTTAAAAATTATAATCTTAACTATGGTAAGGACAGAGTAAGGAAATAAGAGGACAGATTTAAGGGAGAATACAGCATTTTGATATAAAAAGTACATTGACAATTTTTTGGAGGAACACAAAAATATTGAGATTGCTGGTATTTTGTGCCTGGATATTTGTATTTGTTTAAATTGGAACCTGGTGATAACTAGAACACAGAAAGACTAGCACATTTGATGGTGGACAATAGGAAGTTGAAGGTGATAAAAGTTCTTTGGGAGGTATATTTGCATTGCTGGGAAGATATCCATGTTCAGGAGACAGCAATGACTTGGAAATGGTTCATCTTTAGAAGTCATACCATGTGCTTGAGATCAGGAGTTCATTGTTTTGAAGAAAATTGCAAAAAGAAAGACAACCACAGAGAATTCTCAAGATGAGACATTCAATGAAAGGAAAAAAGGATAATCAGTAAAGAATGTGAATCTGTGTGACAGGAGATAAGAAGGAGGAGGAGCTTGCAGTCAAACACTAGAAGGGATTTTTTAAAAAAGCATTGTCAGAGACTGAGAGGTGGTTACGATGAAATGAGACATATACAAACTGATTCGATTTGGTAAGAGTGGTTTCAAAGAATATAGTCCATGGCAGTGAGTTGAGTGGTAACTAAAAGTCTATATGTAAGCAAGTAGTGTACTAGTCCTTTGGAAAAATTACTGATTAATAGGGAGATGATGTGATGGGGGCTCGAGGGGGTAGAATTGAGGAAAGGTCTTGGGGAGAGGTGGCAGTGGAGATGAAAAGATTTAAAAAGCAAGAAGGAAAATAGAGTTCAAACAGTGTCTGAAAGATAATTGGGGGAGAGTGCTGGCCTCAAGAGCACAAATGGAATTAATACAGCTTTAAAGGAAATAGAAACTCACTTTCATCTGAAATGGACAGAAATTTGAAGATGAGTAAACTCATAGCTAGGTTAGTACCTCTCTTTATATTATTTACTAAATCTGTTTATGCCATGTGACCACCATTGTGTCCCTTTTCCACAGTGCCATGATATCTTTTAGAGATTACTATTTCTTGGACAAACTATATGAAAGAAGGGAAGGGTATATTCATGGTTGTTAAAATTTTCAAGTTATGAAAGCTTTACTTTCACCATATCTATTATACTTTATGATATTTTTAACCAAAAGAATAGCTACTCATTAGAGTTAAAACTTTGCAACTATTTTCTTATAAGAGACTCTAATAACTTAATCACAGTGTGAGTGTTCTTTCCCTCTTTAAAATTTAAGGTAGATTAATATAAATCTGAAGAACATTAATTATTTTATGAAACATTTAGATACCTGAAGATTTTTAACTTTTTATGTAATTGGTTAATTTTTGGTAATTAATAAAATATAGCTTTTCACTTTTTAGAAAAACCTTTTTAGTGAAAAGAGAACATGTAACTGGAGTGAAATGTATGCATAAATATTATGATAGTCTCTTTTTTGCTGTATTGGCAATTTTAAGTATTAACAGCAACCCAATAAACCAACCACTGAGATTGCTCTTAGCCATATAGGCCCATGCTTAATCCTGAATTTAGTGTATGCCATATAGATACAAAGATATGACAGGGTAATGCTTCCCTAAACCAAAAATCATTTCTGTTCATACAATCAAAACTAAAGCAGGAGAAAAACAATATAAGGAAGGAAAGAAGGAAGGGAGGGAGTAAGAAAGGAAGGAAGATAGATGCAACAGACAGACTTCAAAAGAGACCTTGCTTTTGAAGCCCATTTCCAACAGCAAATCTTTCTGCTTTACAAAGTGGATTTTAAATAGTAAAGTTTCAGGAATTTAGTGGTAAATGATTGGAAGTATGTTCTCTCCAACTTCTGTGACATCTGATGGAAGAATTCTGATATCATATTTACTGAAAATGAAACCCCCCACACACACCTTTTTTTTTTAGTTCTTAATTCCATACAAAACAAATTTGCTCTGTAAACTGAATTTAAATGTTTTTCTGTTTTGCCCATCATTGTGATGTTGGTGAAAGTATAAAACATGCCAGGTTGTATGAGACAAAGTTGCATCTGTGATATTTGTTTTTTTGTGTGTTTGTTTTTGCTTTTTTCCAACAATGCCATAGCCAGCACATGAGATCTTAGTTTCCCAACCAGGGATGGAACCTGTGCCCCCTGCAGTGGAAAGCAAGGAGTGTTAACCACTGAACTGCCAAGAAAATCCTATACTTTTTATTATGCCTACTTACACCTATTTTTTCCTCTTCAGGAAATTGAGCATAGTGAAGTTGCTCAATCATGTCTGACTCTTTCAGACCTCATGGACTGTAGCCTACCAGGCTCCCCTGTCCATAGGACTTTCCAGGCAAGAGTACTGGAGTGGGTTGCCATTCTCCAGTTCCTGACCCAGGGATCGAATTGGGGTCTCCCGCATTGTAGGCAGACGCTTTACCATCTGAGCCACCAGGGAAGACGGGATTAAGCCAAGGTCCAAATTCGGGTCTGTCTGCCTCTAATATCGCTCTTTTATTCCACACCACCTGTGGCATTTTTCTGGTGGTTTTTAAATCTTTGTTTATTGGCTGCGCTGGTCTTTGTTCCTTTGCTCAGGCTTTCTGTCGCTGCAACCAGCAGGCGCTACTATTTGTCGCGGTGATGGGCTTCCTATTGCAGTGACTTCTGTTGCTGAGCGCAAGCTCTAGGGCATACAGGCTTCTGTAGTTGTGGCTCAGGGTCTCTAGAGCACGGGTTCCATAGTTCTGGCGCTGGGGCCTAGTGACTCCTCGGCATGTGGCATCTTCCCAGACCAGGGATCAAACCGGAGTCTCCTGCATTAGCAGGCAGATTCTCATCCTCTATGCCACCAGGAAAGCCCTGTAATAATTTTTTTTTAAAATAACCCCACTACAAACATTATTTTAAAAAGATTCTGTCCCACCCCCCACATTAAAAGAATGCTTGGATATTTGAGACATCTTTAATTCAGCCGCTCAGTCGTGTCCGCTTCTGTGTGACCCCATAGATGGCAGCCCACCAGGCGCCCAGTCCCTGGGATTCTCCAGGCAAGAACACTGGAGTGGGGTGCCATTTCCTCCTCCAATGCATGAAAGTGAAAGGGAAGTCACTCAGTCATGTCCGACTCTTAGCGACCCCATGGACTGCAGCCTACCAGGCTTCTCCATCCATGGGATTTTCCAAGCAAGAGTACTGGAGTGGGTGGCCAGTGCCTTCTCCATTTAGACATCCTAGCTGTCTTGAACACCTTGACTTAGCTTTTTCCACCTCTTATAAACCAGGGATTTCCGTCTCCACCCACTTCAGACAAGAATACAAAAAGAATGGCAACACCAGGCACTGTTCCAATTCATACTCTCAAAACCTTGATATTTTTTTCCAGTTCTGGCAGCTCTCAATATTTTTTCAGTTAGTTTACATTTCCTTATCTCTCTTGAACCAACACTTTACTCTCATTAAATCTTCTAGTCTTGTTAAATCTTCTCTTCTGTTTGATAGTCAAAACACTTTTTCGGCATTCTTGAGTCAGTATGTTTTTCTAAAATTTCCCTCTCCTTCTGTGTGTCTTGTTATTCTCTATTTTTAACTGACTCTCAAAAATAATGAAAATATTCACTCTGCCCCAAATATGCCTCAAGCACTTCCTACCTCCATACCTTCACCCATTCAAATCTCTCCCTCCACTCTGCTCTCTGGGATAGAATAATTCTTAGAGTTTGTCACCTCCTGTATAAAGTAGTTTTATCTTGCTACCATAAAAATCTGTATGGTAGCCCCTCCCGCGCCCCACTCCGAGTACCGGAGCCGCTTTCCGCCAAGTCCGGATCCCAAGTCGCGCGCCTCCGACGTCCGCCCGCTCTACGAGCACTCCCGATTCCTTTAGGTTCTAAGTCCAAGATGGCAACTCTCAAGGATCAGCTGATTCAGAATCTTCTTAAGGAAGAACATGGCCCCCAGAATAAGATTACAGTTGTTGAGGTTGGTGCTGTTGGCATGGCCTGTGCCATCAGTATCTTTTTTTTTTTTTTCTAAAGAGCTTCTTTATTAATTAAACATTTTTTTTATTAGTTTTGCCAAACAATGACATGATATCACCATGGGTTCACATATGCTCCCCCTCCATAACCCCCCCTCCCTCCTCCCTCCCCCCCGGGAAATCTCGTTGCACCA